>VHKM01000740.1:600000-1186351 GCA_007210695.1 Neogobius melanostomus
AAACTGGCAAACAAAGGGTTAAAATCCCAAAATAAACAACATGTTTGGTAGTTTTGAGAAGGTGAGAAGTGATTCTGCAGATTTGTGAAAAAAGAAGTATGTGGTTTTACAGCAGTTTGAAGAGCGTGTACATTTTTGTACACTAGGATAACGAACGTATAGAAAATGCAGATCTCCAATATAAAAGACATGAGAGAAAAACAAACACTGGATTCTGAAATTTTGGCTCGAAAGAACATTTCTGCCGAAACCCACGTCTCGAGCTGCAACACAGACAAAATGGTCAGGAAATGGAAAAAAAAAATCTTGCAAATGTACAAAAATGTACATAGGATAACATAAGGGTTAAGCAGTACTAAGTAACTCGTGCCCCTAGAGGCCATAAGCGCCACTGCAGGTGTCGTAGCATGTTGCGTTTTTTTACTCATTAATTGTCCGTGAGAGTAAATACTACGCTGACAGAAAAGACAAAGGGACAGAGGGATATTGTTCATCCAATTACACAATGGAGATCATTTGTTTCACTCAAACTTGGCTGTAAATACTGTTTAAGTGGCGCTAGCCCGCAGTTAGCTTTGCCCGTTAGCCTGTTAGCTTCTTCTTCGTGATTCCATTAGTGTGTATTGGTGCCTCTGACCCGGTGGCAGCGAAATTGCAATTGTGGTTTTCTGGCCAGAGACACCAGGGGGCGATGAAAGACCCCCCAATCATCCCATTAACACTTGTATACCCCCAGAGGGACTACGGAAAGGATTAATATTTCGGTGGATCTTTCAATATCTAATTCCTGCCTGATTTATTGAGCTCTGAACTGTTGTGTCTAGGGGCGGGAACCTCTGGGTAGCTCACGATACGATACATGGCTCACGATAACGATTATCTCACGATACGCCGATACTGCGATAATCGATATATTGCACAAAATAACCTACGATACATCACGATAAAAAAACATGCTACTTTTAACTTTTATTTGAACATACTACATATATTCATCATTTACATTTCTTTTCATGTGCTTTGTACCACTTTTATAAATGATCCCTGACTTACTCACTGAAAATGGTCATAGATCTGTCAGTGACTTCATTTACATTTAAATAAACAACAAACCACAGTCCTGTTTAAAAAGGAATAAATCACCCCAATTTAATCTTCTTTATAATTAAAAAAAACTATCATTAAAAGTAACTTATTTGTGTGACAGTGTTTGGTCCAAGTGCTTAAAACTGTAGTGCTGCCCCCTGCTGGTCTGACTGAATTCTTGATCATTATTTGCCTCTATTGACTGAAAACAGTGGAGCACTGCTGCCTCATTAGTATGCATGACGTTGCTCATTAATATGCAAGACGTCATAAAAAGTATCAATATCGGAATAAAAAGTATCGGTATCGTATCATCCCGCAAAATATCGCGATATATCGGAAAATCGATATATTGTCACACTCTAGTTGTGTCTAAATGTGATAACGCACGTCTGTTAAAACTGTGCACTACAGTTTTAAGCACTTGGACCAAACACTGTCACACAAATAAATTACTTTTAATGATAGTTTTTATAATTATAAAGATTAATTTGTGGTTGATTTATTCCTTTTTAAACTGGACTGTGGTTTCTTGTTTATTTAAATGTAAATGAAGTCACTGACAGATCTATGACCCATTTTCAGTGAGTAAGTCAGGGATCATTTATAAAAGTGGTACAAAGCACATGAAAAGAAATGTAAATGATGAATAATATGTAGTATGTTCAAATAAAGGTTAAAAGTTGCATGTTTTTTTTATCGTGATTTTTGTGCAATATATCGATTATCGCAGTATCGGCGTATCGTGAGATAATCGTTATCGTGAGCCATGTATCGTATTGAATCGTGAGGTACTCAGAGGTTCCCAGCCCTAGAGGAAAGGAGGAGAGGCTAAATGCTAACAACATCTTTGCTCTGCCTCAATTTTAACCTCTTAACCCCCACCTTCACCAAGCAAATGTTCTCCAGTTCAGCTCTACCCAAACCTTCTCGACTGGAGCTTACAGCCTGCAGTGTAACGCGCATTTGAAAGCTAAGACCGACAAAACCTACACTTTTGCAATGTATTTTGATGCTTTATCACTTTATCGTCCCCCGTTTTCATTTGCTTTCTTGTCACGTGTTTTGTTGCCATTTAAATGCTTTTTTGTTGCGTTTTAGTTCTCATTTACACCACATTTTCGTCGCCATTTTGATGCTTTTTTTCCAAGACGCTTTAGATTTGGGTAAAGTCGAACTGGAGAAAACGTGCTCGGTTAAAGGCGGGGCTTAAAGAGGGGGTATTATGTAAAATGGACTTTTTCAAGCTTTATTTCATGTTATTATGTCATTCCCTCATTAAACACATGCCTGGAGTGTTGCCTTGGCTCATTCACATATTTTTGAGTAATCAGTAAAAACTTAGACGGCAGCCATTTTAGGTGTAGCTATGCCTCAGTCCTCCTAGGAACGCCCCCACCTCCTGGAGACGCCTCTGGACCTTTCGTCACCAGCCAAGCCACCAACCACTGCTCCTCAGCTCAGCAGAGCCCCTCCCCGCACAGTAGTGTTGTTTAGATGCCACAGCAGTGTGCTGAAGGGGGCGTGTCGGAAAGCTTCTTAAAGAGACAGAGGCCTATTTCAAGACGTTCAGTACAGCCATTTTGAGAGAGCAATTTTATTCAAGGCAGTTATTTTAATTTACTGCATATACAGACCAACAGAAGGTTACGTCATCATTGTAGTATGCTATAGACTGGTGCTATGTGATTGAAAAAAGCATAATACCCCCTCTTTAAGATGTTGTGATGTCAAGTGAACGCAGCAACACAAGCTGCAGATAAACGAGTGCAAATGTGTTTAAACATGTTGAAAAGTGAAATGTCTCCACAGGACACAGGATGTGAAACTGCTTTCAGATAAACAGGAAGTGGTTGATGGAAAGCTGCAGACGGGACGCCCGGTTACAGGATGTGGGTGAACTCAGTGTGGTGTTTGGCAGAGCTTTTAGTTTTAGTCTTCATTTAATGGACGAAAATGCGTTTAGTTTGAGTCTAGTAAAAGGCCTTTAGCTTGAAGTACTGCTTTAATGTGGTTGTGTGGCATGGAGGCTCTCAGCCTGTGGCTCTGCTGAGGTGTTATGGAAGACCTGGATGCTTCAGAGGAACATCTGAAGCCCATGTCCAGGTCTGTGTGTGGAGGCTCTTGATGCACTGACTCCAGCCTCAGTCCACTCCTTGTGAAGGTCCCCCACACTTTTGAATGTCCTTTTCCTGACAGTCCTCTCCAGACTGAGCTCATCCCGAGATGTTGCTGAGATGTTTTATTTGGGGTTTATACAAGCTGTGAACCATAATTATCAAAATTATAACAAACAAAGGCTTGATATGTCTCACTTGGCATGATGATTTTGACTCACAACTTGTAAAAAACCCCATAATCAAAATTTCAGAAGATTAGAATGTTGTGTAAAGGGACTATATTGCAGCTCAAATTGTCTCCTTTCATCAGATAATGAATCAAAACACCTGCAAAGGGTCCCTGAGACTTTAAATGGTCTCAGTGGTTCAGTAGAATTCACCATCATGGGTTCAGACTGCTGACCTGACAGTTGTGCAGAAAACCATCACTGACAAAAGCCTCAACAGGTCAGAGCAAAAGAAGTTGGGTGTTCTCAAAGTGCTGGATCAAAGCTCATTCATAGAAAGTTAAGTGGAAGGAAAAGTGTGGAGAGGACTGTCAGGAAAAGGCCATTCAAAAGTGTGGGGACCTTCACAAGGAGTGGACTGAGGCTGGAGTCAGAGCATCAAGAGCCTCCACACACAGACGGATCCTGGACATTACAGAAATAAATTAACTTTTTCACGAAATTCTAATTTTCTGAGTGGTGGAGTAAGTTGCAAGTGCACCATACGTGTTAATGGGTTTTCTGTTTTTAGGCTATAGAGGCCATTCTATTTTAAGCTCTAAGGGTCTTTTAGTCATATGGGGGTTTTCATGAATCAGCTAAGGGGGTCAGGGGTCCTTTTGTCATGTGTCCAGGCTCCGCACAGACAACAAAGAATCTTATGTTTTGGACAGGATGAACTCATAATTAGAATCATGAGCGCTATGTGAGTAACTTATACACAGGGATGTTTTAGAGCGAGGGGGGGGTCACTTCTCCCTCGAGCAGGTTGTAATTCACTGTGTTCTGTACAATTTTTTCTCCAGTCGAGAAGCTTTTAGATTTGGGTAAAGCCGAACGGGAGAAAAACGCTCGGTTATGGCGCTTGAAATATGTCTTTGTGGAAGTTCGCTAATTTGGGGCCAGGCTGGTCTGAGTCCAGGGCTGTTTTTCAGTCCCAGTCTGGCCCTGGCTCCCACTGACGTAAAGAGCCTGAAAGTGGAGACTTAGTCATATAATAAGGTTTATATTATTTAAAAGGTCATATTGCATTTTAGTGCAATAGAGCAGCGCAAATGGCTGGAACAGGTTATTAATAGAGATGGTCCGATATGAAAATGTTCTGCCGATATCGATATCCGCCGATATTTATTTGCCGTTAAAAATCAATAAAAGGCTCACTCGAATGTTGTAAAGTTTTCCAATTATCGTTCCACTATTGGAAATAAACAATACAATGCTTATGCCTGGGACTCACTGTCTCACACACTATGATGAAACAAACTGTCCTTTTTATTAGAAAAATATTAAAAAGATCAAATGCAATGTTGAAGTGAAATGTCATTTTGTTTTGGCTAAATATTTACTCAGATCTTCTTCTTCTTATACTTTCACCCATGTCCTCTATTAATGGGAAACAGTGACACTGGGACACAGGCTACTAAACATGTAGCCTAGCATGTTGTTTAAGTTACATGTTTTAACTTTAAACAAATCTGATGGACTTCTCTGAGGACAGCTTTGGAATTGCAAAAATAGCATCATGTCACTTTATACTGAACTTATGAGGCCAGACTGAAGGTTAGAGTTGGTTTAGAGCAGGCAAAAGGAGCATGAGCTTTGAGCTGCATTGTTTTCAATGTAACGATCGTAAATGCGTCTAATTAAATATGCGCGAAAATGCGACATAACGCCTGGTTTTCACGGGTCATTAACATGACAAAAGTGGGCACAGTAAACTGAATACAGCCATTATCATCACTGTAGTAAACCTACATGACAGAAAGCCAATGTTTACGTGTTGTAGCCTTTAGCCTGTTAGAAGCTATGCTAGGCTAACAAACAAAGTTATAAATCTGGCGTCAGGACAGAGAAACCTTGAAACACTCACCACTCAGATGCAGTGACAATCCATCAGAAAAAGATTCATGTTAATCCTGACTCAAAATAATGTCCATGGAGGCAGTTTTAGTCCAGTTTGTAACAGCAGCAACTTATGTCTCTGTGTCTCTGTGGTGTCCAAGTGTCTCCACTTTGTTTAAACCTAGTAAAAACATGCTTTCTTTTGGAGACGTGTGAATTTATGTTGGAGTTTATTTTTAGGAGCCACTGTTTATTTTCAGATAATTTGAATAAACTGTTTCCCCAGTCAGGTCAGTGCAGCCCGTCTACACTGCTGCTGCTGCATTCAAGTGCGCTACGACATTACGGCGCAGTAAATAATTCAAAGAAAAAAATATCGGCCAATTGTTATAACCAAGGGCCTCTCTTTGTTTGTGACAAAATCACCTTTTCTTATCCTCATTTTCATTTAGGAGCTTTGCATTTTACTGTAGCCTGAAGGGCAGTTGGTAAAACCCAAAAGGGAGATTACACTAGCTTGTATTCATTATGTAATAATTTATTCTTATATACATATTAAACGTGTTTGATTATTAAAGGCATCTTAGCGTCTGGCTTGAGTCTTCTCTGGAGCTAACCTGCATTGAAGTGTAGCAGGCCGCGTTTGTGTATGTTTGCATAGCATATATAGAGCTGGGGATGTTTGCGTACTGATGCCTCCATGACAACGGGACTTGCCCGCCGACCGAGAATAACAATCATGATGAGGAACTGCAGTCAAACACCAGTTCCTTATCTAAACATCTGCAGATGGCCCCAAGGGGGTTTACGTGTGTGACGTATACAAACTGTAATGGCTTCTGTACTCTGTATTATGTGTGCTTTGCAAGGCTGGTTTGTCTTTCTGCCAGCGTGCAAAGGATAATACTACATAGAGAATAGCAAATCAGGAACTAAAAGGCAGAAATCTTAACAGAGCAGGAATCAATTGGAGGAATAGACCCTTTAATTGTTTGTAAACATTCCAGGCTTAGCTGGAGGCGGGAAGCTCGATTCCTTCTATTTCCATTGTAGCTGTTGTCATAGTAACGATAAACAAATGTCTAACTGTTTTTGCAAATATCAGATAAACCTTATTTTATCGTCTCAAATGTCATTCCTCTTGTTCTTGCACCTTAAGCCACAACAGGACCACATGTTTCAGTTGTAGTTTTACACTTAAAATCACTAGTTTTAGTTTAATCTTATTTCTCTTGATCACTTCCTGCCTCCAGCTGATGTCACTGATGATGTCACTGATGATGTCAGCAGTTAAAGGGTCTATATTAACACCAATATTTTCCCATATCGGACCAATACCAATATGTGAAAAAAACTACAAATGTCCCTAGTTATTAAAGCAGTACCAAGTAACTCCTGCCCCTAGAGGCCATAAGCGCCACTGCAGGTGTCGTAGCATGTTGTGTTTTTTACTCATTAATTGTCCGTGAGAGTAAATACTACGCTGACAGAAAAGACAAAGGGACAGAGGGATATTGTTCATCCAATTACACAATGGAGATCATTTGTTTCACTCAAACTTGGCTGTAAATACTGTTTAAGTGACGCTAGCCCGCAGTTAGCCTGTTAGCTTCTTCTTCGTGATTCCATTAGTGTGTATTGGTGACTCCGACCCAGTGGCAGCAAAGTTCCAGTTGTGGTTTTCTGGCCAGAGACACCAGGGGGCGATGAAAGACCCCCCAATCATCCCATTGACACTTGTATTACCCCCAGAGGGACTACGGAAAGGATTTATTTAGGTAAACACGTTACTTAGTGCTGCTTTAAGTGTTCATGAGTCTGATGGCTGAGGGGAGGGAGGTACGGGTCTGGATGGACTGTTGCCTCCTGCCTTGTAGTTATTCAGAAAAGTCTGCTTGATCGCACAATGAGAAGGATTGTTAAATGCGGCGGGACAGTTTGGCCGTCCTTTACAGACCTGCGCCCATAACCCCAGGGTTTCTGTGACTCACGGGCGTGTTCGGTAACACACCTGTGGTCGGTTTGGGACAAGTTCAGACAAAGATCCGCCCCATAATAAATCCGGATTGGAACAGTCACTGCCTTTATTTGTACATTTCCTCCACTGAGAAAACTTTGGAAACATTATCTTTAAAAATGCTCTGACCGTTGGGCGCCGTGCTCCACTTCAGCATCAGGTCGACGGCGTAAATGGCCCGGGACGAGGGGTACGGGTGGAGGCCGAACGGAGGGGGCGCGAGGAGGCTGCGGAGAAGAGCTCCCGAAACGCCTGGAACATCTGCAGCTGAAACCACAGGGAGAACTGGGTTAGTCCTGGGGCTGGAGTTAGTCCTGGTCCAGGTCCTGCGTCTCCTCCTGATTATACCTCGATGTCCTTCCAGAGATACTGAGGATACTGTTTCTCAAACAGAGGGATGAACTCGTCGTAGTGAATCTGGGGAAAAACAAAAAACAACGTGATTTATTCCACAATACAGTGGCTCCTGAAAAAAACTAAACATCGAAGTCGTGTGAAGTTTATGAACGACCACATTGTTTTTAACGATAGAGCCGTGGTTCCTAAAGTGGGGTCGGGACCACTATCCAGCCCCTCCAAGATTGTGTGGACGATCTTAAAGGGATATTTCAGGATTTTTGACATTGGGCCTCATTTCCTAGTTATCCAGAGTGTTGTTGATGTCTGGAGATATTTTTTTCTTAAATTCATGCAGTTCTTATATTTGAAGAGTCTAGTGGCGCTAGGCTAGGGCAAGGCTAAAGCATTTCTATGGTATCAGTTAGCCTGCATTAAAAACAGTGTGACCCACTCCACAGTGCACCTGAGGTAAATCACTTATAACACCAGACTAACCATATAAATGTCTGTGTTAATAGAATCATTTAAAATAACTTATATTTGAGCAGCATCAGCTCGTGGCTGTAAGCTAACGCAGCGGCGGAGTGATCTGCGAGAAAATAGTCCCTCAAAATGCGGTAATTCATGTGATACAAGGTCAGTTATATTCAAACATTATTCTATTAACACAGACATTTATATGGTTAGTCTGGTGTTATAAGTGATTGCCTCAGGTGCACTGTGGAGTGGGTCAGACTGTTTTAATGCAGGCTAACTGATACCATAGAATGCTTAGCCTGCCTAGCCTAGCGCCACTAGACTCTTCAAATATAAGAACTGCATGAATTTAAGAAAGAAATATCTCCAGACATCAACAACACCCTGGATAACTAGGAAATGAGGCCCTATGTCAAAAATCCTGAAATATCCCTTTAACGAGGTTCCAAGAAGAACTTCAAAATGCAACGAGAAGAAATGGGAGTGAGACAAAAAAAACAACAAAAGAGTAAATCTTTATTGATAACCACAAATAAACTGAAATGAGCTGTTTTTGCAGCTGATCAAAGTGTAAGACCACAGGCCTTTAAACGGCCAAATCTGTGCAGAAATGTGCATTCAGTGTAATTTTCTGTCACGCGGAGGCATGAAGTTATTTCTGATAATGGACACCTCGGAGGGTATTGTCCCGCTTACACCATGGTCCCGCGAACTGAAACTGTTCATTGGGGCCTGTTTACTTATTTTCTTAAGTCCTGGGCAGGAGTTATTTCACTTTTAATCAGTTTTACCTGAAACTAGTTCCATCTCAATTGTTTATCGTTACTATGGAAACAGCTGCAGTGATATAGAACGTGATTTAACTGTTGCCGGACTAGGTTTACATGATCACTTTTTAACCTCTTTACCACCACCTGACCCGAGCACATTTTCTCCAGTTTGGATTTGCCCAAATCTAAAAAACGTCCTGGAAAAAAAAGCGTCAAAATTGCGACACAAACAATGAGAAAACGAGGATGAAAACAAAACAAAGAAGCGACAAAAATGTCTCTCTTTGTTGCTCTATTGTGGCTTTTGTTGAGTTTTCATCCTTGTTTCTTCTCATTTTGATGCTTTTTCAAGAAGCTTTTAGATTTGGGTAAAGCCAAACTGGAGAAAATGCACTCGGTTCAGGCGGGGGTTTAGAGGTTAATTTGTATTACTTGTAATGTGTATTATGTCTTTCTATGTCTTAGGGACCAGCTGTTAGTTATATGACCTATGAACATGGCATCGGTATTTGTAACAATGCTTCCTGTTCTGTCCCATTAAATAAACATATAAATTAACAGTCATTTGGAATTTCTAAAAAGATTCTGGGGATTATGGAATCCGACTGGCCGTCCATCAAGACACTGGACGATCCTCCACCCACATAAAGGTACCGGAGTCGCCTCTTGGTGCCTGAAGAGGACGTCTTACTTTCCTATATTTCAGTGACAGAAAGTAAATGATGGACCGACCCGGCTTTAAAAAGGATGGTTTTATTCATGGACATATTAGTAACAAGAGATTTTGGATCTTTAGTTTTTGGAATAAGCTAACATGACAAAATCTGTAAAAACTCAAGCTCAGTAAACCAGACTGGGAGCTCGAACCCGTGACCGCTGTGCCCCGCCCCGTCTCTGAGCCCGCATGACCTCGCTCTGCAGCTCAAACTGATCATCTGTGGCCTCGGTCTCTCACAGAGGCTGTTATCTCCGTCTCTCAGCTGGTTATTTACTCTGTATCACAGCTGCTCCACCTCACACCGGCTCCTGAACTTTGGTCACGTCAAATAAATGGATTACTTTAAGACATCACTTAAGTTTTTCCAACAGAAAAATATTCTTCATTGAAAACTGCCTGGATTGTAAATAGAGGTCAACTAACACAGTAGATAATGGAAATACAAATGACTGAACTCTTTTATATCTTTCAGTGAAGCACAAAGGACAAGACCTAAAGCCCAGGACAAAGGGAGTCTCTTTGCCTAATCAGAGTACTGTGTTCTGAATACTTTGAGATACTTTGAGATACTTTCACATTGTCATTATATTTATGTATAAATACGGCGAACAATCAGCGGTGGAAAGAGTTCAGGAAATTCTTTCTTCTCAAGTTAAAGTACAATTACACGGCTAAACTCAATAACAAGTACAAGTGCAGCTGTAACAAAAGTACAAAATTACCTGGAAAAAAATGTATTGTAATGTTATTTCTGTGAACAGCCTTATTAGTAACTTCAGAGTAAGTAAGTAAACTTTATTTGTATAGGGCTCTGTTTCATAGAGAACTGATCAAATACAAATTCATCCAACAACAAAAGCTCCAGCTCTAGTTTCAGCACGAGTTTAATATCCGTGGGACCTGGGGCCGTCTGTGTGATAATACACCTATGTCTGACAGGCTACTATTTACTGTTTGAGCTCTGGCCAATCAGAGCAGAGGGTGAGCTGTACTTGTGACATTGTGAGGACCAGTTTGAGTTTTTAACCAACAGAGTGAGGACATTTTCGTAAAGTGAGGACATTTTGGGTGATCCTCACTTATTGAAGGTCTGTTTGAGGGTCAAGATGTGGTTTAGGGTTAGGATTAAGATTAGGGTAATACATTATGTCTGAGTGTCCTCACTAAGATATAAGTACACGATTGTGTGTGTGTGTAGGAGAGAGAGTGGCTGGAGAAAAGGAGTCGAAACTCCCGACAACATAAAGTACGAGTAGGACTGCGCTGCACTCAGTATCGGACATAATTCCAGATGTAGCGAATTACAATGACGTGACTAAAAATTACTCAATAAAAGTACTGGCTGAGAAATGTACTCAAAAAAGAAAAATTACACCAAAAGTGTATTACAGTAACGCGAGTACATGTAAATTGTTACTTTCCGCCACTGTGTATAATTACATAAATGAAGACTACGATTGTTGGAACACCTGTTATAAAGTCACTCACCATTAATGAGGAACTCTTAACTGTTGGCCAATGGAGCAGCAGATACAGCATCATGTGACACATGTGTTTGTATGAACTGTGGCATAAGGCGTTTAAATCTTTACTATAGGAGGAAAAACAGTAAAAGTTCTTTCTTAAAGGGATATTCAGGATTTTGACATTGGGCCTCATTTCCTAGTTATCCAGAGTGTTGTTGATGTCTGGAGATATTTTTTTCTTAAATTCATGCAGTTCTTATATTTGAAGAGTCTAGTGGCGCTAGGCTAGGGCAAGGCTAAAGCATTTCTATGGTATCAGTTAGCCTGCATTAAAAACAGTCTGACCCACTCCACAGTGCACCTGAGGCAAATCACTTATAACACCAGACTAACCATATAAATGTCTGTGTTAATAGAATAATGTTTGAAATATAACTGACCTTGTATCACATGAATTACCACATTTTGAGGGACTATTTTCTCGCAGATCACTCCGCCGCTGCGTTAGCTTACAGCCACGAAGCTGATGCTGCTCAAATATAAGTTATTTTAAATGATTCTATTAACACAGACATTTATATGGTTAGTCTGGTGTTATAAGTGATTTGCCTCAGGTGCACTGTGGAGTGGGTCAGACTGTTTTTAATGCAGGCTAACTGATACCATAGAAATGCTTTAGCCTTGCCCTAGCCTAGCGCCACTAGACTCTTCAAATATAAGAACTGCATGAATTTAAGAAAAAAATTTCTCCAGACATCAACAACACTCTGGATAACTAGGAAATGAGGCCCAATGTCAAACATCTGAAATATCCCTTTAATAATGTTGTGAATATGGAGCTAAAATGTAATGATTGATACTGGGATGTTCCCTTGATATTTGGAAAGTAACTGTATCTAAATACTCTCAAATGAAAGTGTAACTTTACCAGGATACAGTTACACAAAATGAGTATTCTATATACATGTATTTAGTTACTCCCCAACACTGTTAACAAACCAGTAAACACACAGAGATAAAAAATGTTTAATCCCAAAGACAAAACAAAACACTGTGGTTTATTCTACATGGTGCAAAGAGCATACACAGGTGAGAGTAGCCGTTAATAGAGCGGAGGGACTTAGCTAAGCCCCTCCCACTGCTCTTTATATAGTCCGCGCGTGAGCTGGAAACTTTAGTGTTGCTGACGAAGCCTTTTGGATGAAGAGGTGAAACATCCTGCACTTCAACCTTTATTGAAGAACTATCAACAGACCCGTCCCACAGCCACAGTGAAGTGGAGGTGTGAGGCAGGATAAACCATGTTACTGAAGATCTCTTAGAGTCACAAAGGGGAGGTCCCAGTTCTGTTTTGCAGCGAGGCGAAGGCTGAGGGGGAGCGGCTCACGAACATGATCAATAAGCACTTTTACAACATGTATAAAGTGACAGGACTTTCCTTTGTCATTTAGTTTGCCTTGTGTAAATAGTCCAAAGTTCACACTGATCTCTCTAAATGTAACTCTCTCAGCAGGATCTCGTGCAGATGTCGTGTGAGTGAATGAGTGAATCACCTGTTTGAGCTGGGCTCCCTGAGCGTAGTTCATCACCGTGAAGTGCTTCTCGTAATCGTCATAATGGTCCAGAGAAAACTCCCTGAAACACATCAGCACGTGTTTATTATTGCTTCAGCTGATCGTTAAAACAGAACATTTCTGCAGGATTCTAGGGTTGTCAAAACAATCTGTGCTCTGGATCTTTGCTGCCGTCGCTCTAATAAGTGTATCGGCTTTGTCATTATGAATATAAATAAATCTGTTGGAATTAGTTTTGTTAATACAGGTGAA
The DNA here is from genome assembly GCA_007210695.1 of Neogobius melanostomus. Lineage (NCBI taxonomy): Eukaryota > Metazoa > Chordata > Actinopteri > Gobiiformes > Gobiidae > Neogobius > Neogobius melanostomus. Next base: position 612,868 of record VHKM01000740.1, read on the forward strand.
ACTCAGAAAATTAGAATATCCTTAAAAAGTGCATTCACTTCTGTTATTCAACTTAAAGGGATATTTCAGGATTTTTGACATAGGGCCTCATTTCCTAGTTATCCAGAGTGTTGTTGATGTCTGGAGATATTTTGTTCTTAAATTCATGCAGTTCTTATATTTGAAGAGTCTAGTGGCGCTAGGCTAGGGCAAGGCTAAAGCATTCTATGGTATCAGTTAGCCTGCATTAAAAACAGTGTGACCCACTCCACAGTGCACCTGAGGTAAATCACTTATAACACCAGACTAACCATATAAATGTCTGTGTTAATAGAATCATTTAAAATAACTTATATTTGAGCAGCATCAGCTTCGTGGCTGTAAGCTAACGCAGCGGCGGAGTGATCTGCGAGAAAATAGTCCTCAAAATGCGGTAATTCATGTGATACAAGGTCAGTTATATTTCAAACATGATTCTATTAACACAGACATTTATATGGTTAGTCTGGCGTTATAAGTGATTTACCTCAGGTGCACTGTGGAGTGGGTCAGACTGTTTTTAATGCAGGCTAACTGATACCATAGACATGCACTAGCCTTGCACTAGCCTAGCACCACTAGACTCTTCAAATATAAGAACTGCATGAATTTAAGAAAAAAATATCTCCAGACATCAACAACACTCTGGATAACTAGGAAATGACGCCCAATGTCAAAAATCCTGAAATATCCCTTAAACTGTGAAACTAATATATGAGACTCAGCTTGTAAAAACCCCAAATAAAAAATCTCATAAATATTCATTATTCTAATTTTCCGAGTTTCACCTGTAAGTGAATTGTATAAAAGAGCCAGGATGAGTAGCTGTCAAGAATATGACAGTTAATGGGGATCCAAATAAACAATAAATGTTTATGCTTCAGTTTAATTCCCTGTTTATTCCCATCGAAAAGTTCCCACTTTTAAAATTCCCGGAATTTTGCAGCCCTATTAGTGAGTACTGGGGGGGGGGGGGCTCCGGTCCTCGGCGTCCGTTTTAAAACCCGTCGATTAACATGATGAATATTTAACCTCTTAACCCCCACCTGAACCATTTTCTCCAGTTTGGCTTTACCCAAATCTAAAAGCTTAAAATACAACAAAAGAGCAACAAAACATGCCGGAAAAGCAAAAACAACATAATAAATAAGAAAAGCGACACAACCCGACTAAAAAGCATCAAAAAGCAAGTAAAAAAAGTGAAGAAAGCAACAAAAATGACAAACACGAAAATGGAAAATAGCTGCTTCATTCAAAGCAGTACTAAGTAACTCATGCCCCTAGAGGCCATAAGCGCCACTGCAGGTGTCGTAGCATGTTGTGTTTTTTTACTCATTAATTGTCCGTGAGAGTAAATACTACGCTGACAGAAAAGACAAAGGGACAGAGGGATATTGTTCATCCAATTACACAATGGAGATCTTTTGTTTCACTCAAACTTGGCTGTAAATACTGTTTAAGTGGCGCTAGCCCGCAGTTAGCCTGTTAGCTTCTTCTTCGTGATTCCATTAGTGTGTATTGGTGCTGCGGGTCTGGCCAGAGACACCAGGGGGAGATGAGAGACCCCCCAATCATCCCATTAACACTTGTATTACCCCCAGAGGGACTACGGAAAGGATTTATTAAGGTAAACACGTTACTCAGTTCTGCTTAACTGTAACTAAATGCAGCTTTTCTTTGACATTTCGGTTATTTAATCTCCAGCGGTTTACATCCACAACAGGAAGTTCATTTGGATGCAACTCAACACTCAAGTTTTCTCCTTAACATCTTAGTTTTAATATGAAATGCCAAGCTAACCCGGAAGCAAACATGAGCTTTCCCACATCTCGTTACCATGGGAGACATATGGCACCTGCACATGTGACCTGATCAACGGGAGCTGTTCTACATGTTTAAGGCTGATGGCAAAATGTGACAAAAGAGCCACAAAAACATGCCGGAAAAAAGCAGCAACAACATACTAGAAAAGTGACGAAAGTGAAACATACATAAACGGACTCTACTCTTCCCACTTTTCATGTAACACCAATCAGTCTTATATGTGCGGTTTTAGAGATGAATTTAGGAAGCACAATGAAGAGAAAAGGCGATGCTTTCATGTATTCGATACCAGTAGTACCGACACGTTTCTTCCGATACATACTGGTATAGTTTAACGGTGCCCACCCTATGGAGAACAGACACAACAATGGCGCTGTGATGTCATCGTTTAGTGAAAGTTGCTGGGACGCCTTTTTCAGATCTTTCCACTCTGGGACTGAGTTTGGAAAAAGACTCCAAATGCAGGTTTGGTGTGAATGATAACGCGCTGGATTGACAAAATATTTTGCATTAGTCCTGAGCTTGACTTCGTGTGGACAGGGCCTTAAAGTGTATATGACACATTAGATACACAGTTAACACGATTATATTTAAGATTTTGCTAAAGATTATTCCCAGTTTTCTTTAGTTTGACCATTTTTGTGATGTTTATGTTTTCACTTCCTTATTGGACACCGACAGGAAGTGACATCGAAGAAGGTAAACAATTTTAAACTGTTGCCGTGCAACCATGTTAAGTCAATGGGAAATGAATGAGTCAAACTGCTTTTATGTCACTTCCTGTCAGCAGCTTAAAAATTCAAATTAAAATAACTTTTCTGCCCAACATTTCTTCATTAAAATTGCTGCTTCACTGAAAAAAATGATAATTATGCAACTGATGAACTTGCAACTGATGTAATCCATCTAAATAAGATATATTTCAAGAGCATTAAAATCTGTCATATGCACGTTAAAGGGGGGGTAATTATGTAAAATGGACTTTTTCAAGCTTTATATCATGTATTATGTCATTCCCTCATTAAACACATGCCTGGAGTGTTGCCTTGGCTCATTCACATATTTTTGAGTAATCAGTAAAAACTTAGACGGCAGCCATTTTAGGTGTAGCTATGCCTCAGTCCTCCTAGGAAAGCCCCCACCTCCTGGAGACGCCTCTGGACCTTTCGTCACCAGCCAAGCCACCAACCACTGCTCCTCAGCTCAGCAGAGCCCCCTCCCCGCACAGTAGTGTTGTTTAGATGCCACAGCAGTGTGCTGAAGGGGGCGTGTCGGAAAGCTTCTTAAAAGAACAGAGGCCTATTTCAAGACGTTCAGTACAGCCATTTGAGAGAGCAATTTTATTCAAGGCAGTTATTTTAATTTACTGCATATACAGACCAACAGAAGGTTACGTCATCATTGTAGTATGCTATAGACTGGTGCTATGTGATTGAAAAAGCATAATACCCCCTCTTTAAAGAAACGGGCCAGCGTTTTCCACACTGAGATATGTTCTTACCTGAGCTTACTGAAGTACATAATGACCGAGTCAGTGTGTCATAAAGTTGAGCTGTGCATATTTGCAACCAAATGACATTGAAGGTAGTGATATATGTTATGAAATAATAATAATGATGATGTAATAAGGTTTGTTGGAAAAGTCCTACATTTAAGAGAAAAGAGTGGGTAAGAATATTACTCCTTATATATAATCACTCTCTAAATGTTGTGCTAAGTTTTTAACTAGTTTCCTTCAATATAATAATCCTTTCGATCTATGGACAACAACGGGACTGGTGTTTATGATGAACTTGGCCGCGGCTATGAACACAGGGAATGCTTTGTGAATGCTTTGTTTCTTTCCCTACAAAGGGGGAAGGTTCATTGTAGCGAGGCAGAGCTACTGGGGCACACTCGAGAGAAGGCTGTTACTGCTGCTATTTGCTCTGTATAATTCTTTAATAAAATCCACAAAACGCAGTATCTGGTCTCGAGTTTAAACTGATAACTTTGTAACTACTTTGTATGCCTCATCATGTGTTAGCATTTGGCCTCTCCCAGTATATTCCTATAGCTCCAAACAAGGGTGAAGTTAGAAGCGACCGAGCTCTTCCACGGGCAGAGGTATGTATCAACTCGTCTGAGCTCAGGTAAGAACATATCTCAGTGTGGAAAAACGCTGGCCTGTCTTTAAGGAGAGAGACGTGCCTGTGTGTCCGGTGACTCTTTTACCTGTTGCGAATCGCAGCCAGAAGACGTTGTAGACGAAGAGTCTGAGCGGCTTCACCGAGCGGAGCATCAACATGTATCTGATGTCGAACTTCACCAAACCCACCTCCTCCCTGTGGAACAGCACCGGCTCCTCGATGTATTTACAAACCACCTGCAACACACAAGCAGCAAACTCTTCTGAATTATCGACCTGATGAAGGGAAACGACTGAGATATTCTGGGGTTTTTTTTGTATTTAAAGTTTAAATTCACAGACTCTCACAGAACAACAGTAACTTTCACTACTTATTGTGAGGATTATTATCTAAGCTGCATATCATCAAACCAGTGTTTGTTTTTACTCATGTTTAAAGCTTCACAAATGTCGCTTCCTGAAAGTATACACACTTTGACGCGATCATTCTACGTTGACGCGATCATTCTTTGTCCTATTGATCTCTGAAGGACAAGACCATGGAGTCAGATTGGGACGAGGGAGTGACCACAAGAACATTTCCAGAGCACTGATTGGTCCTACATCACAGCCAGCCCTACTCCTTCCTGTTCCTATATATTACTCGAGCACAGGGATTTCGTGCTTCCGGCCGGAGCCGCTGGATCACCATGCTGCTAGGAGAGAGGTGTAGTGCTCAGATAACTTGTGTTTTAGAATCAGCCCAATGTCCATCTCGACTGCACATGCGTGAGTCAATCAGGCTCCTAATTTGGGCCCAAACAAACCACAGCGCCATTGAAATGTGTGAGTTCAGGTAGCGGAGCGTGAACACTGAAGTATATTGAGCCATAACCGTGAACTATAAGGCTTACGGGCACTGGTTTACAGACTATAAGTCTCAAGTGACATTTCTTGCAAATATTTAAGTTGTGAATATGTTGAAAGGGAAAAGTCAGGGCGGCTCCGTAGGCAGGAGCGGACCATCACGGACAGGGGAACGACAGGACCTGGGCTCAGCCCGACACAGACACCCTCACTTTTTAAATCATTTGAATTCATCTTGTAATCACAGGGAAAAGTTCCAAAACGGTGTTGATGTTAAATATAGTGGGTACATTTCCATCTGTCAGATTAGCGACTGATTAGCTCTGTTGTTCCATCAGATCACTCGTAAACAAATAAAAATAAAGTACATTTAAATGGCAGAGCCTATGTGTGTATGTGGATCTCTCTGCTCACAATTAAGAAAAAGATTCCGTCTACTGTCCACCTCCTTATTGACAAAAAAAGAGGATTCTATGTTTTTATTTCTCATTTCAGTTTAAATGTTGTGAATATCGGCGACATGAGGCCACAGTTTCAGACCCTGGACTTTGTCCAACAGTCGCCTTCAAGGGTCACAAATGTTTTTCTCACATAGTTATTCCATAGTTATTCCATAGTTATTCCAACTATGTGAACAAGGACTGGTCGTCACTTTTGAAGCATCTCTTCGTATGAATGGCAGTTTGGTTTCTGTCTCCGTACGCAGCCCTGGTGTAAAAATAGACTTTAAGCTAATATTGTAACAGGCTCCATGGCCACGACAGAAACACTTTTAATCATCAACTCTCCAGCGGTTAAAACGCTCCAAATCAGAGCTTTCTTCTGATTTACGCTAACTATCATTATTGTTTGGAGCCAAAAGACATTCCAAGGCATTCGGCTTATTGTATTTTGAGGGAATAAAACTATGATTGATTCTTCTGTTCCATTTAATAACGAACACGCCGACAAAAGCATGTGTGCCAAACGTTTGTAAAAACCATGGCACACTTTAAAAAGGTTTACAAAGAGTCTATATTTCTCAATATGAACGACTGTGTAAAACATGATCAAGAGTCTAGATGCTCGCTAGAATGCTTGGTAAAAGTTTGCATTTCTTTTTCTATTCTCCATCATCTGGTCGATCATTAACGATAAATAGGTGGTATTATGAACCTACTGAAGCACCTAGAAAATGCTTGGTAAATGTTTTTGTATTTCTTTAAACTTTTTGAATGTAAAATGTGTACGTTGATACACGAGTGCCTATCACGAGTTAACAGTAAACTACTCTTCTAAAGTGAAAATGTATGTGTTAGAGAATTTTGTATATTAAGTTATCATGACGTATTACATTTAGTTTGACTGAACTGTGTTTTGTAGACAGTCATTTATTGTGCAATGAACAATGACTTAATGCAAAGCTAAGCCAGATGTCTCCATGGGCAAATGGTTTACAAAGTTGACACCTTGACCTGTCCACTGAAGAAGAAGAACACAGCCCCCTTTGTGTGCTGTGGGTTCAGGTTTATTACCCTGACAGGGGAAGACCTGGTTTGTTTATCTCAGTTGGGTTATAAAGCTGTTTCAAAGAGTTTATGACCGTCTTCCACCAGCGGACCGAAAAAGCCGAGTTAAATATCACACACATCCCCCACCCTGACTGAGGGGTCCAGGGGAGAACGGTTTTGAGTCAGTCATTATGTACCCTTGCCTTGTGATGTGTTGAAGGTTGTGAGTGGGGTGATATTTTTCAATAAAGCCTTGTGAAAAATCTGGATCGCTGGGAGTTGAACAGAGACAGGAAAATAGCCTGTTAGTCGCTCTCTCCCCGGTACCGAGAAGGTTAAATCTCATGTCTGTCTTGTGTTTAATCTGTTATATTCTGTGGCAGGGTGAAGAGTAACTGTTGACAGGGTGAAGAGTAACTGGTGACAGGGTGAAGAGTATTTGGTGACAGGGTGAAGAGTAACTGGTGACAGGGTGAAGAGTAACTGGTGACAGGGTGAAGAGTACCTTGGGCGTGCTCTCCCGCTGTCGGATGATGCAGTTCAGGTCGTTGCTGATGTGAGTGTCCAAACCTCGCGCTAAGTTCCAGGGTTTACAGATCCAGTGGTTGTCCTCGCCCCTGCACAGACGACAAACATCATCTCTGTTATCATTTTTTCCCCCCTCATTTGTTTTTACTAATATTTCCCAATTTTATTCCCAATTTTTCGCACATTTCCTGACATTGTAGATGAACCCGATATTGTAAAGGCGCAGATCTTCCTCACATTATCGCTCTGTGTTCTGGTTCTATTATGACAAATATGTTAGTGTAGGTGTTGTGTTATGAGATGAGGCAAACTTGTAACAAAAATCACCTCTTTTATTAGAGAAAACGTATTAAAGCTTTGTGAAATAGTATAGGAAGACTCAAGAGCACCAGGAGCAACGAGAGCATTATATAACCAAGCTATTTAGCATTAACGATACTGCAGTCAAATGGTTATTGAGTTTAATGATAATAATAAATGATGTAATAAACGTATGAACTGTTGTAACATTGTGTTGAATGCTTAAAGGGATATTTCAGGATTTTTGACATTGGGCCTCATTTCCTAGTTATCCAGAGTGTTGTTGATGTCTGGAGATATTTTTTTCTTAAATTCATGCAGTTCTTATATTTGAAGAGTCTAGTGGTGCTAGGCTAGGGCAAGGCTAAAGCATTTCTATGGTATCAGTTAGCCTGCATTAAAAACAGTCTGACCCACTCCACAGTGCACCTGAGGTAAATCACTTATAACACCAGACTAACCATATAAATGTCTGTGTTAATAGAATAATGTTTGAAATATAACTGACCTTGTATCACATGAATTATCACATTTTGAGGGACTATTTTCTCGCAGATCACTCCGCCGCTGCGTTAGCTTACAGCCACGAAGCTGATGCTGCTCAAATATAAGTTATTTTAAATGATTCTATGAACACAGACATTTATATGGTTAGTCTGGTGTTATAAGTGATTTACCTCAGGTGCACTGTGGAGTGGGTCAGACTGTTTTTAATGCAGGCTAACTGATACCATAGAAATGCTTTAGCCTTGCCCTAGCCTAGCGCCACTAGACTCTTCAAATATAAGAACTGCATGAATTTAAGAAAAAATATCTCCAGACATCAACAACACTCTGGATAACTAGGAAATGAGGCCCAATGTCAAAAATCCTGAAATATCCCTTTTAACTGTGAAACTAATATATGAGAGACTCATTACATGCAAAGTGAGACATGTATAGACTTTATTTGTTATCATTTTGATGATTATGGCTCAGCTTGTAAAAACTCCAAATTAAAATTCTCATACAATTAGAATATTTTGAAAATGGACTGTGAGCCATAATCATCATCATAATTTAAGTTGAATTACAGAAATAAATGAACTTTTTATGATATTCTAATATGACAAGCACCTAGTGTAATGCCTAATTTGAAACCCAAGACCTACAAAACTCATCTAAACTGATCTTTTTTTCTCGTGGTGTTGTCACTTTTCTATTACACCTTTGTGGCTTTTTTGTTGCATTTTCATCACATTTTTGTCACATTTTTGTCACATTTTTGTAGGCCCGGACACACAGTTAAAACAAATTTTGTTACCGTACTTTAACGATACTTGGTTTTTAGTACCTGAACGATACTTTTTTCGATACCTACTGCTGAGTTCCCCCAGAATTCTCTTCCTTACCCATCGTCTCGTCACCTTCCTTGCTGAGATGACCTATGTTGAAATAACCAGTGACTTTTCACCGACCTCCAGAGTTCCACTTTCAGTTGTGATTCTAGTCCCCACAGCATACTACAGTGAACTGTACAAAACGTTACTCACCAAGTATTCTTTCTTAGGGTAAAGGGAAATGCCTCTGATAACTGTTAGGGATCTCAGTCTCTGACTTGGTGCTTATTCCTGGTCTAGATCTCTGTTATGGCTGAGTGTGTCTCAGCTGGGCGATATCTATGTTATTGGGAATCAGCAGGTTGCCGGGAGATTAGATCTGATCAGTCATCTTAGTCAGAGGCTCTCTCACTAGGAAGTTCGAGAGTAGATAAAGAGGTTTGTCAATTACAGTAGGTTTCACAAAGCTGTCCAAGCTTAGGAAACTGCAAATGACAGAGGCTCCTGTCGAGATGCCGAGTCCTTTACAAGGCTCACAATATATACAGAAACATCAGAGGTTTATGTGAGTCATTTCTCACAATTGTTTACAAAAGCGTACATCATATGTGCCAGATGCGGTTTGTGGTTTCACATAGCTGCGTTATTATGTTCCAATACAGCTGATGCAAGGCTGCAGGTGCAGGACGTGACCTTTCAGTCTTTTCCAAACATGATAATAAAACAAGGTGCATGATGCTGATTGGTTCCTTAAAGGATATTTCAGGATTTTTGACATTGAGATATTTTTTTCTTAAATTCATGCAGTTCTTATATTTGAAGAGTCTAGTGGCGCTAGGCTAATGCTAGGCTAAAGCATTTCTATGGTATCAGTTAGCCTGCATTAAAAACAATCTGACCCACTCCACAGTGCACCTGAGGTAAATCACTTATAACACCAGACTAACCATATAAATGTCTGTGTTAATAGAATCATTTAAAATAACTTATATTTGAGCAGCATCAGCTTCGTGGCTGTAAGCTAACGCAGCGGCGGAGTGATCTGCGAGAAATAGTCCCTCAAAATGCGGTAATTCATGTGATACAAGGTCAGTTATATTTCAAACATGATTCTATTAACACAGACATTTATATGGTTAGTCTGGTGTTATAAGTGATTTACCTCAGGTGCACTGTGGAGTGGGTCAGACTGTTTTTAATGCAGGCTAACTGATACCATAGAAATGCTTTAGCCTTGCCCTAGCCTAGCGCCACTAGACTCTTCAAATATAAGAACTGCATGAATTTAAGAAAAAAATATCTCCAGACATCAACAACACTCTGGATAACTAGGAAGTGAGGCTCAATGTCAAAAATCCTGAAATATCCCTTTAAGTTGAATAACAGAAGTGAATGCACTGATAGTCTAATTGTATGATGAGCACCTTAAACCACTGGGAGCTTCTTACATGTAAATATAACAAGTAAAATGGATTTTACTGATCAGGAAATCGTGGGGTTATTGACAGTTGTGGGAAAGTTGTGGGCTTTTGGAAAAGTTGCAAAGTTGCACTGAGTTTGCTTGATTTGGCGTTAACATGAATCTGAATATAATGGGACACAGATGAATCAGGTCTCCCTCGTGTCCAGGACGTCTGTACCTCTGCGCTCGCGTCTCGAAGCAGCGGACGAACTGCGGCAGCTCCGTCTGAAGGTTAAACGTCAACGGGAGCCAATCGGATCGCAGCCTCCGGGACACGGCGGCGAGACAGTCCTTGACCGTGAGGAGGCTCTCGCACGGAAACTGATTCAACAGGACGTGAGGACGGGACACGCTCAGGGACCTGTGGACGAGAAGAGGAGACAAGATTAAATGTAGTTCAACTTTCAGATATTATTTCTATTAAAACATTCCAACAGTCGTCTAACTCTCATCATCAGGTCACGGACATAAAGAAGAGGAAAAACTTATTGCAAGTTTTCTGTCATTTCATGTTTCATATTCTGGTACTTTAACGACACGAAAATATTTGTCATATGGAACCAGAAAACAGAACAACAACGAGTGGAAGATCTGCACATTTACAATATCGGGTTCATCTACAATGTCAGGAAATTAGGGGCGGGAACCTCTGGGTAGCTCACGATTCGATACGATACGCGATACATGGCTCACGATACGCCGATACTGCGATAATCGATATATTGCACAGAAATAACCTACGATACATCACGATTAAAAAATAAAAACATGCTACTTTTAACCTTTATTTGAACATACTACATATTATTCATCATTTACATTTCTTTTCATGTGCTTTGTACCACTTTTATAAATGATCCCTGACTTACTCACTGAAAATGGGTCATAGATCTGTCAGTGACTTCATTTACATTTAAATAAACAAGAAACCACAGTCCTGTTTAAAAAGGAATAAATCAACCCCAAATTAATCTTCTTTATAATTATAAAACTATCATTAAAAGTGATTTATTTGTGTGACAGTGTTTGGTTCAAGTGCTTAAAACTGTAGTGCTGCCCCCTGCTGGTCTGACTGAATTCTTTATCATTGTTGGCCTCTATTGACTGTGAAAACAGTGGAGCACTGCTGCCTCATTAATATGCATGACGTTGCTCATTAATATGCATGATGTCATCAAAGTATCGATATTGGAATAAAAAGTATTGGTATCGTATCGTCCCGCAAAATATCGCGATATATCGGAAAATCGATATATTGTCACACTCCTACAGGAAATGTGCGAAAAAACGGGAATCATTTGGAAAGAAAACTGGGAGAAATTATGGTTAAAAAATAAAATAAAATAAATAAATAGGTAAAGAATTGGGAATAAATTGGGTGAAAATGGGGGGGGGGGGGGGGGGGGGAATTGGGAGAAATAGGGAAAATATTAGTTTTAAAAATTGGGAAAACAAGAAAAAAATGGGAAAAAATGAGAAAAGTGAAGAAAAAAATAATAAAATCATTTAACGGTGCCCAGCCCCAAGTCCAACAGCTTCCCAGTGCGAGAGCGCAGAAAGCACAAGTGTCTTGTTTTGTTCTTTTCTTCTGTTAAAGATACGACCTTCTGCTCAAATGAATAAATAAATGAACTGAATGAAACGCTGTGCGGTGTCGTCTCTGGCCTTTTTAGTTCCGTTATGTCACAAAGAAGTTTGTATGTTTTCCGGCTTGTTGATACAGTTTTATTTAATAACTCAAACACACATAGTAGAAAAGCTGCCCTTTTAATGTCTGGATTGAACTAAATGTGAACCAGCTTCTTCTGACTCAGGCTTTGTTTACGCTCTACAGAACAAGACGACCATGTCAGTGAGAGATTAGCTGATAGACAACGGTCACCACCATAATCATTCTGCACATAACGTGAAGTACAGATAAAACACAAACATATTGTCACAAACATCTGACTGATAGGCGGTCACCATCTCTGCACAGAGCGAGACTAGGATAAAGGAACTGTCAAACAAGGGCGTAGGTTTGGTGTCAATGTTGGTGGGGACGTGGAGGAAAAGCTTTTTGTTGAAATAAAAACGGTAATAATGCAAACAAGCCTGTCAAATTTCTTGTATAAATCAGGCTTTTTTGTGTAAGACCGAACTGGAGAAAAGGTGCTGGGTTCAGGTGGGGGCTAAGAGGTTAAACAGCCTGGCTCTTAGACGGAGATGAGTCCTAAAGTTACACCACCGTATCCTCGCTCTGAGTGAGCGGCTGAACTCTCGACCATCCTGTTGTTGCCGGTTCATGTTGCAGCTCAAGGACGTCTGTGAGATTAACGGCCGCTGCAGCTGAAGACTCCCTTATCAGCTCCAGAACTCCCCCCCCCCCCCCCCCGTGGGCTCTGAGAAACTCTCTCCAGTTCATCCAGGGGCATTTCTACACTGGGTTACAAATTATCAACTCAAATGACAGTCAGCATAATCTTCAAGCCTTTAACTGTTAGAGGATAATATGAATGTGATAAACAACTCAAGATCAACTGTTCCAAATGATTGTAAAGAACTGATAATGGTCATTTGTTGAATTTGCAGCAGTAGGAGGTCATATTTACTGAAATCAAAAGCTTTTTCAATCTTAACAGGTTATGTTATATTTTAACATAGGGCACTTATTTGAGCAGCTTCAAAATTCTTAAATCCATTAAACTTGTGAGTTTTTGGAGAGTTTCTGCAGGATGTCAGAATAGCCTCCCAGAGCTGCTGTTTGGATGAAAACTGCCTCCCACCTCATAGATGTTTTGCTTCAGGCTCCAAAGGTTCTCAATAGGGTTGAGGTCAGGGGAGGAGGGGGTCCACATCATGAGTTTCTCTCCTTTTATGCCCATACCAGCCAATGATGCAGAGGTGTATTCTTTACAGCATGAAAACACGGCTCCTCTTTTGTACCATAGAAGGAAGTGGTCAGTCAGAAACTCCACATATTTCTCAGGTCATTTTCACACTCCGACCAGCTGATTCCAGACCAAAACATGACTCCGCCCCCTCCTTGCTGACGTCACAGCCTTGTTGGGACATGGTGGCCATTCACCAAACATCCACTGCTCCATCCATCTGACCATCCAGGGTTACACGGCCCTCATCAGTGAACAAGCCTGTTTGAAAATGAGTCTTCATGTATTTCTGAGCCACTGCAGCCGTTTCTGCTCGTCAGCTTCAATTAACAGTTTAGGGAGGCCGGAGAGAAGGTTTATGCACAACTGCAGCCTCTGGAAGGTCCTACACCGTGATGTTCAGGAGACTCCAGAGGCACCAGCAGCTTCAAATACCTGTTTGCTGCTTTGTAAACTGGCAGAAACCGTCCTCATTGTGTCTTTATCAAACCCGTGTGTGCTCGGAATCAGCCACAAATCTCTTAACAGTACGATGATTATACTTGTGAAATATCGAAGGTTTTCATACCTACTCCAAGGCTTTCAACTATTTCACGCTTTTCATCAGCAGAGATCCTTTTCTTTCCCATATTGCTTGAAATGGTAGTTTGCTTAATAATGTGGAACGTCCTTTTTCAGTAGTTTGTGACCACTTTCTTCCATGGTACAAAAAGAAGAGCCGTGCTGCAAAGAATACCTCTGCATCATTGGCTGCTATGAGCATAAAAGGAGACAAACTCATGATGTGGACCCCCTCCTCCCCTGACCTCAACCCTATTGGAGCCTCAAGCAATTTAACATCTATGAGGGTGGGAGGCAGTTTTCATCCAAACTGGAGAAAATGCACTTGGTTAAGGTGGGGGTAAGAGGTAAACAAAAGACAAAATCTTCAATCGTCGGTGAAGGACACAATGAGGTAAAGAGGCTAATCCCCTCGGCTGTGTCTCTCAGAGCCATCTCCAGAGTTTTTATAGCCCCTTCCTGTTTGCCCTGGGGCTACGTTTACCCTCTGACCCAGTAGCTTGTAGGTAATCGGTTTCTAATCTGATCATCCTTCACACACTCTCTCATGCGCGTGAAATGTACGCATGTTTGTTGACCCCGACATCCCCACATAGACGGTCAGAGAAGCTTCCGCTCTCCATTTTTCCTTCGTAGCTGTTTATGGCTCCACTATAACCCCACATCTGTTCACCACAAGTGTTACAACTATCAGGCGCATTGAGTCGTCTTGTGTACGAAATGCACAGTATAAATCGTAATAAGTTGCCTTGCCATCAATGTACAGGTGAAACTCAGAAAATTAGAATATCGTGAACAAGTTCATTTATTTCTGTAATTCAGTTTAAAATGTGAAACTAATGATATAGACTCATGACATGCAAAGTGACAAATGTCAAGCCTTTGTTTGTTTTCATTTTGATGATTATGGCTCACAGCTTGTAAAAACCCCAACATCAAAATCTCAGAAGATTAGAAAATTACATGAAATCAATGAAAAAAGAGAAATGTGGGCCCTCTGAAAACTATACTCATGCATATGTACTTAGTCTTTTTACTTGAATGACAGCCTTAATGTGGTTGTGTGGCATGGATGCTCTCAGCCTGTGGCTCTGCTGAGGTGTTATGGAAGACCAGGATGCTTCAGAGGAATCATCTGAAGCCCATGTCCAGGTCTGTGTGTGGAGGCTCTTGATGCTCTGACTCCAGCCTCAGTCCACTCCTTGTGAAGGTCCCCCACACTTTTGAATGGCCTTTTCCTGACAGTCCTCTCCACACTTTTCCTTCCACTTAACTTTCTATGAATGTGCTTTGATCCAGCACTTTGAGAACATCCAACTTCTTTTGCTCTGACCTTTTGAGGCTTTTGTCAGTGATGGTTTTCTGCACAACTGTCAGGTCAGCAGTTTGAACCCATGATGGAGAATTCTACTGAACCACTGAGACCATTTAAAGTCTCAGGGACCCTTTGCAGGTGTTTTGGATTCATTATCTGATGAAAGGAGACACTTTGAGCTACAATATAGTCCCTTTTCACAATATTCTAATTTTCTGAGATTTTGAATTTGTGTTTTTACAAGCTGTGAGTCAAAATCATCAACATTAAAACAAACAAAGGCTTGACATGTGTCACTTTGCATTCCATACGTCTATATCATATATTAGATTCACATTTTAAGTTGAATTACAGAAATAAATGAGTTTCACCTGTAAGTAGATCATAGATTATTAATTCTACTTCCACTACACTTTTACCAAACTGTTCTTTAACCTCTTAACCCCCGCCTGAACCGAGCACATTTTCTCCACTTTGGCTTTACCCAAATCTAAAAGCTTAAATAAAAGCATCAAAATAGCCACGGAAACGAGGATGAAAACGACGCAATAAGAGCAACAAAGACTGACAAAAATGTGACAACACAACAAAAAAGCAACAATAACGAGAGAAAAACTCAACAAAAAGCGATGAGCGACAAAAAACGTGCCAGAAAAGCAACAAAAGAAGCAATGAAAGTAAAAAGACAAATGAAAAATGTGACAAAAACGCGGTGACGTTGTGACAACGAAGTTACGATCACTTTTGTAGGCCTTAGCTTTCAAATGAGGCGTTACACTGTCGCTCTTCAGTCGAGAAGCTTTTAGATTTGGGTAAAGCCGAATAGGCTAAAAGTAGGCCTGCCACGATAAATATTATATCGAGTTATCGCTCGATAAGTAAAATGAAGGACGATAACATTTTAGTCTTGATAAATGCACGAGCTGCGTGTGCTTAAAATAAATACAGAAACATGAACGCTATCACAGCGCTGAGTGAGCGGAGCGTCCAGCCAACCCGTCTCCCTGTGCTTAAAGACTGAGCACATCAGCCGTGTCCTCGCATGTATCCAGATCATTTATAGATCAGCGCTGCTTTTGGAGAGAGGCGGGCTGTAAACAAAGTGCCGTGATACTACGGAGCTTTGCTGATTCCAACACTTTCTGTGAACTTTAGGGACTCGTGTGAAAACACTTGGAGTTCCAGCCAAAATAACTCATCACGGAGAGAATAACAACATTAATGCGACTGCAGGTTTGTCCAACTGAGAACGAAACGAAACCACCGCCCAGTCAGTTTATCAAAGCTAATCAGAGCTACTGTTAGCGAGAGGAACCCGACCGCTTTAGCCACTATCCAAATACAAGCGTGATAGTCCTGAGAACATTACTCAGTGCTTAGGACTATGTTACTGTTCAAAAGCCAGAGAAATGCTGCAGTGGTTTGACAAACAGTCAACAAGTTTCCCAAAAAAGCTGCTTCACTCCGACGCCGTGCGTACAGGAGGTTATATTTGAAAAGAAAAACAAAACAGTTTTAATACTGTAGCAGTGATACAGTATTATCTGAATCCATACATTTAATATTTTACTCTAACCAGATTTAATTTAACACAGAAGTGAGTTTTTGTCAGGAAATATTTAACCAGAATAATACAGATGAAATATCAGTATTATTGTTATTGGGATATTTTTTAAAGATGATACTGTATATTGACTATTTGAAAAAAAAAGAAAATGTTCTGACAGGCCAAACACAGAACCTGGTGAGTCTAAGTTATGTTAAAAGGTTAAGAAGCACAGATGGATTCAGTGTCCGAGAATATGTCGACCCTTTGTTCTGTATAAGGTGTTAATATTGAATCCCAAAAGTTTGATACATTTCAGTTAAAATAGTTGCTTACAGTTTTTTTTATTGCCTACAGTATTTGCATTATACTCAATATTATTGTTTATCGCGATATTTTCTGACGATATATCGTTCTCAAAACAAAATTATGGTGGCAGGCCTGGCTAATAGAGATGAATATCTTTGGTTTCATAAATGAACCTCCATCTCTGACACACGTTATGCCTTTTTTAATACTTACATATTTAGACACACTCGCACCACGTTTCAGAAATAGAATGAAGTCTTGTTAAATGAGAGAAAACCTGCGATACATTTCCTCCTCACGTTTATGTCAGTGATCTACAGCAAAGGTTTCTTATATCTGTAACTGTTATTGTTGCATGTGCTCTGTGGTGTAACACGATCAGGTTTTTCTGTAAACGCCGTTCGTTTCTGACCTGAAGTCCTTTATGTGCTCGTAGGCCCAGACGACGTCCGCCTCGTCCTCTCGCTCCGTCAGCTCAAACCGGGCGTGGTTCAGGTTGTTGGTGACCTGGGACAGCTCCGAGTAAACCCTGGAACACACGCCACACAAACCTTTACATGATCAATCTATCGCTCTAACATTCTATCAGTGTCCATCCTCGACACAATGACGGTGTTATTACAGGCTGGGATTCTCCGACAGTAACCGGGAATATAACGGCATGTATTTTATATCCCTGTAAGGACTTGGTTCTTTTGTATCACGTGAGAACAGTTGTTTGGATATTGCCAAAGCAAACACTGGAGATGGAAGTCGTCTCAAAGATAAGGCTTTTATTGCCATTGTTCCGAGTTACAAAGCAGTATAACCAGCTGGTGACTTCAGAGAAAGAGAAGAAGTGAAGTCCAGACCCCAGTCGACAGTTGTCTTTTATCCTAGTCTTGCACTTCTCTACGCAGAGAGGGCGACTGCCTATCAGTGAGTCAGTTGTTTGTGTCTATGTGTTTGTATATTATCTGTACTTCCCGTTATGTTCAGAATGATTATGGTGTCGACCGTTGTCTATCAGCTAATCTCACTGACATGGTCTTCTTGTTCTGTAGCGTGTGAGCAAAGCGTGAGTCAGGAGCTTGTTCAGATTTGCTACAGCCCTTACAGAATATTTGTTCATGAAATCAATGTGATTAATAGTCCAGTCGTGACATCAGTGTGTGATGAAATGTGTCCGAGTACATCTCGGTCCTCATCATTTGCAGGAACTTGCAGCGAGCGGTCGAGTCATGATGTGCAGTTGCTCTGGAGACGAACACGAACACACAAAGCCAAGACGGAGTTACTGCTGAGTGTAATTTATCAACTGCGTTCAATCTCACATCCAAAATCAGCCAGGTTAAAAACTATTTATTCTAAAAGAGCCTTGTGTAATGGCTATTGCTTAAAGGGGGGGTATTATGCTTTTTTCAATCACATAGCACCAGTCTATAGCACATTACAATGATGACGTAACCTTCTGTTGGTCTGTATATGCAGTAAGTAAGGGATAATGTATAGAACGCCGGTCATTATCGGTAAAGTAAGTACCGACAGGGCGAACTGGACCCCGACACGCAGCGGAGGGGTCTCGTTTCGCCCTGAAGGTACTTATTTTCCCGATAATGACCGGCGTTCTATACATTATCCCGCTTATTATACGGCTGTTTGCCAACTGTACACACACAAATAAACTGCATGCACTTTTATGAAGACAGAAAGGTTTATTTAATGATTTCCGCGGCAAATAGTTCCCAAATGTTTGCGCGTTGCTTGGCAACGTTTGTTGATTCCAGGCAGTGTGGCGAGCCTGGTAGCAGCACAGCTAGCTACTTATTGCTAGCCTAGCTACTTAGTTGAAGGTGCAGTTAGAGAGGAGGAATGGTGGTGAATCTCTGGGTAAGTTGAAAGTCGGACTCCCGTTAACTTCACGAGCGATTCCCCCAACTTCTCTCGCAGGGACGGGGACAGAGATAGTGTCCGCCTGTCCGCTACTACTACTCGCGGAGTGATATGAAAGACCTGTATTACAAGCACGAACTCCGTTGCCATTGGCAGCGGTCATTATTTTTTTCAGAGGTCTTCTATCAAAAAATAATGACCGGTAGAACGTTGGAAAATCACATTCAAGTCAATGGAGCGTTCTACTTGCATTGTGAAGGGCCGTATAATAAATTAAAATAACTGCCTTGAATAAAATTGCTCTCTCAAAATGGCTGTACTGAACGTCTTGAAATAGGCCTCTGTCTCTTTAAGAAGCTTTCCGACACGCCCCCTTCAGCACACTGCTGTGGCATCTAAACAACACTACTGTGCGGGGAGGGGGCTCTGCTGAGCTGAGGAGCAGTGGTTGGTGGCTTGGCTGGTGACGAAAGGTCCAGAGGCGTCTCCAGGAGGTGGGGGTGTTCCTAGGAGGACTGAGGCATAGCTACACCTAAAATGGCTGCCGTCTAAGTTTTTACTGATTACTCAAAATATGTGAATGAGCCAAGGCAACACTCCAGGCATGTGTTTAATGAGGGAATGACATAATAACATGATATAAAGCTTGGAAAAGTCCATTTTACATAATACCCCCCCTTTAATAATGACACCCCTAGAGTGCTGGAAAGTATTGAAGATATTCAGCATACTTGAAAAGGGAAATACAATTCTTCAATTCTTGTACTTTTACATGTAGGTCTGTAAGTCAATGCAGTACAGTCCTTACGTCACAAAAGGTAGGCCTCAACAACTTGATGTACTGTTACTCAACAACAGCAGAGTAGGCATGAAATCATAGTAATGTTAAACTTGCCCCTAAAATTACTCAACGCTAGGCTGGAAATCACAGTGGAAATTTACAGAGATGGTTTAGTGCCTTCTATGGTGTCGACTGTTGTCTATCAGCTAATCTCACCGACATGGTCTGCTTGTTCTGTAGCGTGTGAGCAAAGCGCGAGTCAGGAGCTTGCTCAGATTTGCTACAACCCTTACATCCCATTCCTTGCGCCGTTAAACAAACATGGCAGCAGCGAGTCTGAAGAGGAGACTGAGTTTTGTTTGTTTTTCACCGTGAAAGAACTAAAAGCGTCTGCGTACACTGGTGTATGAATGAGAAAGTGAATGGGTGACTGGTTCCTTACGGTAAAGCACTTAGGGCCTGATAAAGGTAGAAAATCACTTTATACCGTAATTTCCGGCCTATATGTCTCTAGCAGTTTTATTTCTTTGATTGACATACAGGACAAAAACATTCATACAGCACATAGACAAAGGAGAAACGCATGGGGTCACAAATAACAAAAGGCAGATGGAACAGGATGTGCAAACAGTCGAGTGTTTTGTGTGTGAAATATTGGGGCTGGTGGAGTGAATGTGTGCGTGGATGTATTACGAAACACAATCATAAGATATTGAGGGGAAATAAATATAATAATAATAATAAATAAATAAATAAAGAATAAAAAATAACAAAAATAAATATATAAAAAAAAAAAAATTGTAATGATCATGGTAATCATGATGATCCCAGTGATAGTAACCAGAATAAAGGAAACCTTCAGAGCAAATAAGAAAAAATAAATAAAGAAATAAAGAAAACAAAAAAACAAAAATGGAGACAATTATCATCACAATAAACCAACATTAATAGTAATAGGATTAATAAGAATAATAGTAAATGGATGATGGAAATAGTTTTGAAAGAAAGAAACAAGCAATCATAAAA
Source organism: Neogobius melanostomus (assembly GCA_007210695.1). Lineage (NCBI taxonomy): Eukaryota > Metazoa > Chordata > Actinopteri > Gobiiformes > Gobiidae > Neogobius > Neogobius melanostomus. The sequence continues at coordinate 633,063 of VHKM01000740.1, forward strand.
AAATAAAAAAAATAAAATAGGAATTAAAATACTTAAAAGGGGGGGTATTATGTAAAATGGACTTTTTCAAGCTCTATATCATGTTATTATGTCATTCCCTCATTAAACACATGCCTGGAGTGTTGCCTTGGCTCATTCACATATTTTTGAGTAATCAGTAAAAACTTAGACGGCAGCCATTTTAGGTGTAGCTATGCCTCAGTCCTCCTAGGAACGCCCCCACCTCCAGGAGACGCCTCTGGACCTTTCGTCACCAGCCAAGCCACCAACCACTGCTCCTCAGCTCAGCAGAGCCCCTCCCCGCACAGTAGTGTTGTTTAGATGCCACAGCAGTGTGCTGAAGGGGGCGTGTCGGAAAGCTTCTTAAAGAGACAGAGGCCTATTTCAAGACGTTCAGTACAGCCATTTTGAGAGAGCAATTTTATTCAAGGCAGTTATTTTAATTTACTGCATATACAGACCAACAGAAGGTTACGTCATCATTGTAGTATGCTATAGACTGGCTAAAGTGAGCCTTCATCATTTTAAAAGTTACTCATCTATCGTTCCTCAGCCAAGAGCAGCGTTGATTAGAAGTCCCGTCTCATAAATAATAATAATAATTGTATATTGATTTATTTTAAAGAGGGGGTATTATGCTTTTTTCAATCACATAGCACCTAAAATTAGTTCATCCCAAAGACAAAACTCCGAGCCACAAGCAAAGCAATGTGGTTTATTCTATTCGATGCAAAGAAGAAGAATGCAAAGAACATTATATTGGAGAAACCAAACAAGTCTTACAGAAGAGACTTTATCAACACCGAAGAGAAAGCACAAGCGGCCCTCAGTCGGCTGTGCACCTCCACCTTAAAGCCTCCAACTACTCCTTTGAGGACGGGGAGGTCAAAATTTTAGCTAAAGAAGAACGTTGGTTTGAAAGAGGAGTAAAAGAAGCTATTTTTGTCAAGAAAGAAAATCCCTCCATGAACCGGAATGGTGGGCTCAGATTTAATCTCTCGTCACTTTACTCCAATCTCCTTCGGGGACAGCTGACAGGGCACGGCCAGTCCAAGGAGACGGCACCTCAGCTAACAACAGAACAATAGGCAGGTAATTAGCAGTGATCATCTATGAATAGGACAGGACTGACCGATACTGGGGGGAGCAGGTCGTTACAGACGCTCTACTTCAAAGGTGTTTACCCACAGGTGAGAGTAGCTGTGATTAGAGGGGAGGAGCCGGGCCAACCCCAACTCCTCCCCTTGGTCTTTATCTAAGCTGCGGCCTGAGCGGGCCTTTGTCCACTGACGAAGCCTTTTGGATGAGAGGTGAAATGTTTGGAGACTTCAACTACTGAGTACAGAAGATGACTCAAGCACCTTCTTTGAAGCTAAATGTGGAAGGGCTTTGCTCGCCCCAACGCACCGAAACGCAGAAACCTGAACAAAGCAGGGATCAATTGGCAGGAATCTTAGCACTCTGCAACAGCACCTTTCTCCGGGATGAGGTGTTTCTTCCTCCTCATCTGCGCCATGGGTCGCTCTGAGCAGATGCACAGCTCTATGAAAACCTGCGGCTTATATTCCAGTGCGGCCTGTATGTGCACAAGGCCGCACATTTAGCTGGTGCAGCTTTTAGTAAGGTGCCGAAATTTACAGTAAGTTGAGTCCATTTACCATTTATAAAAGTGGTGAATATTTAAGATGGAAAGAAGCGTCGACCGCTGGTTTTCCTCTGAGTCGGCTAAAGTCCTCCCTCCTCTCACCATCAGTGAACTCCATCAGCTCCACTCTCTCTCCCTCCAGCCCCGGCTTCAAACCTTCCCCCAGCGCCCCCTGGTCCACGTCGGTGCAAAGCCCGCTCCAGGACGAGTAAAGGTAAGGAATTATTCTCTCCAACACTGGCCGATACGATATTAAAAATAGTTCCCTCTACGTATGTCACTTCCTGTCAGTGTCCAACAAGGAAGTGAAGTCAAATGCTCAATGGAAACATGTGTTAGGTTCAGTTTTTACTTGAGGACTTTTCCTTCGGGGACGGCGTGCGGCTCCACCTCCACCGGCAGCTGCTCCTGGTTTTCTCGAGCGATGATCTGAAAGACACGACACTCGCTTAGACTCACGTCCACGAGGAGCATTTTTCTGTTTATCGGTTTAAAGCCACACTCGCGACATTTCACCCAATTAAAGAATAACAAACAAGTATTTATTACATTTCAACCTTTGGCTTTTGGTCTCAGAGGGATTTCTGGTATTTGCACTAACTCGTGATGTGGTAGGAAAAATATGACTTAATATACAAGTGTTATATTTCATTTTTATCAGCTTCACCTTCACAAAACTCCTATAGAGATCACTTTATGCCTCTGTCTTACCCAAAATGTAAATATTCTAAAGTGTTGTCAATAAAAACAGACTAACAGACTGATAAAAGGTCAGTTGGTTCTGGAGTCTAACTCTCGTACAGCCCAGAAGTGCTTGTACTCTTTCCATTTGTTATAATATTTAGAATAGAAAAATCAAATCGGTTTTCCTATATTAAAAAATTTTGTTAAATAATTCAATATTCAAAATTCATATTGGGACTAAATACATAAAATACATATAAGCCATTGTGCATCCTTCATCAACATCTCTTTCTCATTGGGCGTAATATATATATACGTCTTTGTCTTCCCCTGCTTCATGCCTTCAAAATAAAATAATCCAGAGCCCTCCAGTGCCATGGTTATAGAGCTACACCCCTTCAAATAAAACCATCCAGAGCCCTCCAGTGCCATGGTTATAGAGCTACACCCCTTCAAAATAAAACCATCCCAGAGCCCTCCAGTGTCATGGTTATAGAGCTGCACCCCTTCAAAATAAAACCATCCCAGAGCCCTCCAGTGCCATGGTTATAGAGCCACACCCCTTCAAAATAAAACCATCCCAGAGCCCTCCAGTGCCATGGTTATAGAGCTACACCCCTTCAAAATAAAACCATCCCAGAGCCCTCCAGTGCCATGGTTATAGAGCTACACCCCTTCAAAATAAAACCATCCCAGAGCCCTCCAGTGCCATGGTTATAGAGCTACACCCTTCAAAATAAAACCATCCCAGAGCCCTCCAGTGTGCCAGAGCTACACCCCTTCAAAGAAAGCAAAGGTGCCATTTTGGACAGAAATGGACCACATGTGCCGAGTTGTCCTTAAATGCATAAAAGGCCCCAAAATCCAAACTATTCAACTTTATTTTTACTACGGACTCAAGGTCCAAAGAGACAGCGACATCATAAACAACACTAAACTACAAAAAATAAATAAAAAATTACACAGTCCCTTTAAAAAGACAGCTATACCAGTGCCTCCACATTTGCGACTGATAGCGAATGGCACTACAGGTGACATCAACCAATTATAATTCCTATTATTCCCACAGCTATAAAAGTTTACACAGTTGGTGCTGTTAATACAATTAGTAACTACAGTAAGTTTCAAATGAAAACTATGAAGTTTGTCTTTGGAATCTTTTTGTAAAGTAGCATCAACGTTTCGAGACAAAAAAAAAACATCATTTTGAGACAAAATAAACAAGTGTAATATAAGTTGTGTTTCCTTTACACTGACATTTTTAGAAACTAGAAGGTCTTAGCTTTCAAATGAGGTATCACACTGGCATGCAGGCTGTAAGCTCTCCAGTCAATTAGCTTGGATATTGGTATGCATATTTGGAGAAAATCCGCCTGCTGGAGGTGATCAAGTTAACTTGATCGTGTGCAAGAAAGAAGTCTGACATCAGTGTGTGACGTTGTAATCACTGAAGTGTTGATCGTAATCATCTTGGAATGTGAAACTTTGTGGCAGGCTTAAAGGGACATTTCAGGATTATTGACATTGGATAACTGGGAAATGAGGCCCAGAGTGTTGTTGATGTCTGGAGATATTTTGTTCTTAAATTCATGCAGTTCTTATATTTGAAGAGTCTAGTGGCGCTAGGCTAGGGCAAGGCTAAAGCATGTCTATGGTATCAGTTAGCCTGCATTAAAAACAGTCTGACCCACTCCACAGTGCACCTGAGGTAAATCACTTATAACACCAGACTAACCATATAAATGTCTGTGTTAATAGAATCATTTAAAATAACTTATATTTGAGCAGCATCAGCTTCGTGGCTGTAAGCTAACGCAGCGGCGGAGTGATCTGCAAGAAAATAGTCCCTCAAAATGCGGTAATTCATGTGATACAAGGTCAGTTATATTTCAAACATTATTCTATTAACACAGACATTATATGGTTAGTCTGGTGTTATAAGTGATTTACCTCAGGTGCACTGTGGAGTGGGTCACACTGTTTTTAATGCAGGCTAACTGATACCATAGAAATGCTTTAGCCTTGCCCTAGCCTAGCGCCACTAGACTCTTCAAATATAAGAACTGCATGAATTTAAGAAAAAAATATCTCCAGACATCAACAACACTCTGGATAACTAGGAAATGAGGCCCTATGTCAAAAATCCTGAAATATCCCTTTAAGTCTCCTCCATGGGTAAATGTTTACAAAGATGACCTTGTGACTGATCTGGTTTGGTAATCTTAGTTTGGTCTAAAAAGGACGAGAGGAAGTCATAAAACTGCTTCAAAATGTTTTATTAGGCTTCTCCCGCCACAGAGGTGGGGTGAATGTACCTGTGATTTATTGCAGGCTGTGCTGTGGGCGTGTGTTCATTCAATAAAAAGGGGAAGAACTGAGATTTGGGAGGTCAGAGCAGAGTTGACTGGCAAAAGATGTCTCTCTCCCGCTTGTCTGACTTGTGTTTAATTGTGTAACCGAGCGTTTTCAGATTGCTAGTGTTAGAGCAAAAGCACTAAGGCCCAGTCCCAATTCAAACCCTTGCCCTCGCTTAGAGCCCTTCCCCTTGATTTTGCGCGTTCCCGCGGAGGGGTAGGGTGTCCAATACTTAGGGAGTAAGAGGAAGTGCCTATCTCCCCTTGAAAAGGCCCCTCCGCAGCGAGTCAGGTCAGGAGCAGACTTGGGGCCGAGGGAGTATAACATGGCGGCTACAGGTGGAAGCGACAATGACTAATGTAAGAATATATACACAAATAAGCCTGTCAACATTCTGAAATGTGTTGGAATATGTTAGTTAGATGTATATGCAATGGACTTTTAAGCTAAAGTCGCTATTTGACGACGTTCTTTAAAATGCCGAGTGCTCCGCCAGAGTCTGCCCGCCAGTATAACACTGACGGCCGGGTGTGTGTCCCGGTGTGTCCCGGGTGTGTCCCGGTTCTCAATCTACTGACTCTGATTCAAGCTTTCAGTAACAAAATGTTCTCAAGCTGAACTCTTTCTCCTGTGAGGACTGTTGCTTGTTTACGTTCTACTTATGTGACACAGATGATTATTGATTATCGAAAACAGTAATGCATCACGTTAACAATAGACTGGATGTAAACTATACGATCTGAATGTGTAGGTTGTCTTGTTTTAGACACAATGGTAGTTTGCAGCTAAGTTGAGCCAAGTGCCAAAATTAAACAAAACAACAAACCTGAAACATCCCGACCGTCACAAACATACGGCGAACGTGTCTGCTGTTTCGTATATTTCCTCTCCGTTGATTTATCAAACGTAGATAAATCAACATGGCACCCACAACAGGCAGGAGCTACGTATTTCTTGTTATTGTAGTTTATGTGTATAAACTCTGGATTTATTTATTTATTTATTTTATTTATTTATTTATTTGATCGGGACAACACACATTAATGAACAATCATATACAAGTTGTACACAAATTGTAAATGTGCCAGATTATAGCAAAACTGCTAATTTACATCTGTAGTCCTGAGGCAGGTCACACAAGTAAAACAATGCATGAACAAAACACAAAATAAAAACTTTACAAATTACATTTTAGTTAAAATGAGCGCATGACTGATTTACTTTGATGTGATGTTTAAGTTGTTTCTTAAAAGAGCTGTAAGTCGGACATTCTCTTATGTCTGTAGGAAGGCTGTTCCAAGACTGGCCTCCTCTGACGGACACAGTTTGTCCAGATGTGGTTTTTCTGTGTGGGATCTCCACATCTCCTCTGGAGGAGGCTCTGGTGCGGAGACCCCTCATTGCTTTAAGTTTAATGTAGTTACATAGTGGGGGCGGGGCAAGACCATGAAGTGCTTTGTAAACAAGGCAACAGTTTTTTAAAATTTATGAAATTTTTAAAATTTAGCATTTTATATTTTTCCAGGATATTGCAGTGATGATACGACCAAGGCTTTGGATCCAGAATTTGTATGGACTTTTTGAAGAGGATTTCTATGGGTTTGATATTTGTTTCTCCAGTAAGTGACCAGGTTGTAATACAGTACTCTGTGTGAAAATATCATTGAGTGTGGAATCTGTTGTCATACAGGGCCTGATTTGTTTGAAGTTCTGTAAATTTAACTTTATTGTATTTGCAGTGAGTTTAATGTGTTTTTTAAAGGAGAGTGTTGAATCCAGTGTGACCCCGAGATACTGAACTCCTCAACAAAGTCAAGCTCAGTGTCTCCAAGGAACACATTGGACCAATCCTGTTTAATAGATTTTTTATTACCGCTATCTACTAGACGGGGGTGTTCTTTGCGCCAATTTGCATACTAGTGTTGTCCCAGTCCTTAGAGGAGACTCTTCACTTGCACTTCCCTCACTGAGGGGACTCTAATGTGGAGGGAACTCATAGCGAGTGTTCTCAGAGCAAGTGAGAGAAATGGGACTTGAAGTAACAAGTGTGAAAATCCTGAATTTATATAATTGAAATATTTGTTAATTATTAATTCCTCTCCTTATGCCGTTTGTTAAGTGTGACGTCATGACTTCTGCTTCCGGGTCTGTGCCGGCCGGCAAATATACAAGAAAAAACTCTTAAAAACAACCATCAATATTTCTGAAAATCAACAGAGAGTTACTGAAGCTACTTATTTCTCAGACTCATTAGCCAAAACTGCCGCACCTACTGCTAAAAAAGTAATATTTACTAAAGTCGCTACTTCCGGGTTTAGCGTTAGCATTTTTCTCAGCTAACCTACCAAGATTTTGGTAAATATTACTTTTATAGCAGTAGGTGCAGCACTTGTGGCTAATGGGCCTGATAAATAAGTATGTTCAGTAACTCTCTGTTGAGTTTCAGAAATATTGATTGTGGTATTAAAGAGTTTTTTGTAGTTTCTCGCACATCTGCGGACCCGGAAGTAGAGCTGTAACAAACGTATTATTCCTCCGAGTCGTGTTGCAGCAAGACTGATGTGGACAGATGTTACAGAAGAAGCTCATGACATTCATTTATTTTAGCACCAGTTTAACTAAAGCAACTACTTTCTCCAAAGTAACTTTATCTACCACAGTCCTGTCCACATCTGTCCTGGTCCACATCTGTCCTGGTCCACCACGACTCAGAGAGACTGGGACACACATGACCTACATCAGATAATATATCTTTATGCATCAATTATGTGATTTTTTTGTGTGGAAATTGTAATAATAATTTGTCCATTATTATGTGTTTTTACATATGTGCAGGAATGGGATGATAATACAACACGGTAGCACAGCGGTTAGCGCTCGTGCTTCACAGCTAGAAGGTCCCGGGTTCGATTCCCACCTGGACGGGGCCTTTCTGTGTGGAGTTTGCATGTTCTCCCCGTGTCTGCGTAGGTTTCCTCCGGGTACTCCGGTTTCCCCTACCACTAAAAACATGTACAATAGGCCAGGATGAATGAGAGTGTGTTTGAGAGTGCGCATGGGGGACGACGGATGGAAATGAGCCCAAGGCTACAATCTGGTGTGGCTTGTTTACATGCATGAGACCCATGTATGTTCATTAACATGCACTGTCCCGACCAAATAAACCAATAAATAAATAAATTAAAGTTTGGGTGACGATTATCCCTCAGTCACACCTTTACAGGTGCTCGTCATATAATTAGAATATCATGAAAAAGTGCATTCACTTCTGTTATTCAACTTAAACTGAGAAACTGATATATGACACTCATTACATGCACAGTGAGACATGTATAGCCTTTATTTGTCATGTTGATGATTATGGCTCAGCTTGTAAAAACCCCAAATTAAAATCATCAAAATTATAACAAATACAGGCTTGACATTTGTCACTTTGCATGTAATGAGTCTAAATCATATATTAGTTTCACATTTTAAGTTGAATTACAGAATTAAATGAACTTGTTCATGATATTCTAATTATAAGACGAGCACCTGTAAAACATTCCAAAACACCAAAATGTGCCTGAAACTTTAGAAAAAAAAAAAAAAAATTATTGATATTTTTTGAAACTTTAAAAAGGTCTGACTCTCCTTTTTTCATCATACATATAAAATAATATTACTTTTGAAATGTTTTAACTCTTTAATTGTCAACTTTCTGACCCAAAGTTACTGTACTCCATGCTCCAAAAACACAACAAATGAAAAAACTTTCAAAAGTAAAATGAAACATTTCTGGTCTGGCTGGTGTTAGAGAATAACATTAAATTGCTCTTGGAAAAAGATAAACATATCCTGAATGTTTCTCTTCATGTGTTTGCTCAGTGCTTTGGCCTCTCGCTGACCTTTGAAGTTTTTTGTCAAGACGCTTGAACAATGGAGAAGTGCCGATTGCACAAACTAGGAAGAGGGGAAAGTATCGCTTCTATAAACACACACATACAGCACATTCACTGGTCTAGACATAAAAAATGAACAGAAACTGGTCAGAGCTAGTTTCGATGCACAACTGATACATTATGGGGGTCATGGGTGCAAGCTGAAAAATAAAATATGCTATTCTGTTTACATTTTGCACTTGATTTACTATTTGATGTTGCCTGTATTACGGTATCGGGGCCACACATCTGATATGTAAATGAGACAACGATGCGCGAGCAAAAAATGCATAAATAGCTCTGCTGCTGATCCACATGTGCAAACGCTTGGTAAATGAGCCCGCTAGGTGTAGTCCTGTTTGCAACTGGCAACCGCCCATTTTAGGAAAGAGTTCAGGACGAGGTAAGAGCTATATATATACACACTAGAGCAAAGAAGAAGATGGTGCGATCGTGAAGGAGCAGAAGACTGGAAATCTGAACTTACAGACTGATCATCTCTGAGGCTGATTTTCAATCTGCTGTTTGTAACGTATTTTTGACTTCTTTATTAAAGGGGGGGTATTATGTAAAATCGCCTTTTTCAAGCTTTATATCATGTTATTATGTCATTCCCTCATTAAACACATGCCTGGAGTGTTGCCTTGGCTCATTCACATATTTTGAGTAATCAGTAAAAACTTAGACGGCAGCCATTTTAGGTGTAGCTATGCCTCAGTCCTCCTAGGAACGCCCCCACCTCCTGGAGACGCCTCTGGACCTTTTGTCACCAGCCAAGCCACCAACCACTGCTCCTCAGCTCAGCAGAGCCCCTCCCCGCACAGTAGTGTTGTTTAGATGCCACAGCAGTGTGCTGAAGGGGGCGTGTCGGAAAGCTTCTTAAAGAGACAGAGGCCTATTTCAAGACGTTCAGTACAGCCATTTTGAGAGAGCAATTTTATTCAAGGCAGTTATTTTAATTTACTGCATATACAGACCAACAGAAGGTTACGTCATCATTGTAGTATGCTATAGACTGGTGCTATGTGATTGAAAAAAGCATAATACTCCCTCTTTAAAACAATTCCCAGGTAGCAGACTGACATGGGCCAGATCTGGCATCAAGCCGGCACGTCTGGCATACATCTGGCATGGCAAATGACATGTCAACCAGGCGTGGGCCAGGTCTGGCAATGATGGCACGGCTCATATGTGGCATGCCACATGTGGGCCAGATCTGTCCATGCCAGATGTGGGCCAGTTGTGGAAGTAGGTATGTCACCCATATGATAAAGCAGTTCATGTGACATCACAAGGCTAATCCTAATATTAAATCTTATTGTAAGTTGCAATATTTTGTGAATGGATTTGTACATTTTCATCCTGTAAGTATCTATGTATGGTGCACCTGCACCATAAATATCGATTATGCTAAAAAAAAATATTGTTTTTATATTTGTGCGCTTGTCAAAACTCAAGGGCTGTGTCTGCAATATTATTCTTTGATTTGCCACTCAATTTGTGGTTCCATTTAATTTAAACAGAAATAAAATGTGTTCAGATGCCGCGTTCATGTGGACCTGGGGAAAACGTTTTTCCCACTTAGAAAATGCACATGAACGCTTGTTCAATTGGGAAATATAGTTAGCTCTGTTAAATGATAATTGGTGATGAAAGAGTTTTATCTGATGAAATAAAAATCCCCACTGTCCGACATAGAACTGTGTAATATCTTTGGGAACATCCAACAACGGACTTCCAGCTGGAGAAAACAGGTTCTCTAGTCCACGTGAACGTAACCGAATTCGCGGGCTTCGGGGGCTCTCCATAACGTACTCCGGAGCTGTGGCCGACCATCAATTCGAAAGTGTTTCATATTTTTTGTTATATTTAGACCAAATAAAGACGCCAACGGTAATATATATTTGCAGTTGATATACGTATGTACGTTTTTGCACATACCTGGATACTTGATATATAGTTTTACCTTGATATATAGTTTTACCAGTTGTACATAGAACTACATAGCTACCGTTAGCTAACATTACGTCCACTATCTGTGTAAGCTCAATCATTTTCTAATGTGTAAAGTCCGGCAAAGGCTAATGTACATGGTATAAAACTAAGTAATGAGTTGAGGAAAAATGCTTGGCGATTTCATTTTTCAATGTAATGATAAAAATAGCCTTTTAACATTCACCGAAATTCAATTTCACTTCGAAAAGACTCCATTACCCAGAATGCTCAGCCGCCATGTTTGCCGCCGGCGCGCAGGCTATCGGTGCAGAGAACAACCGGGTTGCACTACCTGCTAGCACCTATGCTATTGACACGCTTATTTTCGTATAAAAGCAGCACAATGCCATCGAGTTACGTTGTTCGTTGGACAAGTAGGAGTACCAACAACCCAGAACCTAAATGTTACAACATACCGGTAGGTGCGCACCCTTTTCAGGAGAAAAGACGGGATTTATGGTTGCGTGCTATCAAACGAGGCAAATGGTCCAAGTTGTGGTGTTCATTTTATATCTATACTGTATTACCTTAACGTTAATCTTTTAGGCCTGTACAGGGGGATTTTATGAGTCGGAAATCAAGGACACTTTATTTTTTATCATGCTTGTTTATACCTTAAGAAGAGACGGCCTGCACTGAAGCTCAAGGACAGTAAACGACTGATATCTAATATGAATAACTTATGTGACATTAGAATTTGAATTATTAATGGAAAACCCCTTGAGATGCAGCATCTCGTTTTCAAGGGGGACCAAGAAGTACACCGTTTCTCCACCGGGTATGACACCGTGTCTCATTGTCAACATAACTGGTGGTGGAGCTCATGCAACGTCCATAAATAGTTGAATAGGACATATTTTAGGCATACATTTAATTAGAATTATTATTATTTTTTTAATATTACCCCTATAATGCTACAGTTACTGATATTTGTGGTATTCATGTGAAGGACACACTAACTTACCTAGGTATTAAAATTTCAAAAGATGATAAAGACATAAGCAGGAAGACTGTGAACATCACAGGGTAAGACTTGCATGAAAATCCTGTCTGATGCTGTTAACATTTTTATTGTTGGTTGGTTAGGGATTTATATAGTCCTGTTAAACAAGCAAGGCATGTCATGAGCCTCTTACATCTTTTCAACGCTAGACTCTGCTCCAATCTTGACAAGATTATATTTAAATTGCTTTGGGAAAACAAATCACACAAAAATAATTCTCTCAAACCAATTAGCTGAAGGCTGAGTAGATGCCTTATCTTTTTCTACATTTAACTGTTCATTATATGCTATGAACTCACGTTGATCCTGTCTATTGCTTTGTTTCACATTGATTTTATAGGCTAAATCTACAATTGGCGGCCTGCCTCCGTTTACCTCCGTCCTGTTGTGGTGAGGTCAGGTGTGTGAAAGTGGTAAGTAATTCTGTTAACTACACGTTATGAATTTCTATGTTGCGTCCAACCAGGAGTAATTTAACTTCATTCTGAACACAACACACTTGTAATTATCTTTTCTTTTTTTTCTTTTTCTTTTTTTGCAGGACTGTGATTGGCAAGTTAAAAGACACAAAAAGGTATGGAGGGGGACTGGGCTTACAATGAGCAGGGCAATGTGTGTAGAAAAGCACTGAAAAAGGTTGAAAAACTTGTGGAGGTGACTACATTAAATTAATAGTTGTCGAAACTCGTTCCTACATTTCTTAATACATTTCTAAAATCCAATTTCTTAACAGATGACTTTACCAGCACATCTCACAAATTGTCAGGTCACTTTTTAGGGTCATAGTTACAGAAAAGCACGAAAAGTAGGCTGCTAATTCATACAGTTTACACAAATGCTTTCTATTTAAATGGACAATATTATTTCAACAAATATCTGAGTTACAAAATACTAGGGGTGTAACGGTTCACATGGATGTATAGAACTGTTTCTGTTCAGCCTGCTCGGTTCGGTCTACTTAATAAAATAAACGTTTTTCGGCGAGTTTTTGCGATGTTATTGACTGACGCATAGTTTTGTAATAACGGGGGGGAGGGGGGGGGGGGGGGGGGGACTTTCCTGATTAATATTACTGTGCTAATGTAATTTGTACTATAATGTGAATCTGTGTTTTGCCAGGTTATCACTCTCGACCATCGCTCTCAAAGCAGCACCTCTCTCGACCATCGCTCTCAGGGCAGCACCTCTCTCGACCATCGCTCTCAAAGCAGCACCTCTCTCAACCATCGCTCTCAGAGCAGCACCTCTCTCGACCATCGCTCTCAAAGCAGCACCTCTCTCAACCATCGCTCGCAAAGCAACACCTCTCTCAACCATCGCTCTCAGGGCAGCACCTCTCTCAACCATCGCTCTCAGGGCAGCACCTCTCTCGACCATCGCTCTCAGGGCAGCACCTCTCTCGACCATCGCTCTCAGGGCAGCACCTCTCTCGACCATCGCTCTCAAAGCAGCACCTCTCTCGACCATCGCTCTCAGGGCAGCACCTCTCTCGACCATCGCTCTCAGGGCAGCACCTCTCTCGACCATCGCTCTCAAAGCAACACCTCTCTCGACCATCGCTCTCAGGGCAGCACCTCTCTCGACCATCGCTCTCAAAGCAGCACCTCTCTCAACCATCGCTCGCAAAGCAGCACCTCTCTCACCATCGCTCTCAAAGCACACCTCTCTCACCATCGCTCTCAAAGCAGCACCTCTCTCGACCATCGCTCTCAAAGCAGCACCTCTCTCGACCATCGCTCTCAGCACACCTCTCTCGACCATCGCTCTCAAAGCAGCACCTCTCTCGACCATCGCTCTCAAAGCAGCACCTCTCTCGACATCGCTCTCAGCAGCACCTCTCTCGACCATCGCTCTCAAAGCAGCACCTCTCTCGACCATCGCTCTCAAAGCAGCACCTCTCTCGACCATCGCTCTCAAAGCAGCACCTCTCTCGACCATCGCTCTCAAAGCAGCACCTCTCTCGACCATCGCTCTCAAAGCAACACCTCTCTCGACCATCGCTCTCAGGCAGCACCTCTCTCGACCATCGCTCTCAAAGCAGCACCTCTCTCGACCATCGCTCTCAAGCAGCACCTCTCTCGACCATCGCTCTCAGGCAGCACCTCTCTCGACCATCGCTCTCAAAGCAGCACCTCTCTCGACCATCGCTCTCAAGCAGCACCTCTCTCGACCATCGCTCTCAAAGCAACACCTCTCTCGACCATCGCTCTCAAAGCAGCACCTCTCTCGACCATCGCTCTCAGGGCAGCACCTCTCTCGACCATCGCTCTCAAAGCAGCACCTCTCTCGACCATCGCTCTCAAAGCAGCACCTCTCTCGACCATCGCCTCAGCAGCACCTCTCGACCATCCCCCCTCTCCGACCATCGCTCTCAAAGCAGCACCTCTCTCGACCATCGCTCTCAAAGCAGCACCTCTCTCGACCATCGCTCTCAAAGCAGCACCTCTCTCGACCATCGCTTTCAAAGCAAGCACCTCTCTCGACCATCGCTCTCAAGCAGCACCTCTCTCGACCATCGCTCTCCCAGCACACCTCTCTCGACCATCCCGGCTCTCAAAGCAGCACCTCTCTCGACCATCGCTCTCAAGCAGCCCCCCCCAGCACCCTCTCTCGACCATCGCTCTCAAAGCAACACCTCTCTCGACCATCGCCCGCACACTCTCTCGGCATCTCAGGGCAGCACCTCTCTTCGACATCCCCCCCCCCCCCCCCCCCCCCCCCCCCCCCCCCCATCGCTCTCAAGGCAGCACCTCTCTCGACCATCCCCCCCCCCCCCCCCGCTCTCAAAGCAGCACCTCTCTCGGACCATCGCTCTCAAAGGCAGCACCTCTCTCGACCATCGCTCTCAGGGCAGCACCTCTCTCGACCATCGCTCTACAGCGGCAGCCACCTCTCTGCGACCATTCGCTCTCAAAGCAGCACCTCTCTCGACCATCGCTCTCAAGCAGACACCTCTCTCGGACCATCGCTCTCAAAGCATAACAACCATCTCTCGACCATCGCTCTCAAAGCAGCACCTCTCTCGACACACGCTCTCTCGACATCGCTCTCACGGCAGCACCTCTCTCGACCATCGCTCTCAAAGCAGCACCTCTCTCTCCCGACCATCGCTCCTCAAAGCAAGCACCTCTCTCGACCATCGCTCTCAAAGCAACACCTCTCTCGACCATCGCTCTCAAAGCAGCACCTCTCTCGACCATCGCTCTCAAAGCAGCACCTCTCTCGACCATCGCTCTCAAAGCAGCACCTCTCTCGACCATCGCTCTCAAAGCAGCACCTCTCTCGACCATCGCTCTCAAGCAACACCTCTCTCGACATCGCTCCAAAGCAGCACCTCTCTCGACCATTCGCTTCTCAAAGCAGCACCTCTCTGACCATGCGCTTCTCAAAGCACACCTCTCTCGACCATCGCTTCAAAGCACACTCTCTCGACCATCGCTCTCAAGCACACCTCTCTCGACCATCGCTCTCAAAGCAGCACCTCTCTCGACCATCGCTCTCAGGGCAGCACCTCTCTCGACCACGCTCTCAAAAGCACCTCTCTGGACCATCGCCTCAGGGCAGCACCTCTCTCGACCATCGCTCTCAAAGCAACACCTCTCTCGACCATCGCTCGCAAAGCAGCACCTCTCTCGACCATCGCTCTCAGGGCAGCACCTCTCTCGACCATCGCTCTCCAAAGCAGCACCTCTCTGGACCATCGCTCTCAAAGCAGCACCTCTCTCGACCATCGCTCTCAAAAGCAACACTCTCTCGACCATCGCTCTCAAAGCAGCACCTCTCTCGACCATCGCTCTCAAAGGCAGCACCTCTCTCGACCATCGCTCTCAAAGCAGCACTCTCTCGACCATCGCTCTCAAAGCAGCACCTCTCTCGACCATCGCTCTCAAGCAGCACCTCTCTCGACCATCGCTCTCAAAGCAGCACCTCTCTCGACCATCGCTCTCAAAGCAGCACCTCTCTCGACCATCGCTTTCCAAAGCAACACCTCTCTCGACCATCGCTCTCAAAGCAGCACCTCTCTCGACCATCGCTCTCAAAGCAACACCTCTCTCGACCATCGCTCTCAAAGCAGCACCTCTCTCGACCATCGCTTTCAAAGCAACACCTCTCTCGACCATCGCTTTCAAAGCAACACCTCTCTCGACCAATCACGCTTCTCAAAGCAGCACCTCTCTCGACCATCGCTCTTCAAAGCAGCACCTCTCTCGACCATCGCTTTCAAAGCAGCACCTCTCTCGACCATCGCTTTCCAAAGCAACACCTCCTCTCGACCATCGCTTCAAAGGCAACACCTCTCTCGACCATCGCTCTCAAAGCAGCACCCCTCTCTCGACCATCGCTTTCAAAGCAACACCCTCCTCGACCATCGCTTTCAAAGCAACTACTCTCTCGACCATGTGCTCTCAAGGCAACCTCTCTTCTCGACCAATCGCTTTCAAAGCAACACCTCTCTGGACCATCGCTTCAAAGCATCACGCCTCTCGACCAATGCGCTTTCAAAGCAACACCTCCTCTCGACCATTCGCTTTCAAAGCAAACACTCTCTTCGACCAATCGCTTTCAAAGCCAGCATCCTCTCTCGACCATCGCCTCAAAGCAGCACCTCTCTCGACCAATCGCCACACAACACCTCTCAGTCGACCAATCGCTTTCAAAAGCAGCACCTCTCTCGACCATCGCTCTCAAAGCAACACCTCTCTCGACCATCGCTCTCAAAAGCAAGCACCTCTCTCTGACCACGCTTTCAAAGCAACACCTCTTCTGGAAAACCATCGCTCTCAAAGCAACACCTCTCTCGACCATCGCTTTCAAAAGCAAACAACTCTCTCGACCATGCGCTTCACAGCAACACCTCTCTGGACATCGCTCCAATAGCAGCACCTCTCTCGGACCATCGCTTTTCAGCAGCCCTCTTCGACCAGCGCTCAAAAGCAGCACCTCCTCCGGAATCGCCTCAGCAGCCACCTACTCCTCAACCATCGCTTCAAAGCAACACCTCTCTCGACCATCGCTCGTCAAGCAGCACTCTCTCGACCACGCTCTCAACAACCACTCTCTCGACATCGCTCTCAAAGCAGCAACCTCTCTCAACACGCTTTCCAAAGCAACACCTCTCTCGACCATGCGCTCTCAAAGCAGCACCTCTCTCAGCCATCGCTCTCAAAGCAGCAACCTCTCCTCGACCATCGCTTCAAAAGCAACACCCCTCTCGACCACTGCTTTCAAAGCAACACCTCTTCTCGACCATCCTTTCAAAGCAATGCACCTTCTCGACATGCTCTCAAAGCAACACCTCTTCTCGACATCGCCTCAAAGCAGCACCGTCCTCGACCACGCTCTCAGGGAAGCACCCTCTCTCGACCATTCGCTCTCACGCACACCTCCTCGACCATCGCTCTCAAGAGTCAGCACCCTTCTCGAACAAATCGCGTCTCAAAGCATGCCACCTCTCTCAGACCATTCGCTCTCACGCAGCACCCCTCTCGAACCATCGCTCCAAATGCAACACCTCTCTCGACATCGCTTTCAAAAGCAGCACCTCTCTCGACCATCGCCTCAAAGCAGCACCTCCCGACCATAACGCCTCAAACACACTCTCTCGACCATCGCTCTAAAGCAGCCCTCTCTCACCATCGCTCTTCAAGCAGCAACCTTCTCTCGACCATGCGCTCTCAAAGCACACCTCTCTCGACCACCTCTCAAGCAACACCTCTCTTCGACCATCGCTCTCAAAGCACACCTCTCTCGACCAATCGCTGCTCAAACAAGCACCTCTCTCGACCATCGCCTCAAAAGCAGCACCTCTCTCGACCATGGCGCTCTCAAGCAACAACTTCTCTCAACCATGTCTCAAAGCCAACACCTCTCTCGACCATCGCCTCCAAGCAGCCACCTCTCTCGACACACGCTCTCAAAGCAGCACTCTATCTCGACCATTCGCCTCAAAGCAGCACCTCTCTCCGACCATCGCTCTCAAAGCAACACCTCTCTCGCCATCGTCTCAGGGCAAACACCTCTCTCGACCATCGCTCTCAAAGCAGCACCTCTCTCGGACGATCGCTCTCAAAGCAGCAACCTCTCGACCATTCGCTCTCAGGGCAACACCTCGCGACCATGTCGCTCTCAAAGCAGCAAACTCTCCTCGACCATCGCTCTCAAAGCAACACCTCTCTCGACCACGCTCTCAAGCAGCACCTCTCTCAGATCCATTCGCTCTCAAACTGCAACACCTCTCTCGGACCATCCTCTCAAAGCCAACACTCTCTCGACCATCGCTCTCAAAGCAGTCACCTCTCTCGACCAATCGCTCTCAGGGCACACGTCTCTCGACATCGCTCTCAAAGCAGCACCGTCTCTCGACCATTCGCCTCAAGCAACACCCCTCCGACATCGCTCCTCAGGGCAGCACCTCTCTCGACCATCGCTCTCAAAGCACACCTCTCTCGACCATCGCTCTCAAAGCACACCTCTCTCGACCATCGCTCTCAGCAGCACTCTCTCGACACGCTCCAAAGCAACACCTCTCTCGACCATCGCTTCAAGCAAGGCAAGGCAAGTTATTTGTAGAGCACAATTCATACACGAGGCAATTCAAAGTGCTTCACAGTTGCAGAAAAAATTACAAGAAAACAGTTAAAATCAATCAATAAAACAACAACACAAAGTTAATCAATTACAGTAAAAATCAAGAGTGCAGATAAAATACTTTCAGTTTTCATATGCACGGGTAAAAAGAGCTGTTTTCAGCCTGGATTTGAACATTGTCAGAGTTGAGGCCTGTCTCACATCCTCATGAAGACTGTTCCAGATTTTAGCTGCATGAAACTGAAACGCAGCCTCACCGTGTTTATTATTGACTCTGGGAACCACCAGGAGACCCCTCCCTGAAGTTCTCAGGGCCCGAGATGGTTCATACGGCTCTAACATGTCAGAGATGTACTTGGTGCTAAACCATGAAAAGACTTGTACACAAGCAGAGCTGTTTTAAATTCTATTCTCTGAGTGACAGGAAGCCAGTGCAGAGACCGGAGCACTGGACTAATGTGGTCGTATTTCCTGGTTTTTGTCAGGACTCGAGCAGCAGCGTTCTGGATGTACTGCAGCTGTCTAACAGCTCGTTAGACAGGCCAGTGAGCAGGCCGTTACAGTAGTCTAACCTGCTAGAGACAAATGCATGGATGAGTCTCTCTAAGTCTGGTTTTGACACTATTCCTCTGATCTTAGCAATGTTCTTCAGATGGTAAAAAGCTGATGATGTTATTGCTTTGATGTGGCTGTTTAAGTTCAGGTCTGAGTCCATGATTACTCCTAGATTTCTAACCTGATTTTTTGGTTTTAGAGCAAGAGACTCAAGGTGACTGATAACACTTTGTCTTTGTGTCTGTGAGACAAAAAAATATTGCAAACTCATTGCACTTAGATGTAGAGATTAGTTCTAAGGGCAGTGAAACTGGAGGGTTAGTTAATCTGTTTACTGTGGAAAACAGAACACGAGAATTGTTTCTACAGTTTGCGATGATTTTAGAGAAGTATTTCTCCCTTTCTCCACGCAAAATCTGGTTGAACTCACAAAGCACTTCTTTGTATATCTCACAATGAACCTGGAGCTTTGACTTGCGCCATTTCCTTTCGGCTTTCGGCACTCCCTTTTCTGTGCCCTGACCGAATCTTCACTTCTCCAAGGTGCCTTTTGTCTATTGTTAACCATTTTTACCTTGACAGAGCAATAGTATCCAAAACATTTAAGACGCTTGATGTATAAGAGTCCAACAGATTATCAACATTTGAACATGGAGGATTTTCAAATCTGATCATTTCCATAAACTGTGTCCTTGTTGTATCATTTATGTGTCTTCTTTGAATAACTCCAGGCCCAACCACTGTTTGGGTGCAACAGACAAGTCAAAAAAGACACAAAAATGATCAGATAAAGCAACATCAACAACATTCACATTTGATATATTAACACCTTTTGTAATAACTAGATCTAGAGTGTGACCTTTGTTGTGGGTCGCCTCACTCACGTGCTGAGTTAAACCAAACATTTCAAGAACAGCATTAAGTTCTTTTGCATGCCTGTCATTGGTCACATCCACATGCACATTAAAATCACCTGAAATGACCAAACAATCAAAATCAGTGCATATAAATGAAAGTAATTCAGTGAAGTCTCGATAAAACAATTCTGTGGTGGTTTGTAAATAGTCATATAAAGAATGGAAGATTGTTTTATCTCCATTTTGAAAGACACATACTCAAATGATAGAAAACCCCAAATGACAATTTGTGGATGACTATATTGTCCCTGAATATTGCACAGACACCCCCGCCCCTCTGGTTTTGGCGTGTTTCAGACACAAAATTGAAATTTGATGGACTACACTCAATCAAAACTGCGTTACCAGTGTTTTTGTCAAGCCATGTTTCAGTTAAAAACATAAAATCTAGATTATAAGAAGAAATAAAACTATTTATTAAAAAGGACTTGTTTTTAACGATCTGGCATTGAGTACAGCATGTTTAAGATTTATCTGTGTTTGAGTGGATGGAATCTTTTTGCAAGGGATATGGATTAGAGTTCTTTGATTGGACGGTCTGACTGTTGCCCTCTTACTAATCTATGTTGTTTGACTGTACTAATTGTTTCAGAAGAACACACTCCCTCTATGGACCTCTGGTTGGTTTTGAGTTTGCTATGCATGGTAGCAACGCAGAGGCGCTTAATGTCCTAGACAGCAGCAGCAGCAACACCTCTCTCGACCATCGCTCTCAAAGCAACACCTCTCTCAACCATCACTCTCAAAGCAGCACCTCTCTCAACCATCGCTCTCAAAGCAACACCTCTCTCAACCATCGCTCTCAAAGCAGCACCTCTCTCGACCATCGCTCTCAAAGCAACACCTCTCTCAACCATCGCTCTCAAAGCAGCACCTCTCTCGACCATCGCTCTCAAAGCAACACCTCTCTCGAGCCATCCGCTCTCAAAGCAACACCTCTCTCAACCATCGCTCTCAAAGCAACACCTCTCTCGACCATCGCTTCAAAGCAGCCCTCTCTCGACCATCGCTCTCAAGGGCAGCACCTCTCTCACCATCGCTCTCAGCACACCCTCTCGACCATCGCTCTCAAAGCACACCTCTCTCGACCATCGCTCTCAAAGCAACACCTCTCTCGACCATCGCTCTCAAAGCAGCACCTCTCTCGACCATCGCTCTCAAAGCAACACTCTCTCGACCATCGCTTCAAAGCAGCACCTCTCTCGACCATCGCTCTCAAAGCACACCTCTCTCGACCATCGCTCTCAAAGCACACCTCTCTCGACCATCGCCTCAAGCGCACCTCTCGACACGCTTCAAAGCACACCTCTCTCGACCATCGCTCTCAGGGCAGCACCTCTCTCGACCATCGCTCTCAAAGCCACACCTCTCTCGACCATCGCTTCAAGCAACTCTCTCGCTCCCAGGGCAGCACCTCTCTCGACCATCGCTCTCAAAGCAGCCTCTCTCGACTCCTTCAAAGCAACACCTCTCTCGACCATCGCTCTCAGGGCAGCACCTCTCTCGACCATCGCTCTCAACAGCACCTCTCTCGACCACGCTCTCAAAGCAGCACCTCTCTCGACCATCGCTCTCAAAGCAGCACCTCTCTCTTTATCTTTATCCAAACATTCCCAAACATAAGCCTCCAAAAGTGAGTCACAAAGGACTCTTTACTCTTAACAAGCAGCACAGGCTCAGCTTCATCTCTGTGGAGGCACAGACGTGTGAATCCGGAGGAGAGTTTCTGTGATCAGTGCATCAGAGGGATTAGCGCTGCAGCTAACGCGATGCTAACGGAGGAAAAAGCAATAGTCCTTCTGCTGCATATAAACGCTGATATGTTCACAGCACATCCACGATCTACCGCGCACCTTAAGTAGACTGAGAAGTTAAACAAAAGCAGGCGGTGAAGCGGACGTCGGGGGCGTCTCTCGCCGCTACATTCACTTCTATGGGCCGCGGCATCAGCTGCATGGGCCGAAATCGCGTGCCTCTGCGATTTCGAAATCGTGATAAAATTGCAAATGCGATTTATCGTTCAGCCATAATAGGTGGCGTTCACGATTTAGAATGTGATGATGTCATAATGTCAGGTGGAGCAGGGCCAATATAACTCTATGGGAGAAATACAGTTTTGTAAGAAATCTCCGAAACTAAAATTGAAAAATGTTTTTGCTCATCAGTATTTGACAGTGATTGGATTCAGAAACCTGTGATATTATTTTTATGTCTGAAAGTCCTTTCTGCTGGACAACATCACGCTCATGTTTTTGAATATTGTCACCACTTTTGACACCTTTTAAGGGAATATAACTAGACATTTGTTCATATGTGCTTGAAGAGGAGACAATGAACTTTGTGACCGTTTTTGTTTCATGAGGATTCTTCCAGTAATGACTGAGATATACAAAATACATTAAAATCTGCATTTTATCAGTTACTGCAGTTACCATAGTTACCGCCATGGAATTTTCAGTTGCCCTCCACCTCAGTTTAAAACGATGGGCTTTTTAGAATGTTGTGATGTCACGTGAACGCTACCTATTGACTCTGTGCATAACTTCAAATCATAACAACGCCGCCCAAGAAGTGACTTCCTGTTTCGGTCCAGCACGCCAAAATAAAAGCACACAGCTCGTCTCCTTGATTAGTTCAGCAGGTACATTACAAGAATATGATTTGTCTGTTAATAGTCAGGCAGAAAGAAAGTTGAACTAATGAATAAGATGGTGCTTTTATTTTGGCGCGCTGGATCGAAACAGGAAGTCACTCCCTTGGGCGGTGTTGTTATGATTTGAAGTTATGCACAGAATCAATTAATCCATTTTTTATACATCTTACATTTCTCTGGTGGTAATTTTGCACTTTTATTAACAGTTTCAAAACTTCTGCATTTGTCTCGACACAACAACTCAGAAGAAAAATAACTTAGAGATTCTTTTCCAATATTTATCACACTGGGCCATATTGGTTTCTGGTGTTCGTGGCGATTTCTTTCAGCGCGATGATCCCAATTATTTAAAAAACATGGCGATCGATTTAAGTGCTTATATCCAGCAGAAGCCTGAAAGTTCCGTCTAAAGCAGAATCTCCATGACTTCCTTCTTCACCCGTCGGTCTGTGACTGGAGAGCAATGAGGCCTCAGCCTTTTTGTTTCAGATTAAGGCCACACTGTACTTAGCGTCAGGCTACTGTCATTCATGGTTTCAGACTGAAGTGTAACGCTGAAGAAAGTCAATTCACATTTACACTGAGCGTTTAGGAAGGGCGTCCTTTGTGTCCAACTGCCTGGACCATAACTTTAAAAGGTCCTATATCCTGCAAAATCGACTTTTTGGAGCTTTTAACCATGTTGTAAAGCAATTTCCTCATCAAAAACACCCCCAGAGCGGTTTATTGCTTCATTCACACATGTCTGAGTCAGAGTGTCAAACAGGAAGTGCCTAGTAATGTCAGTAATGTAATGCCTTACGGCCTGATTTTAATTTATAACATGGCTTTTTTCATTATTAGAAAGAAAGAAAAAGAAAAAAAAAGAGAAAGAAAAAGAGAAAAAAAAGAAAAAAGAAAG
Source organism: Neogobius melanostomus (assembly GCA_007210695.1). Lineage (NCBI taxonomy): Eukaryota > Metazoa > Chordata > Actinopteri > Gobiiformes > Gobiidae > Neogobius > Neogobius melanostomus. The sequence continues at coordinate 656,279 of VHKM01000740.1, forward strand.
AAAAGAAAAGAAAAAAGAAAGAAAAAAAGAGAAAAAAAGAAAGAAAAAGAAAAAGAAAAGAAAAAAAAAGAAAGAAAAGAGAAAAAAAAGAAAAAGAAAGAAAAAGAAAGAAAAAAAGAAAAGAAAAAAAAGGAAAAGAGAAAAAAAAAGAAAAAAAAGAGAGAAGAAAGAAAAAGAAAAAAAAAGAAAGAAAAAAGAGAAAGAAAAAGAGAAAAAAAAAGAAAGAAAAAGAGAATAAAAAAAGAAAAAGAAAAGAAAAAAAAGAAGAAAAAGAAGAAAAAGAAAAAAAGAAAGAAAAGAGAAAGAAAGAAAAAGAAAAAGAAAAAGAGAAAGAAAAGAAGAAAGAAAAAGAAAGAAAGAAAAAGAGAAGAAAGAAAAAGAAAGAAAAAAGAGAAAAAAAGAAAGAAAGAAAAAAAAAGAAAAAAAAAGAAAAAAAAAAAGAAAAAGAAAAAAAAAGAAAGAAAAGAAAAAAGAAAGAAAAAAAAGAAAGAAAAAGAAAAAGAAAAAAAAAGAGAAAAAAGAGAAAAAAAGAAAAAAGAAAAAAAAAGAAAAAGAAAGAAAAGAAAAAAAGAAAGAGAGAAGAAAAAGAGAAAAAGAGAAAAAGAAAGAAAAGAAAGAAAAAAAGAGAAAGAAAGAGAAAAAAAGAAAAAAAGAAAGAGAAAAAAAAAAAAGAAAGAAAAAGAGAAAAAAAAAAAAAAAAGAAAAAAAAAAAAAAAAAAAAGAAAGAAATAGAAAAAAAGAAAGAAAAAGAGAAAGAAAGAGAAAAAAAAGAAAAGAAAAAAGAAAAAGAGAAAAAAAGAAAGAGAAAAAAAGAGAAAGAAAGAATGAAGAGAAAAAAAGAGAAAAAAAAGAATAAAAGAAAAGAAAAAAAAAGAGAAAAAAAAGAAAGAAAAAGAAAAAAGAAAAAAAAAAGAAAAAAAGAGAAAAAAAAGAAAAAAAAGAGAAAAGAAAGAAAAAGAAAGAAAAAAAGAAAAAGAAAAAAGAGAAAGAAAAAGAGAAAAAAAAAGAAAAAAGAAAGAAAAAGAAAGAAAAAAGAAAAAAAAGAGAGAAGAAAAAAAAAAGAAAAGAAAAAAAGAGAAAAAAAGAAAAAGAAAAGAAAAAAAAGAAAGAAAAAGAGAAAGAAAAAGAAAGAAAGAAAAAAGAAAGAAAAAGAGAAAAAAAGAGAAAGAAAAGAAAGAAAAAAAAGAAAGAAAAAGAGAAAAAAAGAGAAGAAAGAAAAAAGAAAAAAAGAAAAAGAAAAAGAAAAAGAGAAAAAAGAAAGAGAAAAAAAGAGAAAGAAAGAATGAAAGAAAAAAAGAAAGAGAAAAAAGAGAAAGAAAGAATGAAGAGAAAAAAGAAAGAGAAAAAAAAAGAAAAAGAAAAAAAAAAGAAAAAAAAGAAAGAAAGAGAAAAAAAAAGAAAAAAAGAGAAAAAGAAAGAAAAAGAAAAAGAAAAAGAAAAGAGAAAAAAAAGAAAAAAGAAAGAAAAAAGAAAGAAAGAAAAAAAGAGAGAAGAAAGAAAAGAAAAAAAAAAGAAAAAGAAAAAAAAGAGAAAGAAAAGAGAAAAAAAGAAAGAAAAAGAGAAAAAAGAAAAAAAGAGAAAAAAAAGAAAAAAGAAAAAGAGAAAAAAAGAGAAAGAAAAAGAAAGAAAAAAAGAAAGAAAAAGAGAAAAAAGAAAAAAAAAGAAAAAGAAAAAGAAAAAAAGAGAAAAAAGAAAAAGAAAAAAAAGAAAAAAAAGAAAAAAGAAGAAAAAAGAAAAAAAAAGAGAAAAAGAAAAAAGAAAGAAAAAGAAAAAAGAGAAAAAAGAAAAAGAGAAAAAAAAGAAAAAAGAAAAAGAAAAAAAAGAAAGAAAAAGAGAAAGAAAAAGAAAGAAGAAAAAAGAAAGAAAAAGAGAAAAAAGAGAAAGAAAAAGAAAGAAAGAAAAAAAGAAAGAAAAAGAGAAAAAAAGAGAAGAAAGAAAGAAAAAGAAAGAAAGAAAAAGAGAAAAAGAAAGAAAAAGAAAGAAAAAAGAAAGAAAAAGAGAAAAAGAGAAAAAAAAAAGTAAGAAAAAAGAGAAAAAAGAAAGAGAAAAAAAAAGAGAAAGAAAGAAAAAGAGAAAAAAAGAGAAAAAAAGAAAAAGAAAAAAGAAAGAGAAAAAAAGAAAGAGAAAGAAAAAGAGAAAAAAGAGAAAAAGAAAGAGAAAGAAAAAGAAAGAAAAAGAAGAAAAAAAGAGAAAGAAAGAGAAAAAAAAGAAAAAAGAAAAAAAAGAAAAAGAAAGAAAAGAAAGAGAAAGAAAAGAAAAAGAAAAAGAAAAAAAAAGAAAAAAAAATAGAAAAAAAGAAAAAAAAAAGAAAGAAAAAAAGAGAAAAAAGAGAGAAAAAAAATGAAAAAGAAAAAGAAAAAAAAAGAAAAAAAAGAAAGAGAAAGAAAAAAGAAAAAGAGAAAAAAGAGAAAAAGAAAGAGAAAGAAAAGAAAGAAAGAAAGAAAGAAGAAAAAAAAGAGAAAGAAAGAGAAAAAAAAGAAAAAAAGAAAGAAAAAAAAAAGAAAAAAGAAAAAGAGAAAGAAAAAGAAAGAAAAAAAGAGAAAGAAATAGAAAAAAAGAAAGAAAAAGAGAAAGAAAGAGAAAAAAAGAAAGAGAAAGAAAAAAAAAAAGAGAAAAAAGAAAGAGAAAAAAAGAGAAAGAAAGAAAGAAGAGAAAAAAGAAAGAGAAAAAAAAGAAAAAAAGAAAAGAAAAAGAAAGAAAAAAAAGAAAGAGAAAGAAAAAAGAAAAAGAGAAAAAAAGAGAAAAAAGAAAGAGAAAAAAAGAAAAGAAAAAAAAAAAGAAAAAGAAAAAGAGAAAAAAAGAGAAAGAAAAGAAAAAGAAAGAAAGAAAGAAAAAAAAAAAGAAAGAAAGAAAAAAAAGAAAAAAGAAAGAGAAAAAAAAGAAAAAGAAAGAAAAGAGAAAAAAAGAAAAGAAAGAAAGAAAGAAAAAAAAGAGAGAAAGAAATAGAAAAAAGAAAGAAAAAGAGAAAGAAAGAGAAAAAAAGAAAGAGAAAGAAAAAGAAAGGAAAAGAAAGAAAAAGAAAGAAAAAGAAGAAAGAAAAAAAATAAAAAGAAAGAAAAAGAAAGAAAAAGTAAGTAAGTAAGTACTGGACTTGTTTGCGCTGCCCCTGTGGAGTAAACACCCCCTGAGCGTCTGAACAGAAGTTATTTTTGCTCCGAAGCTAACGATAATGTCTGAGGAAAATGTGCGTTTGGTGACAGAGCTGCAGGACTTTATTCAACCTTCCTAAAGAAGAGTGCACTCGCTAAAGCTGGAATTTCTTTCCGGGATTCAGCGACTGTTAGGGAAATACTAGAGATGTCCGAGGAAACACGGGTGGAAAGATGGAGACCAGTCTGGATGTCTTACGTAGAAGAAGTTTTATTACCGTAGTACAGGCCTGGAGACATTTGGACAGACAATACAGTGTTCAGGGCATTGATCATTCAGAAGTCTGGAGATACTTCCACATGAAGAGAGTTAAGTAATCTTGGTGACACGTAGGCACTAAGAATCTATGCACTGACAGTGTGCCACGTTTATTAGGCCACACGTCATGTAGAAGGCCAAATGTACTGATTTAGCAGTACGATATGATAAGGGCAATGTGCGAGGGCCGAATTAACTCTATAATAGGTTGCGTTCACGTGACATCACAACATTCTAAAGAGCCTATAGTTTAAAACTGAGGTGGAGGGCAACTGAAAATGTCATGGCCGTAACCATAGTAACGCTCAAAATGCAGATTTCTAGTCTTAAATCATTGTTAATTTCTCTGTAATTCCTGAGGCCAATTTACATGAAGCAAAAGCTGTCACAAAGTTCAAAGTCCTCTCTTGCAGCACATACAGTAAATCATTTAAATGCTATAGTTTACTTTGGAATGGCTAAAATAGCAGGATACAGATTCATTCAATACATTTTGTTCTTATATTTAGAAATCTCTAAATTGTTTTTCTTTTCCATATTCACCTTTAGCGTCTCACGTTAACACCAAAAACTACGCAGCATTGACGTTTTTACAGATTACAGACTGACGAGGACCAAATAGATCATCAAAACAATAAGAATGCCTTTCATTTATAAAGCACTTTACATCCGAATATCTCAAGGTGCTGCAATTACAAAGGCTTAGAAATGAATTTATACATTAACCTCTGACCCCCCTCCTTAACCGAGTGCATTTTCTCCAGTTCAGTTTTACCCAAATCTAAAAGCTCCTGGACCGGAGTTACAGCCTGTAAGCCAGAGTAACGCCTTATTTGAAAGCTAAGGCCAACAAAACTGTAACCTCTGTCGCATTGTCGCCGCTTTTTTGGTAGCATAACACCACAAACACCTCAAACGTCACCAATTAAAATAACAGAGCATCAGAGGGGGGGGAGAGTAACCCAAATATCTACTCAAGAGTAACATTACCTAGAAATATTTATAGTAGAGGTACAAAGTAGTGACCAAAACAATTACTGAAGTCAAAATGTTTGAGTCCAAGAAAATGTCATGAAAATACAGAAAAACTAAATAACTCTAAAGAACAAGAAGACGATCTAAGTCTATTTATCGATCAAAAGGAGGCATTTGTAACGAGAGTCAGATACTTCATTATGATCTTACTCGCGTAGAAGTAAAACGTACCCAGTGGCGGCTTGGGAAAGTGAATATAAAATTGTTAAGGTTATGCTCATGCGCTAAAGCCTACACATACATTAGAATAACAGGTCAGCGGAAAGGCACTGTGCTGTGGGGAGGTTATGCAACAGACTTCCTCAGCTGCCAACTACACAAACGCATAGCCATATAAGGAAAGGTTCAGAAAATCAGACAACCGCGGAAAGAAAGAAAGCTTTTTGAAGACATCCACACCGTGACGGACCAGACCCCGGGCCCAGCTGAAGACCGCATATATAGCATAGTAAATACTGTTTAGTTTAGGAGCGATTGATCACCGCTGTTAACCTGTGCAGATATCTCAACTTGCTGCATTCTTAGTAAACAACCTGAACCTTACTAATGACTTAGAGTTATTTAATTCAAGGTGTACGAGTAAAACCGTGACCTTTTCCAAGCTCCTCACTGACGACAAGGGAAGCTGAACTGGGTTTTTGTCACTTTTTTTCTTTCATATTTGGATCAGACAGGCTTCCTCCGGTGCTGCGGTTTCCCCGACCTCCAAAAACATGCTGCTCAGGTTATAAATAAAGCAGATGTAGGAGCCCCGAGTTGGGGTGTATTTGTCTCCATCTAGTGGGCGCTTTGAAGATGGGAATGTTTAAAAGGGCTAAGGGCGCCTGCAGGAGGAAGGCACCGTCCTCCACCTCCACCACTGCCCTGCTGCCTGAGGTCAGGGATCTCCAACCTGGAGCTCGGACAAGGCATTTTTCCAAGAGGGAGGTGGGACATTTCCCAGTCACCAGGAAAGCAGCACTCGCTCCTGTATTTTCTGTATTTCTATATTTCATTGTTACAATTTAATTCTTACCGAGACATCGTTTCAAATGATACAAAGTAAAATGTCAAAGCTGAGGCGACACAATCAGGTTTAAAGCCTCATCTGCAGGAGATGTCGGCTTTAAGAGGAGTTACTCTAATCAAACACAGACTTAAAGCAGTACTAATATGCCCTTAGAGGCCATAAGCGCCACTGCAGGTGTCATAGCATGTTGTGTTTTTTTACTCATTAATTGTCCGTGAGAGTAAATACTACACTGACAGAAAAGACAAAGGGACAGAGGGATATTGTGCATCCAATCACACAATGGAGATCATTCTTTTCACTCAAACTTGGCTGTAAATACTGTTTAAGTGGCGCTAGCCCACTGTTAGCTTTGCCCGTTAGCCTGTTAGCTTCTTCTTCGTGATTCCATTAGTGTGTATTGGTGACTCCAACCCGGTGGCAGCAAGTTGCAAACATGGTTTTCTGGCCAGAGACACCAGGGGGAGATGAAAGACCCCCAATCATCCCATTAACACTTGTATTACCCCCAGAGGGACTACGGAAAGGATTTATTAAGGTAAATAAGAGCTTTAAGACTCATTCACACTTCGTAAGACGCAAGAATATTGTTCTTACACAACGTTGAGAGCTGTAAGAACGCAATTAAGTCATTTTTGCCTCGTAACCATGGAAACGTCTTGTAACTGCAGACATTTCCATGGTTACAAGGCAAAAACACAGGCGTCTTATGAAGTATGAATGAGCCTTTACAAACTGTTTTTTGACATATTTCTTGTAGGGATGAAACGATACCACTTTTTCTAAAATCGATACGAGTACTTTGATGTAAGGACTTTCCGATACCGATACGAGTACAAGGCATTTTCTTAACAGACAGTTTACAGACTTTTCACAGCAGATTGGTGAGTAATTAGTTACATTTCCTTGAGTAAAGCTTCACTTTTAACAGAAGTTAGAATATAACGCATGTCATTTTATATTATTTTTTATTCAATATCATTTATAATGTGTATTGCACTGTCCATCACAGACAGAACAGCCCGTGTCCAACAGTACTTTATTATTATTTTATTTAATAAAAGTATTGAAATGGTTATTTCACAGCTAAGCCTCACTACAGCTCCGTGAGGATTTCCCGTGTGTTTATAGAGTTCGGGAAATTCTACAGTTACCATGGAGATCCGCCATCTTTGCAGCTGTTCGCATCATTTCCATTGACTAACATTAGCTAAAAACAGTATAAAAAGTCGAGAAACAAGCCGTGGAACAGCTCCGTTAGCTGCTGAGTTAGCGGCTAGTTAGCAACATTAGCCTGTCGTCTTGGAAACACAGCAGACCCAGCGCTGAGGAGGCAACATTTAGCTCTGGTTAAATCCAGCCCAGACCAAACTCATACTAGTCCGGTATCGGCTCATTAATCTATTGGGTGGAATGTTCCGCGGGTAATGAGGGTAAATGATATTTCCTGCATGATGTATCCGTGTTGTTAGCGTGACAGGGCTCACCAGGTAATACTCGTCCGAAGGCTCCGACGTTTCGCTGCTGACGTCGTCCAGGTCGGCTGGTTTCCAAGGCAACAGCCTGCACTTCCTGATCAGCGGGTCGGCCTCGCCATACGCGTAATCCCTCGTGACCTCGTCTACGAGCACAAAACACCCACATGAGCAGGTTTGCACTCGTATTGCTCTTTCTCTCTTTGTGCTGTGTGTTCTTGCACTTACGACCTTGTGAGGACCAGTTTGAGTTTTTAATCAACAGAGTGAGGACATTTTTGTAAAGTGAGGACATTTCCTCACTTATTTGAAGGACTGTTTGAGGGTCAAGATGTGGTTTTAGGTAGGGATGTACCGATCCGATATTCAGTATCGGTAGCCGATCCGGGCATTTTGAGATATCGGATGAGATCGGATTTCATGACTGGATGGGTCCGATACAAAAGACGGCCGTGAATCTGTGGTCCTGGATCTGCAGCGGCTCCAGCCACAGTGGTACCCCTGCAGACTGGAGCCAGAATCCAGGACCACAGATTCACGGCCTTCATGCTATCGCTAAGCTAGGCTACTGATTTGATTCGATTTATTCTTATTATTGTGTCTTGCACAGAAGTGCCCAGCCCTCATGGGCTTACAAGACACATTTCCAAACAGAATCCAGACGGCTGCCAAAATAAAATCACAGAAACTGTACAATCATAACAGAACAACATCCACATCACACAGGAGGAGATCAATTAATTTGTCTACTATCGTTAACCTGCCGCTAACACCTGCTTCTGAAAAACTTTGTTTATGTTTATTTAAAAAAGCGAACTGGTGAAACTACTGTAATATCCATAGGCTATAATATATATATATATATATATATATATAATGATATATATTCATGGCTCGGTATCGGCCAGATGAAGCGTCAGAATATCGGATCGGTGCATGCATAGTTTTAGGTTAGAATTGGGTTTAGATTAGGGTTAGGGTTCAGGGTTAGGGTTCAGGGTTAGGGTCTGGGTAATACATTATGTCTATGAGTGTCCTCACTAAGATAGAATTACAAACATGTGTGTGTGTGTGAATGCGAAGAGGCCTGACCTGAGAGCTACTGCAGGGCGGCTCCACATCAACACACACAAATGAAATAAACCTCATGAGTGTTTGTTTGATTATTACGTGTCATGATTTGAATATGATTTTACGGCGCTCGGCATAGGCCCGCCCACACCTTCACTCTGCCCCATGTGCCTTATTTAACATGGAAATGCTGCTGCTGGAGTCCTGCCTCGGATTGGTGGACTTCCAGCGAGTACAATAATGAAAATGAATGAGTAAAAGGTGTGTAGGTTACCTCCCTGGTCCAGGTCTCGTAGGGGCCACAGCAGAGAGTAGGCCAGCTGCTCCGAGACGCAGTAGAACGGGGCCAGTCCACACGAGGCGCTGTCCGAGTGTCTGATCTGGGAGCCAAACTCATCCATGACGTACCACACCGGCACCTTCTCCTCCGCAGACTGCAAGGACACCAGGGAGAGCCAGTCAGATGCCCTCCCGGGGGCAGGTGTAAAGGGTCTGGAGAGTGTGGAGTCTGAAGGAGCTACTAAAGAAGAGAAAACGGCTCTAAAGCTTTGTAACAGTATACATCCTCACGGACTTCGGCGGCTGGCGTCTTCCACAAAGGAAATGGCCATATTTGGATTACAGAGTGTTGTCGGGGGGACTCCGTGCGTCACGTGGATACCTAACATGCCAGTATCTGTGAATGGATACGCGCGGGAAACACTGACGGCGAACGGCCACTAGGGCTGCTCAGTTTGACCACTGTTTTTCCACACTGAGATATGTTCTTACCTGAGCTTAGACGAGTTGATGCGTACCTGTCTGGTCTTTACGCGTGCGCTCAGTCAAGCAAAACGACCAAAGATGTTGTTAGCATTTGGCCTCTCCCAGTATATTCCTATGGCTCCAAACAGGGTGAAGTTAGAAGCGACCACCCTCTGCCACGAGCACAAAGACCAGACAGGTGCGCATCAACTCAGGTAAGAACATAATATCTCAGTATGGAAAAACACTGGCCTGTTCCTTTAACATGCTTCCCCTGATGCATGAGCCCTGACGATGGTTTTCTCTGTACCTAGGTACCTCGCCTTGCCTTGGTCTGAAATGGGCGTGGTCAGACAACCACATCATCACTCACCACCCAAGTGCTGTTCCAATGTTCAAGACAATATATCGATTTTCCAATATATCGCGATATTTGCGGGACGATACAATACCAATACTTTTTATTCCGATAGATACTTTTGATGACGTCATGCATATTAATGAGGCAGTCAATAGAGGCCAATAATGATCAAGAATTCAGTCAGACAGCAGGGGGCAGCACTACACTTTTAAGCACTTGGACCAAACACTGTCACACAAATACATTACTTTTGATGATAGTTTTTATAATTATGAAGAAGATTAATTTGGGGTTGATTTATTACTTTTTAAACAGGACTGTGGTTTCTTGTTTATTTAAATGTAAATGAAGTCACTGACAGATCTATGACCCATTTCAGTGAGTAAGTCAGGGATCATTTATAAAGTGGTACAAAGCACATGAAAAGAAATTAATTTTTTTTTTTTTAAATCGTGATGTATCGTAGCTTATTTTTGTGCAATATATCGATTATCACAGTATCGGCGTATCGAGAGATAATCGTTATCGTGAGCCATGTATCGCGTATCGTATCGAATCATGAGGTACCCAGAGGTTCCCACCCCTAATGCACCATGGCTCTTACAAAAAAAAAAAAGAAGAAAGGTGGCGCTTATGTGACTTGTTAAAGCACTTAAATTCCACTTAAGAAAAAAATACAAACTTTGACTTGTTTATTGGCTCTGCAGTGTAAATGTTAATTGCAAAAAAGCAAAAGTTTTTGTCAAGATTTGGTCAAATAGCCTCATGAATTTCAGGTTTTTGTCTTTTTAAGTAAATAATGAAAAAACTAAATCAATAATTTGTTTTGTTAACTTGACATTTATATTGTTTGATTCAAACATTCAGGCAAATGTCACGGCTTCATGGAGCAACAAAGAACCAGATTTGTTTGTTGGGCATTGAATTTAATTGACATAAGGCACTTTCAAATCTAACATTTTATGTTAGTTCTTTCGAGTTTTATTTTGTATTTTCAACTCATCTCTGACTAATTTTTATTTTTTTCATGTGTACTCTGTAAAAATAAAATTATAGCGCTTCAGAACCCCCTCCTCAGCAGACCCTCCCCTCTGCCCTGGATGAAACACAACTTCCTGTTTTATTTTGTGATGTCACTTCCTTTAGCTCTGACGTGTGTTCCATTAGCAGCTCTTCTTGGACCAAAGCCTCGGACTGGAAGGAAGTGAGTTTGGACACACCAAGGCAAGGCGAGGTACCTAGGCTTTGGGAAACAGCCGAGGTCTCGGCGGCTTCTCGGAGTGCGTTCTCTCATAGAAAATAAAGGCTCTTTTGCGTTGGGCTTAAAATTAATTCAGTTAACTTTGCATTTATAACATTTATTATAGTCATATTTAATCAAGGTCCACTGTTTCACGTCCACATGAACAAAGCCCAGAGCTGCTCCTTTAACCTCTTCACCCCGGCCTGGACCGAGCACATTTACCCAAATCTAAAAGCTGCTTGAAAGACGTCAAATAGCGACAGAAACTAGACGGAAATGAGGATGAAAACAGCACACAAAAAAAGCATCAAAAGAGATAAAAACGCTGTTAACAATGCATGTCTGATTAACACTGTTGTCTTTGTAACTTCGTCCTCCCCTCTCTCCAGGTTAGTCGTAAACCAGTCCATTCAGAGCTCGTCATGGTTTACGATGTGTACGTAGCTTCAGGCTGACCTCACATCCACAGGGAGATGTCTGCCTGTGGATCTGTATCTGTTTCTGCCCTTCAGATTTACCGTCTTTGTCCTCGAGCAGAACACGCTCGCCTGCTCAGCGCACTGCAAAAGTGGATTCTAAGCAAGTAAAAAAACTTTCTTATTTTAAGAAATAAATTCTTATTTTTTCCCCAAAAAGTAAAAATGTCTGTCCAGCTAAATTTTCTTGAGAAAGAAATTCTTATTTTAGGAAATAAAATCCAGCCATTTCTTGTTCAGATATATCTGCTAAAAAAAAAAAAAAAAGCTATTTTTTTTGTAACAAGAGAGAAAGACTTTTTGAATCTTCTTCAGCTTCAGACATAGAATAGTTGTTCTTATTTTAAGAAAAAATAAGATCACAACAAGTCTTAATTTAAGAACTGATTCTCACAGTCTTATTTTAAGATGATTCTCCTTAAGCTGTGTCTGATATTAAGTGTATTGATGTTTAAAACAGGAACGACATCAGTAAAACAAGTCACGTTACAAACATTTCTTACACTAGTCTTGAAATCTAGAGCTCGTGCTTCACAGCTAGAAGGTCCCGGGTTCGATTCCCACCTGGACGGGGCCTTTCTGTGGAGTTTGCATGTTCTCCTGTGTAGGGCTGAAACAACTAATCGATTAATCGACAAATAATCGATTATTGAAATAGTCGACAACTATTTTAGTAATCGATTAATCGTTTTCTAGTAAATACAGACTCAAAAAGAGCAAAAATGACATGAAAATTTTGTATTTTTTATGAAAACCTACTTTGTTTTTATAGTTTGGGTCTGAAGTGTTTTGTACATTGAAAATTTCATAAATATCTGTCTGTGTCTCATCCAATCAGAAGCAGAATTAGTGCCAAGAGCCTCCAACAAACATTTACTTTAAGTTTACTCCATCAACACATCCTCAAGCGGCGCCTCTTTACCTTTATGTGATAAAAAAAATAAAATTTTCTTACACCGTTCACAGCCAATCGATTAATTGATTAATCGTGAAAATAATCGGTAGATTCATCGATTACCAAATAATCGTTAGTAGCAGCCCTACTCCTGTGTCTGCGTAGGTTTCCCCAACCAATCAATCAATCAATCAAAGTTTATTTGTATAGCACTTTACAACAACACCAGGAGGACCAAAGTGCTTCACAGAGAGATTAAACCATTTAAAACACAAAATGAAAACAACCAAGACACAATTCAGTGTGCCCTAAGTATTAAAAGCAAGTTTAAAAAGATGAGTCTTTAATCTGGACTTAAAAAGGGACAGGTCCGTGAGAACACGCAGACTGAGGGGCAAGCTGTTCCACAGTTTAGGCGCTGCAACCCTGAAGGAACGTTCGCCCCACTGTTTGTAGTGGGACCTGGGCACATCCAGAACCATTTGATTGGCAGACCGGAGAGCTCTGCTGGGGCGATGTACGGTCAACAACTCAGTTAAATATAACGGAGCGAGACCATGAAGAGCTTTAAAAACAAGCATTAACATTTTAAAATCAATCCGAAAACGGACCGGGAGCCAGTGCAGGGAGGAGAGGACGGGAGTGATGTGGCTGTATCTGGATGAACCGGTGAGAAGACGGGCTGCTGCATTCTGCACCAACTGTAACCGGTGGAGTGACGACTGTGGGAGGCCAGAGTAGAGAGCGTTGCAATAGTCCAACCGAGAACTGATAAATGCGTGCGTTGCCTTCTCGAGGTCTTGGCGTGAGAGAAAGGGCTTCACCTTGGTCAAAAGGCGCAGCTGGAAAAAGCTGGCTTTGACAACAGCACCACTAAAAACATGTACAATAGGCCAGGATGAATGAGAGTGTGTTTGAGAGTGCGCATGGGGGACGACGGATGCAAATTAGCCCAAGGCTACAATCCGGTGTGGCTTGTTTACATGCATGAGACCCATGTGTGTTCATTAACATGCACTGTCCCGACCAAATAAATAAAATAAATAAATAAAATAGGAAACTTTGCTTAGATCTAAACACAAAAGTAAAATTATTCAGATTTTTTTCCAAAATAAGAATAATTTCTTTAAATATTAGTATTTATTAAGAACATTTTGTTTAAATCAAGCAACATTTAAGCAAAATACCCACAATTTATCATAAAATAAAAATGTTTTTCTGAGATTCTTCCATTTTCTGAGGACACTTTGCTTAATTCTAGCAATTTATTTTCTTAAATTTAGTCTTTCTTTCTTGTTTTATAATAAGAAAAATATTCTAGAAATAAGAATTCTTGGCAAGAAAAAAATGCTTACTCCATTGGCAGATTTTTTTTGCTTAAAACAAGACAAAATGTTTTATTTTAAGATGTTTTTGGAGGGTACTTTTGCAGTTGGAAATGTGTCTTAAAGGTCTTAGCTTTCAAATGAGGCGTTACTCTGGCCTACAAATAGTCTGTGAGCTCCAGTCCAGAAGGTTTTAGATTTGGGTAAAACTAGAGAAAATGTGCTCAGTTAAGGCGGGGTTAAGACTAGGAGTGTGACAATATATCGATTATCGCAGTATCGGCGTATCGTGAGATAATCGTTATCGTGAGCCATGTATCGCATATTGTATCGAATCGTGAGCTACCCAGAGGTTCCCACCCCTAGTTAAGTGGTTCAAAGTCATGAGGCTCTGTCAAACTGCCTGTGGAGGCCTGGATGCTTTGAGTCCGAGGTCCCGGGACACTCACCCCCTGCGACAGATGGTACGTCTGGTTGTATTTCCACATTTCCTCCAGGACCAGCTCCACGGTGTCCGGGTCGGGGGCCTCTCCGTGGAAGTCCACCCCCACGAGGGCCGCCATCCGGGGCAGCAGACCCGGCACCTCCTGCAGCTGCTGCCGGGCGTAGGGCATGCGGTAGGTCCAGGCGTGGTCCACCAGGAACACGCTGAGGACACGGGACGGGGGACAGACCAATGTCCACAATCGTTTAACATGACTCACATTCAACACGTCAGTCTAAACAGTTTCTGACTTATTTCAAAAACGGATTATTAGAAATGTATTAACCTCTTAACCCCCACCGGAACCGAGCACATGTTCTCCAGTTTGGCTTTACCCAAATCTAAAAGCTGATAAAGAAAAAAAAGCATCAAAATAGCGACGAAAATGTGATTTAAAAAAAAGTTACCACTTTCGTAGGTCTTAGCTTTCAAATAAGGCATTTCCCTGTTGCGCTCCAGTCGAGAAGCTTTTAGATTTGGGTAAAGCCGAACTGGAGAAAAATGCACTTGGTGAAGGCGGGGGTTAAGAGGTTAATAAGGAAAGTATTTACCAAAGATAAAAGTAGGGGGAGACTGGCAGAAACTCCGCCCCTTTCCCTTTGAGTTTCCATGGAGACGGTTGTCAATCACAGCAGAGCTCGAGGATAAAACTACAACGCCATTTTATTTTAAGGCCAAACACGCAGAGAAAAGAAAACTCATGTATAAAACGAGCATAAACATTTAGATTAACAAACAATATTACATGAATAAAAAATGAGAAACATAATGAAATAAAAATAATTTAAAAAAAAATTAAAAATTAAATATATATATATATATATATATATATATATATATATATATATATCCATGACTTATTATGAAGTTTTACTTTTGCGAGCAGACAAGGGATATTTAAAAACAGAAATAAAAATGTAATGGGCCTAATAAAAATATATTAAATTTTTTTTTTTTTTTTTTTAAATTAAAAAATAAATAAAAAAAAGAGATTATTTTTTGGCCACATCGCCCAGCCCTAGATCTTCAGCGGTGCATATCGGTATCGGTCAATCAAAATCCCCGATAATCGGTATCAGCCTCTGATATATATTTCTATGATTTCTTAAACTGTTTTACTATAGGCTATTTGAGAGATAGAAAAAAAAAAACATCAAACTGAATTACTGAAAATATCGGCCCATATATCGGCTATCGGCCAACCCCCTTCATTCATATCAGTCTCGGTATCGGATCCCAAAAATCCATACGGGACCTAATGATTAGATTTTGATAGAGTTTTGAAATATTCATGAAGACGATGATGTAATAATTTGTTAAATGCTGTATCTTGAAGGGGACGAGCTTTTCATTTGTAAATGACTGTCGTACTTAATGCTTTATTTGCACATCGTGTTTGTGCTGCCGCCTGAAATGTGAAAACTTAAAGTGCATATGACAGATTTTAATGCTCTTGAAAATATGACTTATTTAGATGGATTACATCAGTTGCATAATTATCATTGTTTTCAGTGAAGCAGCAATTTTAATGAAGAAATGTTTGGCAGAAAAGTTATTTTTATTTGAGTTGTTAAGCTGCTGACAGGAAGTGACATAAAAGAAGGAAACATTCCATAGCAGTTTGACTCATTCATTTCCCATTGACTTAACATGGTCGGCACGGCAACAGTTTAAAATTGTTTACCTTCTTTTATGTCACTTCCTGTCGGTGTCCAATAAGGAAGTGAAAACATAAACATCACAAAAATGGTCAAACTAAAGAAAACTGGGAATAATCTTTAGCAAAATCTTAAATATAATCGTGTTAACTGTGTTTTAGCAAAAGTTGTGTCTAATGTGTCAGACGCACTTTAAGGCTGTAATTCCTTTCCTAAACCAATGAGATAAACGCTTGTGTTTTTACCCATGTTCCGAAGCACGGCTTTGATTTCAGGACGATGCTCGCCGGCGCCCTCACCTGTCGGGGTCAGCCGCCTGCAGCCCGCTCTCCCGGGTCACCACCACCTTTGACCCGATGATGCGAATGGGCGTGTCCTCCTCGGCGTCCTCCTGAACCTGAAGGATCCCGAACACCTCGCCGGCATCGAAGACCTGACGGCGGCAGCACAGGGAACGTCACAAACACATTCATCACGTCTCAACACTTAAAGGGATAGATTAAATTCATGCAGTTCTTATATTTGAAGAGTCTAGTGGCGCTAGGCTAGGGCAAGGCTAAAGCATTTCTATGGTATCAGTTAGCCTGCATTAAAAACAGTCAGACCCACTCCACAGTGCACCTGAGGTAAATCACTTATAACACCAGACTAAACATATAAATGTCTGTGTTAATAGAATCATTTAAAATAACTTATATTTGAGCAGCATCAGCTTCGTGGCTGTAAGGTCTGGAACATGACATGAGTACAGTAGTTCGAAGAGTGTGGTTATGATTTTTAAAACCAAAGAAGACAAGAACGTGACATTTCCGAACTTCATCATCACTGAGGACTTGTCTGATGATGATGACATTTATAGACAATGCAGAGTGTTGTATGCCCAGGCTAATACCCCGTTGTACAGAGAGAGTAAAGCTGACTTTATTGAAAGCGTTCTGTACTCCCTTGTACACGGCTCATCTCTGGTCTCATTATAAGAAAGCCAGCAGCTGCAGGAGCCTATAATGATGCTTTGTGTGCTCTTTTGAAGAAGCCGAGATGGTCAGAAATGTTTGTCAGTCCCAGAGTGAACACTTTACAGGCCGTGCTTTGATGTACAGCTGTATGTGTCGACTGAACATGTCTGAAAATGAAATAACAGTGTGTCCCTCACAAATATAAAATAGAGTGCGACACGTTATCAATCTGACTTGTGGAGACATTGGCGTGATTGTCTTTTTAAAATGCCATCTTAAGTGTCAACAAGCAGCGCATTCGCAGTCACGCTGCTCAAATGTGAAGCGTGTACAAAGTAGCAGGTCTAGATTACACATGCAGGAAGGGCTAACATGATACAAGAGAGACGACACTTTATCTTCAGCTCGTTCTTTCTTAACCCAAAACAAAGGCATCATTCTGCCGCCTGTGTAACCTTGGCTGCCTCAACTTTACAGATAACAGGCGCACCACACAGGGCTGCTCGATTACAGAAATAATAATAATCAGGATTATTTTAGTAATAATTGAAATCACGATTATTCCAATGATTATTTAATAATTAATCTAAATATATTCTTTGGACAATTAAAAAAGCCCAAGTTATATAAAATATATAAGTAATAATAATAATAATAATAAGTCCATCTAACCTTCATACCTGGGGCCTGGCAGAAACACCAACATGCCCACTGTGCCCGGCCCATGGTTCTCTAGAGCACATCCTGAGCTGCTGCCCTAAAGCGCTAGGAGAGGGGAGGTACACGTGGCGCCATAATCAGGTTCTGAAGGCAGTAGCAGATGCCATCTGCACCGGAATCAAAACATCATTTCCCAGTGAGGCACAACATCTCCTTTGTCAGGGCAGAAACCCCAGGGGGAACGTAAAGCCACGACTGGACTGCTAGCCATGGCCCGTGACTGGCAGTTACATGTTGACCTTGGGAGGCAGTGAAAGTTCCCAGAGCACATCGCAAGGACGTCACTGAGGCCAGATCTGGTCTTAACATCTGACTCAACAAAGCAAGTTGTGCTATTGGAGGATCAAGTTGCGGATCAAGAGGGGGGACGCATGGAGTAGCGCGCTGCTTGGACACAAACCGGGGCCTGATCAACCCCCGTTGGGTCGCCCAGGTGAGGGTGTCTGAAGATCAAAGACCCGAAACACCCTATGACCCTGGGTCCTTCACTGAGGATGTGTCCAAGGTGCACCGTCAAGGTGTTTGAAAATCTATGCTCACGTTTCTAAACTGATCTTCTATTAAGAGCTCCATGTCTCACCTGCCCCCTGCTGGCCAGCCCTCACTGTTAGCCTCTAACACTCACATCTGCCCCCTGCTGGCCAGCCCTCACTGTTAGCCTCTAACACTCACACCTGCCCAAGCAAACCGAGCCGCGCGGCCTGATGACATCATCACACAGCGCCGTTAGTTTATATCCGACCAAAGTATTTGTCATTAGCACGTGAAATACGAAGGGAAGAGAAACAATCATCACAGCGGCATGAAAGGACATGAGTTTGCTTTGAGCTCCTTCTGCTCCTGAAGAGTTTCACACTCAGCACAAAATGTGACAAATAAATGACAAAATGTGATGGAAAAGTGACAAAAACTAAACAAAAAAGTAATGAAACAACAGTGACAACAACGCGGCAATAATGAGAGGTAAAGGATCTATTTAGATCAGTTTTGTAGGTCTTAGCTTTCAAATGAGGTGCGCCTCTGGCCTAACAGACTTGTTCCACGGCTTTTTTCCTTCACTTTCCATACTGTTTATAGCTAATGTTAGTCTATGGAAAATGCATTTAACAGCTGCAAACATGGCGGATCTCCATGGTAACAGTGGATTTTCCTGAACTCTATAGACTGTAACCTTTTAGATTTGGGTAAAGCTGAACAGCAGAAAATGCACTTGGTTCATGACTAATCCAACTCTGCAGGACTAAACTCGGTCTGACCCTGAACATTTCGGACTTCAGTATTTCTGTCTCTGCTAACACTGTTTACGGGTCAATGACCTATAAGGCTCTAAAAACATATTTTCAAAAGTTTTTTTTTTTTCCAAAACTGATGGCTGTGCATATTTTTGAGTCGATAATTATGTGTTTAAACAAGTTAATTTGTGAAATAACATTTAAGAGTATTTAAATTAGGGGTGTGTATCGCCTAGTCTCAGTTGATACGATATATCCCGATATTGAAGCATTAGACGATTATTGCGATTATTTTTTTACTACTTTGGAAACAACTATTCAGTAAACTAGTACGCTTTCATTAGATTTGTGTCAAATACATTTGATCTAATCTATCTATTTATCTATCCATCTATCCATGTCATATAATTAAAATATCATGAAAAAGTTCATTTAATTCTGTAATTCAACTTAAAATATGAAACTAATATATGATAAAGACTCATGACATGCAAAGTGACTTATGTCGAGCCTTTGTTTGTTATAATGTTGATGATTATGGCTCACAGTCCATTTTCAAAATATTCTAATTTTATGAGATTTTTAATTTGGGCTTTTACAAGCTGAGCCATAATCGTCAAAATTATAACAAATAAAAGCTACACATATCTCACTTTGCATGTAATGAGTGTCAAGAATTACATTTGTAACTGCTTGCTTAAAACTTATAAAATACTCGTTCGGAGAAGAACGACATGAACTTAGTGTTTTTTGCTGTGTCATTGTTATAATTAATGTCTTACCTTGTAAAGTACTCGCTGGTCCATGTTGGCCAAAATACAAGGTCAGTGATTAAAAACAAACTTGTTTTGCTGAAACTTGCACATAATATGTGAGACAAGGTCAGTTTGTGCGTCTGGATTAGAGGCTGGACTAACAGTAGGCCTATATAATGCTAGGACAGACTTACATAGACAGACTTCCTAACATTGTTATGATGTAACTTGTATGTTGCGCTATTGATCAAATAAAGGTTTCTTCGAACAAATTCATTCTCCTGAGGTTTTTTTCCTAAAGTCCCGGCCCGGAGCAAAAAACTCATGAGTCTATCATATATCGCAGTTTAAATTGAACAACAGAACTGAATGCACTTTTTCATGTTGATCTAATTACATGACGAGCACCTGCATATAGCTCTATCTTATGATATAAATGCTTTTCACTAATGTGCTTGTGACTGTGTGTTTATGGTGATTATGTAACTTTGAAAGGAAAACAGATTTCTTGGAACCCTAGTAATGAAACCAATTACTGGGGATGCACGTTTTCTAGTATTTCTATAGTTGGGAGTCCTTAGCGATCAGTAATAACTAATAACTCAGACGGGACATTTAAAATCTTATCTGCTCCACAACGGGTGCCACTCATAGATCAGGGACATAATGACAACACGGGCATCACCGTGACGATAGCGCTCATCTCTTCCAAATCTTTGCGTTAGCAGTAGCACACAAACGAAGCCGAGGGGAAACTACTACAGTACTGTACTAAGTACTGCAGTGGCGAGACACAGGTTTAACATGAGCCTGCTGTATTTAGTTTTCCCTCGGCTTCGTTTTATTCCGTAATAAAATGCTAGGAAGATAAATCCTCTCCGAACGCAGCGGCGACACACTCAGCAACATCTGCACACAGCTGGTGGCTCTCGTAATAATCCAGGTCTCTGTCTTTGCTGTAAAAGCCAAAGTGAGGCCAAATGTAGTGTTTTAAAAGAGCCCCGGACCGTCTCAGAGCTCTTCCTGTGTTTCTCTAACTCTCACTAGATTCTAGTGTTACTCGAGCTGCGCTGCCATCTAGCGGGCGGGAGTAAAAGTGCAGGACCAAAGAGACGCTGCAATGAATATTTCCACAAAAATAGATGTTTAAATATCGATACGGGCGCTTTTTGGATCGATACGATTATCGCGTGACGTCATATCGCGATATATCGCCGGATCGATATTTTTCAACACCACTAATTTAAATGTTTTTTTTAAATGTATTTGTATTTAAAAATGTCAAGTGGCACAACCGAGATTTTTCTAAAATGTAAATAGTTTCCAATAATTTGTACAAAGTCAAATCTTTAATAAGTATATCTTACACAGCCTTTCTCCTCTGAACATGTCATTATTTGTAACAGACTGATGCTGTAGTCAGAAATAAAACAAGAGGACCACGGGCGGCGTGCTCAGTGTCTGCCTAAAACAGTTATTAGTTCAGTATCGGATCATTTAAACCGATATCTGATTTTTTTTTCTAGTATTGACTCTGATAACTTATACAAGTATTGGATCAGTGCATCCCTATAGTTTGTAGATGGTAATTTCATATTTGTTTGCAGTTGCACCACTTGACTGTCTGGTTACACCACCTGACATTAGCAACTCATTTCAAATTAAATTGTCTTTTATGTGGCTCTTACATTAGCTTTAGCATTTGTTAGCATGGGTAAACATTTACTTTTAAACAAATTAAGACTTTTATAATAAAATAATGTTTACATCGGTTGTACCACCTGGCACAGAAAGTGTGACAGCTTTTTTCAGACTCATTAAACTATTTTTATTCTTAATTCCTGATAGAGATTTTCAAACTTTTTCACTCAGCCATAAAGACAACTTGTTCTTCTGACTGATGTCATATCCTGTTTGCTATTACTATTCTTTATTTCAAAATAAAAGCCCTGTTCTTACAGTTGTGCCACCCTGATATTTTAAGATTACAAATTGTCGGACAAAAGTTTTTTAGTGATCTCAAAAGCTTTAAAACTATGAATATTCACAAATGAGCTTATTTGAAAGATATTTAACATACAATTATGCCATGATGTTTAATTTTTAATTTGTTACCCTTTATTAGTCTAATCATTTGCTCGGACGGTTGCACCACCTGACATTTTAGGGGTTTGAGGTGTGAAAACATAAACATTTATTATTGAAATGCGATGAAAATGTGTTTAATCTCAATAGGTTTTGAAAATGATACATGTAATGAAAAGATCTCATTATTTTTAAAGAGGGGGTATTATGCTTTTTTCAATCACATAGCACCAGTCTATAGCATACTACAATGATGACGGGGGGGGAAATCGCTTTCGGGGAACATAGGACCCGGGGAACATAGGTATGGACCCCGTGTTAACCTCTTAACCCCCGCCTTAACCAAGTGCATCTTTACCCAAATCTACAAAACTCATCTAAACGGATCAATTCCCTTGCGTTGTTGCCACATTTTCATCGCGTTTTAGTCACATTTTCGACGCTTTTTTTGAAGAAGCCTTTAGATTTGGGTAAAGCCAAACTGGTGCTCGGCTCGGGCGGGGGTTAAGAGGTTATTTCGTGAGGTAAACACACCACACACCTCGTTGTTGATCTTGTGGAACAGGCTCCTCCAGTGGCTCTGGGGCAGCCCCGCCGCCCGCAGCGCGGCCGAGTGCAGCGCCTCGAACTCGGCGTAACCATCGTCCCGCTCCCGGTCCTCCGCGGTGTCCGCTCCGTTCACCGGGGGCTCCGTGGAGGAGGACGCGGCCGTTGACATGTTTCACACACCGGCTAATCTCACGTGGAAGCAACCCGGAAGTGTCCACCGGATGTTTGTGCCAGAGTGCAGTGCATTATGGGGGGAGATCTTAAAGGGACAAAGTGCCAATGTATAAATTATTAACCTCTTAACCCCCGCCTTCACCGAGCACATTTTATCATTATTATGTAGGAAACAAAAAATGGCAAAATTACTCATATTTAAAATTCCCTTATTCTTCTCTCCATGAGCTTCATAAGGTCCTTGTCCCTGAAATGGTTTAACAGTCTGTGAAGTCAAAATCATTTCTGGTGACTTCATCGTGAAGCCTATAGGCCAGAGTGTAACGCCTCATTTGAAAGCTAAGACCCACAGAACTGCTCTTTTTCCTCGCATTGTCGCCATGTTGTCACTTTTTTGCTGCTTTTTTGTTGTGTTTACATTAGGGATGGGAACTTCTGGGTAGCTCACGATACGCCGATACTGCGATAATCGATATATTGCACAAAAATAATCTGATACATCACGATTAAAATAAAAACATGCTACTTTTAACCTTTATTTTAACATACTACATATTATTCATCATTTACATTTCTTTTCATGTGCTTCGTACCACTTTTATAAATGATCCCTGACTTACTCACTGAAAATGGGTCATAGATCTGTCAGTGACTTCATTTACATTTAAATAAACAAGAAACCACAGTCCTATTTAAAAAGTAATAAATCAACCCCAGATTAATCTTCTTTATAATTATAAAAACTGTCTTTAAAAGTAATTTATTTGTGTGACAGTGTTTGGTCCAAGTGCTTAAAACTGTAGTGCTGCCCCCTGCTGTCCTGACTGAATTCTTGATCATTGTTGGCCTCTATTGACTGTGAAAACAGTGGAGCACTTCTGCCTCATTAGTATGCATGACGTTGCTCATTAATATGCATGACGTTCACATATCACAGTTTTTAATGCACCACACAAGGAAACCGGTGCAGATGGGGGTGGTCAGAACTTAATCTACAACTGTATGATGCTACTTTCTATAAACAAAATAAAAGGGGGGTTATTATATATCGTAAAGCATAATATATAATGATAATATAATAAAAACAGATACAGTGATAACTATGGGTGTATGTATATAATCTGTAATTATTTGTAGATAGGTATGGGTACAACAATTCTATTTCTGACCTCAGAATCCCCGACTCTATGAAATTATATTATGGAATTATATTATGAAATTGTATAAATATGTATATTAGAATTATATTACAAGTGAATGATACTATTACGACTGTTATTATTACGACTATATTATGTTTTCTTATTTTTCAATTTTATATTTATCTATTTAATTTTTTTTTGTTATTGTTTCTTGTTTCTTCTTCCTAATCATAATTGTCTGTTTGATGTTAATCTTTAATGTTTAGCCTTCCTCATGTTCACTACCCTATTCAGTTTACCTTTACCTCGATTATTATTGTTTCTTTACCATTATTTGTTACTATCATAATTTTCCATGTTTTAATTCTTATTTGTTATGTTCAACCGATTATTATAATAGATCCATGTGTACAACCCAAGAATGACCCTAAGAATCAAATGTGTATCAATCTAATACCTTACCCTTTGTTTGTTTGTAAGCTTTGTTTTATGTCAATAAAGGGAAAAAAAATAAAAATATATGCATGACGTTGCTCATTAATATGCATGACATCATCAAAAGTATCAATATCGGAATAAAAAGTATTGCTATCGTATCGTCCCGCAAAATATCGCGATATATTGGAAAATCGATATATTGTCACATTCCTAGTTTACATTCTCGTTTGCTTCTCGGGAAGCTTTTAGATTTGGGTAAAGCCAACTGGAGAAAACTGGATCGGTCTTGAAGTCTTGAAATAAAAACATACAAGTGTTTCCTGTGAGTGTGTTTTTACTAATCTGTTCTCGGTGCTGCGCTTTGGAGAGTTTGTGTTGGCAAAATATACTTTGTCCACACAGAAACCCAATTCACTTTTCTTCGCAGATTCAGGGCCGTCGGCAGGCTTGCTGGGGCCCGGCAAGACGGTTTCACATGACCCCCCCGTCCTTCCGTTTTCCATAAAAACTCCACACAGAAAGGCCATCTAGCCATGAACAAAGTGATAAAAGGTTTATTAAGTATTGGTCATGATTTTCCACACCATTTATTTTAAATATTAATTTACAACACGTCAGCAGACATCACAAACACACATAATAAATAAGTAGCTTTAGCTGATTTAATGTTACACTGATTATTAAAGGATGCAGGTTCCAATATAATACTATGCTTTATTGATTTGGGCACCTGCGCCTTGGTATATGACATGTTTCTGAGCGTCTGGGCCCAGAGACAAAGCGACGTTATGTGCTCAAACTGGGCTTGAACCGGCGACCGTCCCGTTCCCGGACGATGCCGCTGCGCCTTCTCGAAAGGAATTGAATCTGAACTGGAGCATCGACCTAAAGCTTTAGCCGGTTTTGGTTTCTTGCTGCAGACTTTCGGAGGGCGCTCGGTCCGGTCACATCTTGAGGAAACAGTCTTTGGTGTTGCTCCACATTTGGATTCCCTGCAGCGACAGAGGGGAGGGAGAGAGTTCAGCGACAGGAAGAAAAGAGAGACACAGGCCGATTCCGAAACCGTGAAATTGGTAAGAGGTCTTACGCCAAACCGGATGTGCGTCAGCGTCCACCATGATAAGAAGCGTCCGCATTGGTCTGCCAGTTAGGAAGGAGTTAGGGAAAGTGGCCTGTATGCTAACTATCATAGCCACTTTAGCATAGGACCTCTGATGCTAACTATCATAGCCACTTTAGCATAGGGACCTCTGATGCCAACTATCATAGCCACTTTAGCATAGGGACCTCTGATGCTAACTATCATAGCCACTTTAGCATAGGGACCTCTGATGCTAACTATCATAGCCACTTTAGCATAGGGACCTCTGATGCTAACTATCATAGCCACTTTAGCATAGGGACCTCTGATGCTAACTATCATAGACACTTTAGCATAGGGACCTCTGATGCTAACTATCATAGCCACTTTAGCATAGGGACCTCTGATGCTAACTATCATAGCCACTTTAGCATAGGGACTCTGATGCTAACTCACTGGCGATAAGGAGCTATGTGCCATCCCATAAGCCACTGCGCCAATCTCCCCGCCCCCTCGCCCCCACCCTGGAGTGATTCTTCATGCGCAACCACTGTTGATTGACAGGTGCACATTTAATTAAAAAATATATATATAAAGTGATTCTGCACAAACCAAACTTTATAAAAGTGACTTCATACATGTAGTCGTCCCCACAGCACAGTCACATGGTTTTAAAGAGCCTCCTCAGTAAATGGCCTAAATGAAGCAGTTTGTGCTTTTGCTTCATTTAGTAGAAACTTAAGCCACATGGCTAATTTGCATACTGTAGCTTTATGAAACAGCTGTTGAGATAAAATAAAGGGAAATGTGAAGGATCATTTGGATTTTCCTTTTTTTTCCTCCTTAAATGTCTTTATTTGGACACTATGTTGTTGCATATGCACTACAGTAGGTGGCAGTATGCGCTTTTGTTTGGCCTGCAGTCCGCCAATAACCTTAAAGAAGAAGAAGAACAGCTGTTGGTGATGTCACTTCCCTTCCCCTGGGTAAGGACGGTGGAATTGGGCAAATGCTGCTGAAGCTCTAGTTCACTAACTGCATAGAGATCTAACAGCTGAGCCCATGAAAGGTTAAGGATTAGTTGCTAGTGTTAGGACTTAGAGGCTATGATTTAATGGTTTTGACCACAGTCACACTTTTTGCACATGTTGGCCTACAGGGGGCGCCGTTACCTTTTGCACATGTTGACCTGCATGAGGGCGTAGCTGATCAGAGCCTCGTTCAGATCTTTGTCCTTTTGTTCTTTAAAGCGCTGCCCGTCGACGAGAGCGCGCTCCACGTGCTCCCTGCAAACACAAATACATTTGACATATTAACCTTTAAACCCCTCCTGGACCGAGCTCATTTTCTCCCGTTCGGCTTTACCCAAATCTTAAAGCGTCAAAATAGCAACGAAAATTAGAATGAAAACGCAACCAAAGAGCCACAAAAAAGTGACAAAAACGCAATGGAAAACGGAAAAAAACACACACAAAACACAAAAAACAGTCAAAAACATACAAAAAAGCAATAAAAGGGAGATGAAAACACGACTAAAGAGGGATGAAAAAGCAACAAGGAGCTCTTACAAGGAGGATGATCCTAACAGTACAGATGATTCCATATGGATCCGGGCTTTTTGAGAGTATTGGATCGGATTTTATGACTGGATCGGGTTTACCGCACCGCAGGGCTTCGAGGGTTATCGCAGCACAGTGGTAAACCTGCAGACTGGAGTCCCTGCAGATCCAGGACCGCAGATTCACGGCCTTCATGATATCGCTAAGCTAGGCTACTATTGCTAACCTGTGGCTAACACCTGCTGCTTAAAAACGGTCTAATTTAAATTCAAAGCTAAAGCCAAAACCTCTTGCATGTTTATAAAAAAAAAAAGCTAACTGGTGGAACGACTGTAATATCCATAGGCTATAATATATAATGATATATATTATATAAAATGACTGTATCGGATCGGTATCGGCCAGCATGAAGTGTCAAAATATTGGATCGAATCGGGAGCTCAAAAAGGGGATCAGTACATCCCTACAGTTAACACTGAGCATTGCCTAAAAAGTTAAAAGAAAATGGAAATAAGCCACTATATTGTGTATTAACTTGCCTGCTTACATGTGAGTCTACATTATTACATGACAGATTTGGACGTAGACTTACTCGATGTATATAAGGCGTTATTTTTCCGCCTTTTTCTCCTAATCGAGTCCCTTCATCTGTATAAGCGGCTCACCATTCCTCTTCAGTAGATGCTCATGGCTTTGCAAAAACATAGACTTTATCAAGGTTACTGGCCCAGACTCACTGGCACTCGAGCGTCTTCTCCTTCACAGCCTCCTGCCCCTCAGAGATCAGCTCCTCCAGAAGCTTCAGCCGAGCCTCCCTCTGCTCCGGAGCCTCCTGCCCGAACAGCTTATGGGACACGCCTTTGAACGAGAACGTACGCACCATCTACGAGAGAAAACAATCCAGAGAGGTGAGAAAACGAGGAGCGAACTCACTTCTTACTCTGTTACCCCCAGAACAAGCTCCTTTTGTAGTGGCAGAAGTCTCTCGTCTAGATCTAAATCCTTTTCTTTTGTTGTTTTAAGACAATACAGATGAATAGGACATGCATCTATTCTATTGCATGTTTTTGCGGTTTTATGTTTCGTATAAATGAGTAAAAATTGCAAAAATGTCTATATTTTTTATGACAAAATCCAAATAATGGACAGAGCCAGGTTAAAATGCATGTTTTTTGTGACATGTATACAAAGATTTCCTCAGAGGCCACTGCAGGTGTCGTAGCATGTTGTTTTTTTACTATTAATTGTCTGTGAGAGTAAATACTACGCTGACAGAAAAGACAAAGGGACAGAGGGATATTGTTCATCCAATTACACAATGGAGATCATTGTTTTCACTCAAACTTGGCTGTAAATACTGTTTAAGTGGCGCTAGCCCGCAGTTAGCTTTGCCCGTTAGCTGTTAGCTTCTTCTTCGTGATTCCATTAGTGTGTATTGGGGACTCCGACCCGGAGGCAGCGAAGTTGCATCTGTGGTTTTGTGGCCAGAGACACCAGGGGGAGATGAGAGACCCCCAATCATCCCATTAACACTTGTATTACCCCAGAGGGACTACGGAAAGGATTTATTAAGGTAAACATGTTACTTAGTACTGCTTTAAGTTTTTTAAAGAAAAATTCTGTAAAAATTCAAATGAAGCTTTTTCCAGTAAATCAGGCAGGAATTAAATGATTATATATCTCTATATAAATCAGAGGTGGCAGACTCGAATTGCAATTTTCGGGACTTGAGACTTACTTGACCAAAGCTCCAAAAAGACTTGACTTGGACTTGCCTTTTTGTGACTTAAAATGCATATGACACATCAAACACAGTTTTTGCTAAAACACAGTTAACACGATTATATTTCAGATTTTGCTAAAGATTATTCCCAGCTTTCTTTAGTTTGGCCATTTTTGTGAGGTTCATACTTTCACTTCCTTATTGGACACCGACATGAAGTGACATAGAAGGTAAACAATTTTAATTGTTGCCGTGCAACCATGTTAAGTCAATGGGGAATGAGTCAAACTTTACCTTCTTCTTTGTCACTTCCTGTCAGTGGCTTAAAAATTCAAATAAAAATAACTTCATTAATATTGCTGCTTCACTGAAATAACATGATAATTATGCAACAGATGTTATCCTTCTAAATAAGTCATATTTTCAAAAGCATTAAAACCTGTCATATGCACTTCAAGACTTAACTTAACTGGCCATTACAAATAAACAGAATCAGGGCAGGCGAGATGTGGACCTGTTGTAGGGTCCCCCTCTCAACGGGCTCATAAATCTTGTCTTTTTAAAGCACCACTCAGTATAGGATTATAAAGCGGTTCACAACATCAACTAGTTAGGGCAGCAGGGTGGGGGCTCGCTGGTGGGGGTGCTACCACATAATACCCTGGCTTTTTAACGCACCTCATAAATAGGGAAAACAATCAAAAACCACTGACAGAACAATCTTAACCAACATTATTACAGTGGAAGCAGGTCTGATAGAAATGAGAAACATGATACATTTGAAGATGATACTTTTGAGAATGCTATTATTGTCATTGTTATTATGGTGATGATAATATATGTATAATAAATATGTGCGCTAGTAATGTACGTGTATGTATATATATGTATATCTAAAACACGGACTACTTAAACAATAAGTAAATCAATAGAATGGTGACCAGAATGGTAATATAAAGCAATGATAAAAAATAAGAGAAAACTATAAAACTAAGTAAATACACTCAGAAATCACAAACTTTTCTATTTTCGCTCTATGTTTTCATACTTGTAAGTTGTCTTGTAAGTCTCAACAGATTTTCAACCTGTGACATGTAAAAGCTTCGAATTATCAATGCTGCTAATCAATAATTGTTAAATTAAATATTTTGAATATGTGGTAGGCACCTATAAGCTTTCTTCCTTCGGCCTACTCCTTTTGAGTTATTATTTATTTATATTTTTCTTGGGTTTTGTTGTGATAATGTAAATGTTATGATGTAATTATTGTAAATAATAGCTCAAATAAATCAAATCAACTTGGGCTTGTGAAAAAGGCTGGAGGAAATGTGTGTTTTCTACAGTGAGTGAAGAGGTGAAGATTCATAGACGTTAATTAAGGACAGGAAAACGTTCTAAACAAACAGACATTTTCCCCCCCTGTCACTAGATGGCCCTAATGCGCCGTCGTAATAAGTTAATTTAGGTGGCCATGTTTGTGTTCTGGTCAGGCCGTGTCCAGTAGTTTCTTCTCCGTGAGGCTGGTGTGACTCATGTCTGGGTGCGAGTGTCTGCAGCGCACCCCGGTGGCCAGCTCCTCTCTCTGCTGCCGCTTCGTGACCAGGTCCTGAGTGCAGGCCTCCAGCTCGAACTGCGTCAGCTCGTGCTTCCTGCAGACCGCCCTGAAAAAAGCAAACAGACCGGGACTGAACCAAGGCCTAAGACAAGCTCTTCCTCCTGTGTCGAGAGAGCGCCGCCCTGAGGGGGCTTTGGTCATGGCGTCATGGAAATATGAGAAATGTTTTATGTACAAGTAATGGTTCATGCTTCAAGGCCTTGGAATAAATATGCTTTGCAGTAGAAATGTACATATATCCTGTAGTACCAATGTTATATTGTTTGCTTTAGATATTGAGTACATTATAGGCCTATGGAAACCAAAGCAGCCACTTATAAGTACTCTTAGAAATGCTATGAAAATTATATTTTGATTAAACATATTTTAGACATCAGGTACATTATAGACCTATGAGAAATCATAGTAGTCACTTATAAGTATTTTGAGAAAGTTAATTGGTGTATGTGATGAAGTAATGACATGTTTTAACATGAGATCTGTTCTTACCTGAGCCTAGACGAGTTGATACGTACCTGTGTGTGCTCTCAGTCACGCAAAACCACCAAAGATGTTGTTAGCATTTGGCCTCTCCCAGTATATGAAGTTGGAAGCAACCACGATCTTCCACACGCACAAATACCAGACAGGTACGTATCAACTCGTCTAAGCTCAGGTAAGAACAGATCTCAGTATGGAAAAACGGTGGCTTGTTCCTTTAAGATTTTATAATGTGCTAAATATGCTCCTAATTTTGTGATATGAATAAAGTTCATGACCTTAAAGGGATATTTCAGGATTTTGACATTGGGCCTCATTTCCTAGTTATCCAGAGTGTTGTTGATGTCTGGAGATATTTTTTCTTAAATTCATGCAGTTCTTATATTTGAAGAGTCTAGTGGCGCTAGGCTAGAGCAAGGCTAAAGCATTTCTATGGTATCAGTTAGCCTGCATTAAAAACAGTGTGACCCACTCCACAGTGCACCTGAGGTAAATCACTTATAACACCAGACTAACCATATAAATGTCTGTGTTAATAGAATCATTTAAAATAACTTATATTTGAGCAGCATCAGCTTCGTGGCTGTAAGCTAACGCAGCGGCGGAGTGATCTGCGAGAAAATAGTCAGTTACATTTCAAACATGATTCTATTAACACAGACATTTATATGGTTAGTCTGGTGTTATAAGTGATTACCTCAGGTGCACTGTGGAGTGGGTCACACTGTTTTTAATGCAGGCTAACTGATACCATAGAAATGCTTTAGCCTTGCCCTAGCCTAGCGCCACTAGACTCTTCAAATATAAGAACTGCATGAATTTAAGAAAAAAATATCTCCAGACATCAACAACACTCTGGATAACGAGGAAAATCCTGAAATATCCCTTTAACTTTCATGGCGAGAGGTACAGATGTACTGCACATAAGAAAATCATGATATCAGAATGTTTACAGACTACTAGAGTTTTAATGCAGGCTATTATGCTAGTTTGCAATAGTGAATCGCATTTCGTTCCAATTCATTTGATGGCTCACTTTTATTCCTCATTAATTTTGTAATACTTATGTTTTCTGATTCGCCTTTTACATGACATGAAGTCGAAGTTATTGAGTGAAGACGCCAACCTTATGTTGTCGCAGGTTTTAAGTAATAAGTGAGACAATACCACAGTTATGCGGATTTGAAGACACTAACAAGCCATAAAACCTGATGCCTGATGAAGACTCAGTGCAATAAAACTACAAAAGGAATACAGAGTGCCTCGATCCTTCTTTATTCAAGATATCCTGGCCCTCAGATCTCGATGAGCACCTGTTTTCCTAACTTCAAGAGGTGATATAGTGAGCGCTCGCTGCTTATTCTTTCTCTATAGAACTAAAACCTTTTGAGTTGCGTCGACTAAAACCTTTTAGAGTTTTCGTCAACCAAAACATAAAGCATCTTCGTCCAAAAGACTAAGACTGCTGCCAAAACAACCCAGCTTCTATCGTAAGCTGGTTAGGTTTAGCGATGGCGTACCTCAGGGCCTCGGCGTAGGACAGGTACTCTTTGATCTGGTCGGCGTAATGCTCCTCCTCCTCCAAGATGTCGTCGATGGAGGCGGAAAACCTGCAAACACATTGGACCACGGCAGTCTTTAGAGCGCGTTTGTGTTGAGTTTTTCTCTTTTTTTGACTGCACTTTCATCGCTTGCGTTTTGTGACCCGTGGGATCGAATTACAGCACATATGGCTCAGGTCTACTTACCATTAAAGGGATATTTCAGGATTTTGACATTGGGCCTCATTCCTAGTTATCCAGAGTGTTGTTGATGTCTGGAGATATTTTGTTCTTAAATTCATGCAGTTCTTATATTTGAAGAGTCTTGTGGCGCTAGGCTAGGGCAAGGCTAAAGCATTTCTATGGTATCAGTTAGCCTGCATTAAAAACAGTCTGACCCACTCCACAGTGCACCTGAGGTAAATCACTTATAACACCAGACTAACCATATAAATGTCTGTGTTAATAGAATCATTTAAAATAACTTATATTTGAGCAGCATCAGCTTCGTGGCTGTAAG
Source organism: Neogobius melanostomus (assembly GCA_007210695.1). NCBI lineage: Eukaryota > Metazoa > Chordata > Actinopteri > Gobiiformes > Gobiidae > Neogobius > Neogobius melanostomus. The sequence continues at coordinate 688,033 of VHKM01000740.1, forward strand.
CTAACGCAGCGGCGGAGTGATCTGTGAGAAATAGTCCCTCAAAATGCGGTAATTCATGTGATACAAGGTCAGTTATATTTCAAACTAGGGATGTCAAGATAACCGGTTTTACGATTACCACGATTATAAAAGGACGCGGTAGGTTTTCCGTAAGAATTTTAGAAGCCACGGTTACCGCGGACATTTTTACGCTGACGTACGAGCCACTGCTCGCTATAAACAACGCGTAAACTCACCAGTAGTTGAGCGAGGCAGAAGGACGCTCTCCTCCAGTGTTGTATCCACCCAAAAACGATTGAAGTCAGCAGAGTGGGACCTCTTTAGGATCCAAAACATGACCAAGGCGTTGTTGTTGTTGTCGATGGAACATCCGTTATGCAAACCCTGTGGTCAGAAAGTTGCAGCAAAAGGCGCTGATATCGGCTACGTCGAATATAAACAACATCTTGGAGATAATCCTTCACTGTAAATGTCCAGGTCAAGGTAACGAACTGCAGACTTCCATAAAAGTGTCCAAATGTTCGGAAATAGCCACAACTGGCTCATGATGTAAACAAAAAGCTAACGCGCTCCGCTCTGCTTCAGCGTAACAGAAAGGAAAGTGAAACCGCGCACATGTGGAAATCAGCTGTTCAAAAGAGTCTCCTTAGGTGTTTCATGAACAGAGAATGAAACGTGTTTACAAAATGAATGACTGACAAATAATTAAGCAACAGCATAACTTTGAGAACATGAAACCTAGCCTAGCTTGGCCTAATAATATATAGTAAAATAATTATGATCATTATAAAGAAGTAAAGTTGACATTGTTTTGTATTATTCAATGTAGGCTTATTTTACTGCAAAACCATCTTAAAGTATTTTTTATTTTTAGAAACGGTGAATGTTTACAAGTTCAAGTATTAAAAAGATTTTAAAGACAAAAACTAAAAATATCAGTTCTTCAGGTCGATAATCGTGAATAATCGTAAAATTGCAATATTTTCTCTCACAATAATCGTGACTCAAAAAATTGAAATCGTGACACCCCTATTTCAAACATGATTCTATTAACACAGACATTTATATGGTTAGTCTGGTGTTATAAGTGATTTACCTCAGGTGCACTGTGGAGTGGGTCAGACTGTTTTTAATGCAGGCTAACTGATACCATAGAAATGCTTTAGCCTTGCCCTAGCCTAGCACCACTAGACTCTTCAAATATAAGAACTGCATGAATTTAAGAAGAAAATATCTCCAGACATCAACAACACTCTGGATAACTAGGAAGTGAGGCCCAATGTCAAAAATCCTGAAATATCCCTTTAAACATTTCTGCTCAGGGCGTTGAAATGGCGTGCAGCGGCCCCGTGTATTCCTGCGGGATACTCACGCGTCCAGGTGGTGCCCCGCGCTCTGCAGCCCGTCCCCCATCTCCCGCTCGATGGCGCTCCACTCACTGCGGACACACACACACGATCAGGACGGGGACGTAAAAACCAAACCTGCTCATGTACAAACCTGAAGACCCGGCCGTAGTTCCCGTGCACCTTGTAAACTCCGTACAGTCGGTCGGCCACTCGCTGCGAAGGGAAAAGATTATTTTACCAACACGTAAAAAGCACTGAATGAGAGTCGTCTGTAATGTTAGTTCTGTGTGTGTTTGCTGATCTGTGGTTAAATGCTTCTGTAGTACAGCTGATAATCTATTGCTTATATAAAAAGGACACTCGAGTAAATAACTGCCTCGCTCCTCGTCCATTGGTGTATTTGACTTTGCTCCCTGGGTTGAGTCGACACCATGACTTCAGATTACAGGTGTGGAAGGGCATCTGGAGTATGAGTGTGACAATATATTGATTTTCCGATATATCGCGATATTTTGCGGGACGATACGATACCGATACTTTTGATGACGTCATGCATACTAATGAGGCAGCAGTGCTCCACTGTTTTCACAGTCAATAGAGGCCAATAATGATCAAGAATTCAGTCAGACCAGCAGGGGCAGCACTACAGTTTTAAGCACTTGGACCAAACACTGTCACACAAATACATTACTTTAATGATAGTTTTTATAATTATAAAGAAGATTAATCTGGGGTTGATTTATTCCTTTTTAAACAGGACTGTGGTTTCTTGTTTATTTAAATGTAAATGAAGTCACTGACAGATCTATGACCCATTTTCAGTGAGTAAGTCAGGGATCATTTATAAAAGTGGTACAAAGCACATGGAAAGAAATGTAAATGATGAATATGTTAAAATAAAGGTTAAAAGTAGCATGTTTTTTTTAATCGTGATGTATCGTAGGTTATTTTTGTGCAATATATCGATTATCGGCGTATCGTGAGCCATGTATCGTATCGAATCGTGAGGTACCCAGAGGTTCCCACCCCTAATCTGGAGAGACTTACGGCTCGGGCTCTGAGCAGCTGAGACGTGTGGGACTGCAGCTCGTCACTGTAGTGTTTCATCTCCATAAAACGCCTGGAAAAACACAAAAAGACCCTTTCAAAACATATCCCAGATTGTTACTGCGATACAAGACACAACTCCCAAGATGCCACAATATAATCGCACAATCGCCTGCTCTTTATTCTGGTTCAGATTTACTTTTTTTTTTTGTCTTATCTTATTTTGACAGTGAGATAAAAAATGTTACTTTTTTTTTGTTTGAGCTCAATGTAGAAATGGTTTAGTTTGTAAAAAATAAAGCCAGCTTTAAATGTGTGGTTTGTTTTGTTCATATATTGATTTACAAAGATCTTTTCCAGATGGATTTTGGATCTTTTAATGTAAAAAAATAAAATCATATTTCGCCTTGTATTTGGGTTTAAAGCTCAATTAATCAGATGGGAATTAGATATAAAAAAAAATATTCTGCACATGCGTCCTGTGTATATTACCCCCGTCTTTAGCCGCTGCTGTCTCCCACACAGGAAATGACCATATTTGGATTACAGCGTCATCTCGGTCACAGCCTTTCCTGCTATACGTGGATACCAAACATGTCAGTATTTGTGAATGAATAACCGTGGGAAAGACCAGGGAGCGACGCAGCCATTTTGTTGGACGACATTGTCAAAACGTTTCCAAACAAATCCACATTTTTTATTAAATTTCAAAAATGTTCAAAAAATTTCATTTCCGCCCCCCAAAAAATTACAACATTTTAAACATTTGGAAAAAAATATCAAAAAAGTAAGATTTTCGAAAATGTACAAAACTTTTCTAAACATTTCCAAATTTTTCAAAACATTTCCAAAAAAATTCAAAATTTTCCCTAAGAATTTAATTTTTTCCCCAAAAAATTTAATTTTTTTCCAGAAAATGTAAACAATTTTCCAGAAAATACATTTCCACATTTTTAAACACGTGGATACCAAACATGTCTATACTTCTGAGTGAATAAGTGTGGGAAAGACCAGGGAGCGACACAGAGATGTTGGAGGACATTTTCAAAACATTTTCAAACTGTTCCATATTTCTAAAAACTTTTCCAAAATAAAACAAATAAAAATCCAGCATTTTCAAAAATTTCCAAAAATTTTTGAAACTTTTCCAAATCGTTCCAAATGTACACAAAAATTCAACACTTTTCAAAAATACAAAACTTTTCAAAACTTTTCCAAAAATGTCAAACATTTTGAAATATTTTCAAAACAAATTTACTAAAAATTACAAAACTTTGCAAAACTTTTCCAAACTGTCTCCCACAAAGGAAATGACCATATTGACCAGGGAGCCACACAAACATGTCGGAGTCACTTCCTGGATAAATGTCATATATTCTCCAAAACGTCAGAGAATAAAGGGTGAAAAAAAGGGTGAGTTTTGTCTTTTTTTTTTAAACTGTAACATGATAACTAAGATGTTAAAGGAGAAAACTCGCCTGACACATGGTTTGCACAGACTGAACTCACCGGTCTGGATTCCGGACCCTGAAGGTGGCGCTGAGAGCTCGGAGTCTAGAGTCGGCCTGAACAAACAGACGAGGGTCATCAATCTACAGAAATGATTAGTGGACGCAATTTGAGCGCTGAAATGATCCGAACGAGCCCCATGAGGCTGCCTGGATATTAACATGACAATATAACGTCATTAGGCAAAAGGAAAATCAGTCGAGCAGATAAAAAAGCACCAGGTAAAAGTGAATATAGAGCAAGGTCGTACTTTTGCCTGGAATCCCGTGTCGTACACCACCTCCTTCCAGCCGTGCTCCTGCAAACACAAACACACCCCGCCGTGAAAGTCGTCGTCGTCACGTGAACCGCGGGACGTTTACCTCGGTGAGGAAGTGCTGGAGGATCTTGTCGTTGGAGAGAACGGGATGCGAGGCAACTCTGAGCAGGAAGTTCTCCAGTCCCACCCGGCGTCGCTCCACGAAGTCCGGGTCCATGTTATCGGCCGACAGCTTGTGCCACACGAACTCCGCCTGGACACGGAGAAACGGGCGCGGAAACGAGTCAGCGTTCAGTTTGGGATGTGATCAAACCATTGTGTAATAAAAGCAACGTATATAATAACACGTATGTGACGCCATTCTGCACCTGAGGGTCACCTGTGAAACGCCGCACGATGGAAGACGATACGAAGCTGGGCAGGTCTGTGCGGAAAACACTCACGAAATGCAGTTTTATTGCAGTGAGGTGAAAACGTCTTTCATTTTGAACTGTTTATGACATAAGTGAGGATTAAACAACAAGGAGCCGTGCATTAGACAGTTCTAAAGCACGACGCAGAGTCAAGAAGTGCATTAAAACTGTCTAATGCACAAGTTGTTTAATCCGCCTATAGACCCTTTAACTGCTGACATCATCAGTGACATCATCAGTGACATCAGCTGGAGGCAGGAAGTGATCAAGAGAAATAAAATTAAACTAAAACTAGCGATTTTAAGTGTAAAACTACAACTGAAAAATGTGGTCCTGTTGTGGCTTAAGGCGCAAGAACAAGAGGAATGACATTTGAGACGATAAAATAAGGTTTATCTGATATTTCCAACAACAGTTAGACATTTGTTTATCGTTACTATGACAACAGCTACAATGGAAATATGTAGGACTCTAGCTTCCTGCCTCCAGCTAAGCCCGGAATGTTTACAACAGTCCCATGAACTTCACATTTTAGAACAAATGTTTTTTCATTTACTAAACTGGCTAAATATGCCAAACTACAGGGACTATTTTCTGTAGGTTTTTAGCCGGTCTTACACAGTCTGAAGGCTCGTCTCAGGGCGAGTCATCCTCTCGCTGCAGCAGGATCTCCATCAGGCTCAACAACAACATCGGCAAAGAATCACAGAACAACAGGACTAACCCTGCACTTTTACGTGGAAATATACCATGGACTGGGTTAATACTCGATTCTGATTGGCTGGAAGGTGTCCGTTAAAAAGTGATAATGAAACTGTCCTGGGCAGGAGTTATTTCACTTTTAATCCGTTTTACCTGAAGCTAGTTCCAGCTCAATTGTTTATCGTTACTATGGAAACAGCTGCAGTGGAGTGATATAGACCCTTTAATAGGTGTCGTTCATGTGACATCACAACATTCTAAAGAGCCCATAGGTTAAAATTGAGGTGGAGGTCAACTGAAAATTCCATTGCAGTAACCATGGTAACGCTCAAAATGCAGATTACTACTTTTATTTAATTGCTAATTTCTCTGTAATTTTTGAGCCAAATCACATGAAAGAAAAACTGTCACAAAGTTCGACGTCCTCTCTTCAGCTCATATGAACTATGGTCTATTATGTCCTCATAAAAGGCGTCTAAAAGTGGAGCTAACATTCAAAAACATATTTGTGATTTTGGCTGGTAGAAAGGACTTTCAGCCATAAAAAAATATATGACAGGTTTATGAATCAAATCACTATTAAGTGAAGATCAGGGAAAACATTTTCATTTTGGAAATTTCTTTCAAAAACTGTTTCTCTCCCATAGAGTTGTATTGGCACCTGCCTCCAACTGAAATAGAATTCTATAACGTGAACGCAACCTATTGTTTGTAAACATTCCGGGCTTAGCTGGAGCAGGAAGCTCGATTCCTATCTATTTCCATTGTAGCTGTTGTCATAGTAACGATAAACAAATGTCTAACTGTTTTGGAAATATCATATAAATCTTATTTTATCATCTCAAATGTCATTCCTCTTGTTCTGGCACCTTAAGCCACAACAGCACCACATATTTTGTTGTGGTTTTACACTTAAAATGGCTAGTTTTAGTTAATCTTATTTTTCTTGATCACTTCCTGCCTCCAGCTGATGTCACTGATGATGTCAGCAGTTAAAGGGTCTATAGAACGTGATTTAACTGTTGCCAGACTTGGGCTGTGTCGAATGTCCCCCCTAGTCCCTAACCCCTCATTCACTACATAGGCCCGCATTATATAGTCGACTATATAGTCACTGATTCGGTTGGCTATTCGAACAGAAGCCACTACTTTCTTCCCGCTGCAGCGTGCAGAATTATTATTATTTTTTCCAGAATTGATTTATTTGGCACTTTTACAGGCGTTTTATTTTACTTTCAAAATTCAAACTATCATCACAGAAAAAAAGGAAGTAGATCAGCCCGGTGTCTGAAGCTCCAGCAGAATGAGTGACTTCATCTGCTAAAAGTTCACTAAACTCCGGGAAAAATGTATTTCTGCGATAAAGACCAAACTCATGAAACAGGGGACTAATTATGGATAAATACAAGTCAGATACGTTTATTTCACATGGATTTACATAAATGAAGACTTTTGTCCGAGAGAGGAAGCTATCGGTCATTTAACAGCTCGAGCTAAAGGTTAGCAGCTAATGTTAGCATTTTTCACTGTAACCGTTTATATTTAAAGAGGGGGTATTATGCTTTTTTCAATCACATAGCACCAGTCTATAGCATACTACAATGATGACGTAACCTTCTGTTGGTCTGTATATGCAGTAAATTAAAATAACTGCCTTGAATAAAATTGCTCTCTCAAAATGGCTGTACTGAACGTCTTGAAATAGGCCTCTGTCTCTTTAAGAAGCTTTCCGACACGCCCCCTTCAGCACACTGCTGTGGCATCTAAACAACACTACTGTGCGGGAGGGGGCTCTGCTGAGCTGAGGAGCAGTGGTTGGTGGCTTGGCTGGTGACGAAAGGTCCAGAGGCGTCTCCAGGAGGTGGGGGCGTTCCTAGGAGGACTGAGGCATAGCTACACCTAAAATGGCTGCCGTCTAAGTTTTTACTGATTACTCAAAAATATGTGAATGAGCCAAGGCAACACTCCAGGCATGTGTTTAATGAGGGAATGACATAATAACATGATATAAAGCTTGAAAAATTCCATTTTACATAATACACCCTCTTTAAGTCATTTATTCATGATAAATACACAACACACGATTGAAACAGCTGATTTCATTCAGTCGTGTTGTTTAGTTCAAAGACCTGTCGCTGTCGGCCGTTCTTCTCCGACTCTCGCAATGCATTGTGGGTTATATTGACCCGTGTAGTGATCACCGCTGCTCACTACTTTTCAGAATGCATGTGGGAAATTTTGAGTGCACTACTTTTTTCTCTCTGGACATTCGGACGCCCCTACAAAATGGCGTGACCATTATATAGTCACTATATAGGGAATAGTGTGGACATTCGGACACATTATCACTTTTTAACAGACACCTTCCAGCCAATCAGAATCGAGTATTCACCCAGACCACTGTGTTATTACAGTTGTGCTCAAAGGTTTACACACCCCAGGTCCTAATACCGTGTATTTCCCCTTTAACATCAATGACAGAGTCTTTTGTGGTGGTTGTGGAGAAGGTTCTGTCTGTAATCTAATGGTAAAGCGGCCCATTCTTCTGGAGGCTTTTTACCAAGTTCCTGTAAGTTCCTGGGTTGTTTGCATGAACTGCACGTTTGAGATCTCCCCACAGTGGCTCAATGATACTGAGGTCAGGAGACTGAGATGGAACTAACGGGACCTTCACTTTATTCTGCTGGAGCCACATCAGAGAAACACCTCCATATTTCACAGTAGATATGGAGCACCTGGTTGACAACAAAAACCTGTAAACTTCTGATCAGGGCCTTGCTGGTTCTTTCTTCCCATAGTATGTAAACTTTTGGGCACAACTGTTATGTACAAAACACGGCCCCCTTAGAAAGCGCGGGCCTCACCCTCTTCTCGGGCAGCGGGGGCACGATGATGAACGGGTACGTGACGATCAGGTAGCTCCGCAGCAGCTCGAACTCGCTGTACCGCCTCCACAGCGAGTCGGGAGCCGGGTTCCTGCCCTCGGCCACCGCGTCCATGGGTCTAGAGGCCACAGACGACACAGAGGAGAAGAAGAAGAGGAGCTTTATTTATATTATTTATACAGACATCGTCACTTTACATGAGAAGCTACAGCAGGTCCATCAGTCCCAGCTCGAGGAGGGTGGAGCTGCACACCCGGAGGCACCGCCAATTCAGGCTAGAGGTGGGAACCTCTGGTAGCTCACGATTCGATACGATACGAGATACATGGCTCACGATAACGATATCTCACGATACGCCGATACTGCGATAATCGATATATTGCACAAAAATAACCTACGATACATCACGATAAAAACAACATGCTACTTTTAATCTAATGGTTATGTTAAAATAAAACATACTACATATTATTCATCATTTACATTTCTTTTCATGTGCTTTGTACCACTTTTATAAATGATCCCTGACTTACTCACTGAAAATGGGTCATAGATCTGTCAGTGACTTCATTTACATTTAAATAAACAAGAAACCACAGTCCTGTTTAAAAAGGAATAAATCAACCCCAAATTAATCTTCTTTATAATTATAAAAACTATCATTAAAAGTAATTTATTTGTGTGACAGTGTTCGGTCCAAGTGCTTAAAACTGTAGTGCTGCCCCCTGCTGGTCTGACTGAATTCTTGATCATTGTTGGCCTCTATTGACTGTGAAAACAGTGGAGCACTGCTGCCTCATTAGTATGCATGACGTTGCTCATTAATATGCATGACGTTTCTCCTTAAGGCGAGACAGGGGATAATAAATAAATGTAGAGATATCAATTTGAAACTTTTGCTGAACATCACTGATATAAATATGAGAAAAAATGTATTGCATTTTTCTGTCATTTATGTTTTTGACATTTGTGCATGAAAATGCCGAAAATTGCCTATATTTTGGGCAACGAAATAAAATAATGGATTGAGCCAGATTAAAATTGATGTATTAATTTTATTGACATATTAGTAACTAAGATTCTTTCAGAGGGGATTTTGGAAATATTGCCGTGTCTCGCCTTAATAGCAGGACGTCATCAAAAATATCGATCTCGGAATAAAAAGTATCGGTATCGTATCGTCCCGCAAAATATCGCGATATATCGGAAAATCGATATATTGTCACACTCCTAATTCAGGCCAGTTTGGCGTTACCCAAATCTAAAAGGAAAAGGTGGCAAAGGAGCAACAAAAGAGCAACAGAAAAGCAATGAAAAAGCAAGTAAAAAGTGACATAAAAGGGATGCAAAAATGTGCCAAAAAAACTAAAACGTGGCGAAAACACACACACACAAAAAAGACCAAAAAAAAGACTAAAACTCATCAAAAATGTGACAAAATCGCGGCGACAACATGGAAAAAAACAGTTATGATCACTTTCGTAGGTCTTAGCTTTAAATGAGGTGTTACACTGTTGCTCTCCAGTTGAGAAGCGTTAGGTTGGGTAAAGCCAAACTGGAGGAAATTCTCCCAGAGCTTAACCCAGATCTCTTTCTTACATTTCTTATTGCATTAAATAGTTATTAACCGCTTCTTGACTGGAGCTTACAGCCCATACACATCTGTAAATATAATCCCACTGTTGTTCTAAGTCAATTGTTGTCGTCTTACCATATTTTACTTTTTATTTAGTATCTTATTTATTTAATATTCTTTATGCATGCCCCCTAAAGCCTTATAGTTAAAGTTTTATAGCTTATCTTTATCTAAATTCTGTGTTATGTTTTATGTTGCACGTCCCGCATCAAGAACAATTCCTAGTTTGTGAACCTGTTCTCAAACCATGGCAATAAAACCTATTCTGATTCTGAAGGCAAGTTTATGGACAAAGGTCAATGTGCGGGACGATCTAAAGAGGGCTCACCGCGTCTCGATGAGGTACACGGTGTAGGTCTCTCCCATGTTCACCGCGTTTTCCCCGTTCGCTTCTCGGCCTCGGCCACGCAGATCTCCATCCTCTTTATCAGCGTGGACCCGTCCTCCACCATCTGCGACAGAACCAGGAGAAATCACCGGGAAAATTCATCTACAACATAGTTTCATTGTGGGTTAGTCTCATTAGTCATGGACCAAAATGTAATTCAGCTTCAGTCGAGATTTAGTCAAACAATTCTTATTAGGTTTAGTCGGCAATTTAATCGCAAAATTACTTAACGCCTTAAGGATATTTCAGGATTTTTGACATTGGGCCTCATTTCCTAGTTATCCAGAGTGTTGTTGATGTCTGGAGATATTTTTTCTTAAATTCATGCAGTTCTTATATTTGAAGAGTCTAGTGGCGCTAGGCTAGGGCAAGGCTAAAGCATTTCTATGGTATCAGTTAGCCTGCATTAAAAACAGTCTGACCCACTCCACAGTGCACCTGAGGTAAATCACTTATAACACCAGACTAACCATATAAATGTCTGTGTTAATAGAATCATGTTTGAAATATAACTGACCTTGTATCACATGAATTACTGCATTTTGAGGGACTATTTTCTCGCAGATCACTCCACCGCTGCGTTAGCTTACAGCCACGAAGCTGATGCTGCTCAAATATAAGTTATTTTAAATGATTCTATTAACACAGACATTTATATGGTTAGTCTGGTGTTATAAGTGATTTACCTCAGGTGCACTGTGGAGTGGGTCAGACTGTTTTAATGCAGGCTAACTGATACCATAGAAATGCTTTAGCCTTGCCCTAGCCTAGCGCCACTAGACTCTTCAAATATAAGAACTGCATGAATTTAAGAAAAAAATATCTCCAGACATCAACAACACTCTGGATAACTAGGAAATGAGGCCCAATGTCAAAAATCCTGAAATATCCCTTTAACGTCTTAACCTCCACCTGAACTGATCACATTTTCTCCAGTTCGGCTTTAGCCAAATCTAAAAGCTTCTTGAAAAAAAAAGTGTCAAAATAGCGACGAAAATCAGGATGAAAATGCAACAGCGATAAAGTGGCAATAATGTGACCTGGAAAACTGATCGTAACCTTTTTCTTGCGCTGTCGCCGCGTTTATGTCACATTTTTGAAGCGCTTGTGTCGTGTTTTCGTCTCTTTTTCATCATGTTTTCGTATGTTTATGTCACTTTTTTCTTGTGTTTCTGTTGCTTTTCCGGCATGTCTTTGTCGCGTTTTTGCAACTTGTTGTTGCATTTTCGTCGCTATTTTCACACTTTTATTTCCAAGAAGCTTTTAGATTTGGCTAAAGCCGAACTGGAGAAAATGTGATCAGTTCAGGTGGAGGTTAAGATCTGACAGAGATCGACGTGTTTATTTCCAAAAACACAAAGATGTAATGAATAAGTAAAAATATTGCAACACTATCGTTCTTGTAATAGTGAACCGCAGATCACATTTTGTCGATGTCGACACACACACACACACACACACACACACACACACACACACACACACACACACACACACACACACACACACACACACACACACACACACACACACACACACACACACACACACACACCACACACACACACACACACACACACACACACACACACACACACACACACACACACACACACACACACACACACACACACACACACACACAGGGGAAGGTGGTGTGTGACATGAGAAAAACAAACTTCCAAGTGGAAACATAATACTGCCACCTGCTGGACAGATAAGGTATAACAAATGTCTGCAAAATAAACAATTACAATTCCCCCATCACTTTTTGCGTTTAACCTCTTAATCCCCGCCTGAACCGAGTGTATTTTCTCCAGTTCAGCTTTACCCAAATCTAAAAGTTTCTTGAAAAAAAGCGACAAAATAGTGACAAAAATCAACATGAAAACCCAACAAAGAAGCATCAAAAATTAGATGGAAAAAGAATGTGAAAAGTGACGACAACACAGCACAGTTTTGCAGGTCTTAGCTTTCAAATAAACCGTTACACTGGCCTATAGGCTGCAAGTTCCAGGCCAGAAGCTTTTAGATTTGGGTAAAGCCGAACCGAAGCCGAAGAAAAAGCACTCTGTTAAGGTGGGGGGTAAGAGGTTAAAATCTTCCATATTTTTTTATGTAAACATTCTTATTATCATGTAAAAATCATAAAGAAGAAATTTAAACTCGATACACTTATTTATTTTGAATTATTAGAAGTAAGAAAGTCATGAGTAGCAAAGGCTGCTCTTTGGTTAATATGTTTCTGGGTCTTCCAGAGTTTCATATTTCAGGTTTCTCTCCTGGAATCTTACTCTTTTATGTATTTGCTCCACGTTTAAATTGTAACACTGTGGAGTAAATATTGATTTTAACATAAACATTACATCTCTAATCACACTCGCAATAGCCTCCTAAAGAGAAAAGTCGCAGCTGGATATAGTTCAGTCCTTTTGCAATCGCTTTTGGCCTTGTTCAATGCTGCTGTTGGATGCTGCTGTTGTTGACATTAGCTTTCGAGTGACAGCTGTGATGCTAGCAGCCCCCATGTCGCTGCTGCATTGGAGGCGGAAGCACGACGGTTGACAAAAAACACAACTGCGCTTGTGCGGTTCCAATGGAGCATCTTTAATTTTGTCACAACATTTATCAAGCGGGAACGGATGTTGAATACAGTTGAGTTTGTCCTGTAGAATTATTATTTTTTTAAATATATAATTTACGCGCTCGGACAAGAGGCGGAACTACAGCATCTAGCTAGGCTAACGGTTAGCATGTTGGAATCTTTGAAAAACAGAAGTACTTTTTAAAATACTGGCACAAACTTATGATTTTACCTCTGATAACAAAGTCAGGGCCTAGTTGTGAATGAGAATATTTATTTCAAAGTGCATTCATCGTAGGTTTAGATTGGATTTGTCACAGATTGTGCTTCCGCTTCAAACCGTGCACTAACACTGACTCCCACCACCGTTAGCGCGTCATTTACGGTGTGTTTTTATTTGTTTGTTTGTTTTGGGCGGGTGTTACTCGCGGGTTTTACCGTGTTGTTGAGGCTGCCGGCTCCGTCCTCGCAGCTGGGGTCTGAATCATCGTCGTCAGTGGCCAAAGACTCGTCTCGTTCATCCTCCGCCATCCTCCTCCTCCTGCTGCTGCTGCTGCTGCTGCTGCACGAGAGCCACGCATGCGCACACGCCCTCTGCATCCGCCACACTAACTTCATTAGGACCTTTTTTTAAATTCTTGAAAAATACTATGAATTACAATTTTATGTTTAGTCTTAATGACAGACACAGCGTTTTATTTCTTTTTGAGCCAGTTTGAACATTTAACCTGTTAACCCCCACTTTACCGGAGTGCATTATCTCCAGTGCAACTTTACCCAGGGGGGGGGGGGGGAATATACTGGTCTGGGCGGTGTGTAGGTGTGTGGGGGGATATACTGTCTGGGGCGGGGTGTAGGTGTGTGGGGGGGATATACTGGTCTGGGGCGGGGTGTAGGTGTGTGGGGGGGATATACTGGTCTGGGGCGGGGTGTAGGTGTGTGGGGGGGATATACTGGTTTGGGGCGGGGTGTAGGTGTGTGGGGGGATATACTGTCTGGGGCGGGGTGTAAGTGTGTGGGGGGATATACTGGTCTGGGGCGGGGTGTAGGTGTGTGGGGGGATATACTGTCTGGGGCGGGGTGTAGGTGTGTGGGGGGGATATACTGGTCTGGGGCGGGGTGTAGGTGTGTGTGGGGGATATACTGGTCAGGGGCGGTGTGTAGGTGTGTGGGGGGATATACTGTCTGGGGCGGGGTGTAAGTGTGTGGGGGGGATGTAGGTGTGGGGGGATATACTGTCTGGGGCGGGGTGTAGGTGTGTGGGGGGATATACTGTCTGGGGCGGGGTGTAAGTGTGTGGGGGGGATATACTGGTCTGGGGCGGGGTGTGTGGGGGGATATACTGTCTGGGGCGGGGTGTAGGTGTGTGGGGGGGATATACTGTCTGGGGCGGGGTGTAGGTGTGTGTGGGGGATATACTGGTCTGGGGCGGGGTGTAGGTGTGTGGGGGGGATATACTGGTCTGGGGCGGGGTGTAGGTGTATGGGGATATACTGGTCTGGGCGGAGTGTAGGTGTATGGGGGATATACTGGTTTGGGACGGGGTGTAGGTGTGTGGGGGATATACTGGTCACGTACCCTCCAACACCCCCCAGCACCTCCCCACAGACCTCCCACAATGCCCCATATCAGCAAATCCCTCATGAGCCTCAAAACTCCACAGGAACAGCCTCACTGTGATATTAGGTTATTCTCATAGAAAAGAATTGGAAATCCTTTTTCAGGGTAAATGCTCCAATATAAAGATGGAAATGTCCTGCTACTACTGCCATTGTGCATATGAACAAGCGCAGTTCGTTTTTTAACCACTAGGTGGAGCAGGTGTACCAGCTCTTCAGTGTAATGTGGTTTCTGCAGGGCAGACGCTGTAATATCCTCTATATGGGGAAACAGGTCAGACTTTGTTAGCTGGACTGAAGCAGCATTTTACAACATACAGCGTGGGGTAAAAATATCACTTAACCCGTATCTAACACACTCTGTAGAGGAGTTCTCCATGTTTGATCTGGAGTCTTGCCATGTATTACTAAAAACATGTACAATAGGTCAGGATGTATGAGAGTGTGTTTGAGAGTGCGCATGGGGGACGACAGATGGAAATTAGTCCAAGGCTACAATCCGGTGTGGCTTGTTCAATAACTTGCACTGTCCCTATACCAAATAAACCAATAAATAAAAAATAAATAAAGTATGGTCAGAGGCACAGAGACGGAAACTGGAGAAATGATGGATAGAGAAGTTGAAAACTAAAAACCCAACAGGTTTAATGTTCCTCCGAGACGAGTGGGATTACACTGATGGTTAGGGCTGATTGTTAAATTATTTTATTTTCAAAATTATGGCAGACTTTATGTCCAACACAGAGGATTCCACTCACTCAGCTCCTCTGAAAGAAGTCACTCTTCACTTGTTCCAATAAAATGTTACACATATGGTCAGCTCTTTCTTCATGATGCATGTACTGGTTTAGTCTGTTCCGTGCTATGCCATTTATAGTTTAGCTTTATGAGTATAACCCTAACCTTAATGAGAGTGACCTTGGTGTCTAAACTTAAAGATAGTGTTGTTCATACCTAACCCTCCTGGCCTTACTTTGTGCCCTCTTTAAATTCTTAACGTCCTAGATCTAAAAATATGGTTACTGATCTCTGTCCTAATATGAATATTATCTGATTATTTAACTTCTAATGTTGTTGACATCACTTTAATGTAACTGGCTATTTTAATGTCATCTTTGGCACAGTTTGAGGCTTGGACGGCCCTTGTCCCATCTCATGGGCTCCTGTGTCTGGGTCACTCAGGCTACAGGCCAGAGGAGCTCTCCAAGCTGCTCTAAGGTTATCTGTACCCGGGGAAATCTGACAAAATAGTGATTCAAACTCTTAACATGAATTTCACAAACTGGACATGAGCTCAGAACTTTATATTTATTTATAATAAAAGGATAAGTCATGACGATACACGTAAATCATACCACCTATTCCTTACACACACAGGATGTTGTTTCATTGTTATGAAGCAAATAAGACATGGATCTTTAGATGTTGGACACACAGGGTGAAATTGTTAGTATTAGTTAATGTAAGGTGTGTTATATTCCAAGGCTGATTTCAATTGTACTAACCATCATTTTCAATGTTTACTATTCTACAGTATAGACGTGGAAGGCTTGGTGAAAAAAGAAAACAAAGCGAGACATCTCTGCAAACATACTGCCGTTGTGTAATCATAAATGAATAATAAAGTCTTGAATGTTGATTTAAGTTCTCTTCTGTGTGTATTTGCTCTCCTAAAACAGCTTCTGTATCTTAAGTTATCAAAGCTGCAACGCTTCATTTTAAGGGGCACATTCATAGTGAACTCATGATGAACTAACCATGAGATCATTTTTAGTTGTAAGTTTATACACAGTTTGGTCCTTGTTGGGTTGGTTTCTTCGCAAACAAAAAATTCATCATGATCATGATGAATTAATCATTATCATTAGTGAGTTCATTGCCTGAATTAACGGTGTGAATTCATGAGTATTTCATCATGAATCATTATGACCTCACATGAATTCATAATGAATTAATTAATGATGTCATGAATTATAATTGTTATCGTGCATATAGCTTTGATTGTTAATGTAAATATTATTGTTTTTAATTTTGGGGTGGGCGCTTATAAGCGTTTTGCTTCGGCCCACTCCCTTTGAGCAGACTTACTGCTCACATAAATAAATAAGTAAAATAAAATAAAAATCTCTGCTTCAGCGCCACTTTATTTTCTGTATTAGCGTCACTTATTGACAACCTGCACTAGGACTGTAAACTTTGCACTGATATCTACTTTTTATAGTCTATTCTAATCTTATTGTGTTTTATATGGCTATTATTTTATTATTGTTTATATTCCTGCCCTTAAGATTATTGCTCCTACTCATTGTACATAAGATACCTCTGTTTTACTATTTAACTGTTGCACATTTCCCTGTCTATTTTGCACACCCCGGGTGATCTTATTAAGTGCCAAATGTAACAAATGAATTTCTCAATAAAGGATTATCTAATCTTATCTTAAATGAACCGAACTGGTCTGCATTTTTTGCATTTGAGCCGCTGCCGTTACAACTGTAGTCTCCCCTATGTTCTCCTTGTATCTGCGTAGGTTTCCTCCTGTTTACCACTAAAAACATGTACAATAGGCCTGACTGAATGGAGCGAGCGAGTGAGTGAGCGAGTGAGTGAGTGAGTGAGTGAGCGAGTGAGCGAGTGAGGGAGTGAGTGAGTGAGTGAGTGGTGGTGGGAGGGGCCGATGGCACAGACTGGTGACCTCGCTTCTGACGCATCTACATTTGCTTTGAGTTTGATGTTGTCTGGGACGCAAACCTTTAGTGTTTTTAAATGGTTTTATCTTCCACTGTGGTCATCCTGCTGTCGCTGTAAACTTCTATAGAAATATTTATTACACTTTTTCTTAGATGCTGCGAGTTCTGCTGTGATTTTATTTCTCTGTACGCACAGTGACTGTTTGTTTTGCCCCTTTAAGAGCACACGGAGCAGTTTCAGGCCCACATTGTAAAGAAGAATTTGCTCTGAATGTTTTGCCTGATAATATTATAATGCATTTATTTAATTTAAAGGCACACTGCGTAACATTTTAGACTGTACTGTTGCCATCAGTACAAAACATGCTCCTAATGACCAGCTTGATACAGAAAATGCTATTTCTGCAGTGGGTAACCAAAGAATGGATTTGTATGAGGACATAACCGGTTTAAATCTCAAATTCTGCTGCCTTTAGTCACATCTCCATGGAGACGAACTGGAGACGTCCACTCCCCACCCCCTTCCATCCGAAACGAGCAGATTGGTAAGAGGTCTAACGCCAAACCGGATGTGCGTCAGCGTCCGCCATGATAAGAATCATCCGAATTGGGCTGTTAGTTAGGAAGGAGTTAGGCAAAGGAGCCTCAATGCTAACTATCATAGCTACTTTAGCATAGGGACCTCTAGTGCTAACTAATCGGTGATTAGGAGCTACTGTATGTGCCATCCCATAAGCCGCCGCGCAGTGGTTAGTAGAAACTTAAGCCACATGGCTAATTTGCATACTGTAGCTTTATGAAACAGCTGTTGAGATAAAATAACACTAAAGGGAAATGTGAAGGATCATTTTTTTTGCCTTAAATGTCTTTATTTTGGACACTATGTTGTTGTATATGCAATACAGTAGGTGGCGGCATGCGCTTTTGTTTGGCCTGTAGTCCGCCAATAACCTTAAAGAAGAAGAAGAACAGCTGTTGGTGATGTCACTTCCCCTTCCCCTGGGTAAGAACGGTCGAATTGGGCAAATGCTGCTGAAGCTCGAGTTCACTAACTGCATAGAGATCTAACAGTTGAGCCCATGAATGGTTAATCATCAGGAGCTATAGGGTTAGGACATAGAGGCTATAATTTCATGGTTTCAGACGCAGCCCGTGTGACATGTCAATAGCGACGTATCGAAAGTTTGGAAAGAAACTCCAAAGTAACGGAGCACGCGAAAACGTAGTCAGAATAATTGTAATTTCAATAAATGTAATTCCAAGTTGAAATGGGCCCGTCCTGGACAGAAAGTCTCATCATTAGTTTCAACCTCAGAATAACAGATATAGGTTTATTTCTATGGGAGACGCTCATATGAGGTGGACATTCTTTCACAGGGAGGCCTTAAGCTGACAAAGTACAGACAGGTTATATATTTCCTGAATCCTCAGAGTTTTTTTTGTCTCTTTTCTCTCACCTTTTTGCCGCTATTTTGTCAGGTTTTTTTCAAGGAGATTTTAATAATCTCTTGGATTTGTATAGCGCTTTTCAAGATACCCAAAGCGCTTCACAGCTGATTATTCATTCACTCCATACTTGGTGATGGTAAGCTACTATTGTAGCCACAGCTGCCCTGGGGTAGACTGACGGAAGCGAGGCAACCAGTCTGCGCCATCAGCCCCTCCGACCACCACCAACCACTCACTCACTCACTACATTCGCTAGGCTTCCTGGTGTTACCAAACGGTCTCCCATCCAAGTACTAACCAGGCCCTTCCCTGCTTAGCTTCCAAGATCTGACGGGATTGGGCATAGCAAAGGCGGTTTTAGACTGGAAAATTGTGCTGGGTTCAGGCGAGAGTTAAAAGGCTAAAGAATCTAAAATGACTCGGGCCGTAATGCTGACGAGGCTGTTGAATGCTAGGGTTGGTACTTACTGGAAGAATGTGTTTACTTGTGTGACTTACTGACAGTGAACCATCACCACAAACCCGGATCTTTTTTTATTGACTTAAAGGGTCAAGTCAAGATCCGTGTTTGTGGTGATGGTATCTCGTCCCCCTCACTGCTCTATAAAAACAGCTCCTCTTCTCCAGCCCTACAGTCTGCTGACCTGAAGTGAAGGTAAGTCTCCTCCTCACGGCTCAGGTCTTTTACACACAGATCTTCTTATTAGTCGTACTTGATGATTTCAGATGGCTGCAAACTTCCCACTGATCACCTTCCTCTGTTTGGCCGGTGCTCTGCTGACGGCAGGAGCTGTAAGTTCACCTCATTTATCATTATGTCTTTTTGATCAGGCTTTAATAACTCTGTTCATTGTTCCACACTCACAGGCGGTGCAAAATGACCAAGGTGAGTTTGACTACATTCACTTTAATATACAGCACACTTATTTTGATTCATTTATTATTATGGATATTATTATTTTAATAAAGGCTGTCCTGTGGGCTGGAGTCTGTTTGGAACTCGCTGTTTCAAGTTCTTTGATTCTAAGTTGACTTGGACAGACGCAGAGGTACAGCACTGATAATAACAATTACTACTCTAGTTACTCAGTGGTTAGAGTGGACTTTGGGAGGTGGTGGAACTCTAATCTAGAAGACTCAGAACACTACATTAGGTCGACATATACATATACACACATATTCTAATTCTGATACAATGACCACTACAGTGATCGTTAACCCAAAGCTTCTCATTTGGCTTTTTTCTCCCTAGAAAAGCTGCCAATCTCACGGTGCAAACCTGGCCTCCATCCACAGCATTGAGGAGAACTGCTTCGTCGTAGATCTGATCAAAAAGGTCACCGGAGAAAACCGGCGGACCTTCATTGGTGGACAGGACGGGGTTCAGGTCAGACTGCTTGTTCCAAACATCACTTAGATCCTGGTAGTCGAGCCGAGTTGTTGAGAGTTGAAATGATGTGTGTGAAATTGTCATCAGGAAAATCTGTGGATGTGGAGCGACGGATCTGTGTGGGACTATGCTAATTGGGGTAATGGCCAGCCTGACAACCATAGCGGGCAAGAGCACTCTCTTGAGATCAATTTGCAAGGTAACGGTTCACAAAAATCAGTTCAGAATAAAAATAGAACTTACGGTATCCTCCAATGAAGAAGTCACACGCACCATAATGTTTGTAGTCCATAATGAATTAATAACTCTTATGATTTCCTTTCTCTCTTTCTGCCCTCACCCAATCCAGAAACGTTTTGGAACGATGTCTCGCACACTACGTCTCTGAACTACATCTGTTCCAAAGACGCATATCTGAAAGTGACTCTGGGGGACTTGCAGTGCAGATATATCCCCAACAATAATTGAACACATTTACTCTGGGTGTGACACTCATTTGTGGATCGACCCACTGCATCTGATCACTCTGGCTTCTAATGATTAAAACTTTTCTTCTCAGCATCAACCTGGGTGTCTGGCTTCTTTTATATCATGGATATGTAAGCGGGGGTTTGATGAAGACAGGCTAAAAGTGATAAGTGGAGTTGTGCTGATGAAAATCAATAATTACAGACTAAAATGAGAGCAAAATGGTGAAACCAATAATGAGGAAAACTGATGAAAAATAAGACAACATACAAGTACAATAATTATCTTTTTTTTTTAAATCAATTACAGTTTGTTAGAATTACTAGGCCTGGCTAAAAATGAAGAAGGCTGAGGAGGAGGATCCAATTTTCTCACATGTTGCTGTAATCGTAGACAAGCGTATCTAAGTGGAATGCTACAGGCTAACATGCATGGACAACATGAGCACTTACTCGCTCGGTACCGCTGCAGATGAGCTTTTTATTCAGCCCAGGGTCCTGCATGGCCCAAAGAGAAAGGAGGTGAAGGAACTGTGTGTCAAAGGGTGACTTTTTTGTCCTGGCGTTAATGGAAGATCACCATGAATCGAGAGGAAAAGAACGTAGGTGTGAGGCAGAGGTGGGAGTAAGTCACTAAATGCAAGTCTCGAGTCAAGTCCAAGTCGTGAAGGTCCAAGTCCCAGGCAAATCCAAGTCGATTGGTCATGGGGTCAAGTCAAGTCAAGTCTTTCTTTAGCCGGTGAGTCGCCTCAAGTGGCAAACGTCGGCGTTAAGCCTAATTCTTCTTTTCAAAATGTGTTTAATTTACTTTAAAACATAAAGTGTTTTCTCAACATTTAGCGATTTTGAAAATTTAGGCTAAAATCATTTTTTTTTTTAAATCTAATGGATTTGGATTTAAAGTCTAATTAATATTTAAATCGCCACAAAATGTAAAATATTTTAAATGCTCCAGTCTGTGTACAAAATCACTGGGACAGCATTTTAAGGAAGGGGGCCCAGGGGACCTACTTAAAAAAAAAATGGAAACAGAGTCTTTTAAACATGAGCTGCTTTCCCTGCAGTCTGAAAGATAAATATAAAATAATATTTTTATTTTTGTTAGTTTCTGGCAGTTTTTCTGTCAGTGGTTCCCCTGTAATGCCCCAGCCCCTGTATGCTCGGATTCGCCCCTGCTCAAAGTAGATTCCGCACAGCCTTCAGTCCCGCTGTCACTGTGCACCTTGTGAAAATAGCCTCTAAATGCTTTAAGCGCTCTCGTGTTTGCGTCCTTCACATTTCCCACAAACGTAGATCAAATTGAGTCAAGGGGTAAAGGAAGCAAACATTTATCCGTCAAATGAATAATTCAGATATTATTTGGTTAAGTTAGACTCCAGACAGCAAGGACAAGCGTAATGACCGGTTGAACACTCGTGTGTGCAGTTTCCCCAAACTCACGCCACATCAGTTTCATCACTCGCTTTACAAACACATCCAAAACTGATGTTCCTTACCTTAAAGTTACTGGTCAGGCCCTTTGTAATGATGAAGACAGGGAAACACGCTGTCCACCTGCCGAGGACCATGAAAAGTCCAGCTCCTCCATGTGATAATCCGTGAAAGCCGCATAAGCTACACAAAGCGGAGCGTATGCGCCAGAGCGACGCGATAATGGCGTGGATAATGCCAAAAAATACAGTTTTTTTTATGGAAAATAAGGCGCGGGTCATATTTAATTGTTTGTCCTCGGGGAGCCTATTGAAAAGGTCCAGTCTCAACTAGTAAATGTAAAGTCAATGAAAATTCACTTTGTGAAAGTGGAGGGGACCAAACAAGCACTTTTCAAAAGTGGGGGGACACGTCCCCTCACAATGAATGGTTCCGACGCCCATGATGCTAACACGCACGCTAACACACATGCTAACACACATGCTAACACACACGCTAACACGCACGCTAACACACACGCTAACGCACACGCTAACACACACGCTAACACACGTTTTGATTGACTCACTGCTCAGCCTGGCCTCCCCATCAGGTTTTGGGATCGCGTTGGTTATAAAAGTGAATCCACTTTGATTCTGGCCGAGGTTCACCAAGCATCCATCAGGTTGGTTGATAAAGTCGCTGAATCCCAGAAAGAAATTCCAACTTCTGGCGAGTGCACTCTTCTTTAGGAAGGTTGAATAGTCCTGTTCCTCTCGTAGCCAAACGCGAACCCGTGACATTATCGTTGAGTAAGAAAAAAGAACAGGCGTGTCCAGAGTAGGTTAGAAAGAGCTCAGTCTTCACAAACATGACTTCTGTTCGGATCCTCCGGGGGTGCGTTTGTTTACTCTCCCGGGACAGCACAGAGACGCGCAGGAGACTTACTCTTTTTTCATTTCTTTATTTCTCTCTTACAACAAAAATAATGAAAAAGCTGTTTTATAAATTAAAACCAGGCCGTAAGGCATTACATTATAGACGTAGAGCACTTCCGTTCATTTGTGACGACACAACTGAACAGCTCAATGGTTTACCAGGAGAGGGCGGAGCAGCTGCTCAGAGAGCAGGATTCAGGAGGATTACTGAGAACTGTGTGAATGAAGCCAAAAACCGCTCTGGGGTGTTTTTGATAAGGAAGTAGCAAAACAACATGGCTAAAAACTCCAAACAGTCGATTTTGCATGATATAGCTCCTTTAAAAAAAAAAAAAAGAAGGTGTTTTATTGACAAAGCGACAAAATGTAAATAATGGACATTTCCAGGTTTAAATGTGTGGTTTTATGTTGTGACATAAAGATCCAAAGATTTGCTCAGAAAAAGGCGACAAAAAATGGACATAATCGGGACATGCAAGTTGTGCCAGTAAGTTCACACATTTCTTGATTTTTTTTCCCGGCCATTTCTCAAAGAATAGGACTGGAAAGTCCCGTACCAATACGTACTTCCAGTTCTTTGCTCAGATACAAACAAACAACCACGTGCTCGAGGAGGCGGCTGAATTGAACGTCACAAAATGGTTTTGTGACATTGCGAGCGGTTAGCTTTACTTTATTTGTTTATTTGGAGAGGACAGTAAACATTAATGAACACTCAGTATGGTAAATGGTCTCAACTTATATAGCGCTTTTCCACCTACATTAGGCACTCAAAGGGCTTTACAGCAAAGATCCACTCACCCATTCACACTCTCATTCATACACCAGTGTACGCAGACACTGGAGGCAAGCTGGGTGAAGTGTCTTGCCCAACGACACAACGACAGTGTGCACTTTCAGGAGGTGGGATTCGAACCCCTGACCTTCCGATCATGAGACAACCCGCTCTACCATCTGCGCCACCGTCGCCCCACATAATATAAATGTGCCAGACAGGCCTAACCAATTCGGTGCCCTAGGCAAGATTTTAAGTGATGCCCCCATCGCAGTACAGTACTTGCACTGCTAGTGTACATATACTTACAAGAAACTTAATAGCTTTGTTTTAGACATTCTTTTATTTAAATAAAACAATTGCACATTCAAAAAACTAATAATAATAATAATAATTAAATAAACAAAAAAAATTAACTCAACATATGAAATACAATATAGATAGCTTACACAAAGTATTAAATTTAAATACTCCCGAAATGAAAAGTGTAAACAAGTGACATTAACTTAAATACAATAGAAATTCGGCACTGTGCAAAATAAGACATTAGTATCTTATCTATCTTACAATTACAAAAACAATTGCACATTCAAAATACTTATTATAATATCTTATCTATCTTACCTATCTATCTTATATATCTTATCTATTAGTATCTTTAGGCACAAAAATACTACAAGGTTTTGAATTTAAAAAAATGAAAAGATCTTAAAAAGAGCTGTATTGGTGTTTTTGGTCCTGCCTTAAATGACACTAAACTACACACGGAGCTGCTCAGACGTGCGGCTGTCGCTTCATTCGTGCAGTAAACGCACGACACACCTGCAGTAAACGTACTGAGCGTGGGTTCCATGTGGGCATCGTATGAAGTTTGCAAGAACTGCACACGATCTGTACGTCGTGTGCACCAACGCCGTGCGTTATCTCAGAGATTACCGGGCAATTTGGAGGGAATAGCCTTTATATTTGGCCCTTGGATTCAGAGGCGCATGTTTGGGCTGTATGACACACTTTTCCAGGAGCTGGAGAGCGAGAGCCACGGGGACTACATGTCTTATATTCACATAGATCAAAAAAAAACCTTTCACACAAACTTGTTGCTGTGTGTCACACCAGCATAACGCCTTCTTCTCTCCTCCCTCTCTGACACCTGTTCTCTCCTCGCCTTCCATCTTCCCCTCGGCATATTGCAAAAGCTTTGTACTTTGTACCTGGTCAGAGGCTCTGAAGCTTTAAACATCGGAGTTTTCATGCAGTAGATGCTCTCTCGCCTACGGGCAATTCACGAACGACTTACGCGACATGTAAAGAGGACGCAGGAGATATCTGAGCGTGCGTTGGCCTCACTAATGGTGTGTGTGTGGCACACGACACATATACGAAGTCCACAAGTGTGGCATACGGAAAAAGTTTCGTACAAAACGTACGAAAGACATACGCCTGCCGTACAGACGACTCACGCAGACGTACAGCGTTCTTGCAATCTGAAAAAAACGTAAGCGCCCGTAGAGTTTGTTTGACATGTCAAAGAACCTCTGCGGCTCCAAAATAAGCATGTCACACGCACATCACTCGCGCGCTCTCCGTGCGTTTTCTTGCGTTTTGTGCACGTAGACTGGCCGTAGAAGCCCGTACGGCCGGTTGTGACCATAGCTTAACAAAGTCAAAGACATGTAAATACTATTTTTTAAACCATTCGTTGCAGTGTCAATCAAATACAATAAAAGCAGAAAGTTCATTACGCGGCTCTGGCGCCCCCTGGATGTACGGCGCCCTTAGCATTTGCCTATACTGCCTATGCCACGGGCCGGCCCTGGTGCCAGATTTAGCCATGGCCGACTTTCCATCCGTCGTCCTCGTACATTTAAGACAACAAATGTTTAAAAAAACAAACATGGACATGTAGTAGTTACACTATTTACAACACATTATAAAAAGTTTCCCAAAGCTATAACAGTAAATCTGATAAGTGATCACAAGATTGATTAGCTTTTAACCACAGTTTAAGCTCTTTGTTTAACACTAAGGTGGAGGACTCTCGAATAGTACAGGTGGAACTCAGAAAGTTTGAATATCGTGAAAAAGTTCATTTATTTCTGTAATTCAGTTTAAAATGTGAAACTAATATATATATATTTGAACATTTTGGCTCACAGCTTATAAAAACGGCAAAATCACACTGGAAGCTGCCATTGCTCCGCCATTGTTGTAGTACCGCCATATAGCCGCTAGTCCCCATTGGAATGCACTGGACTTTAGACACGTTAAAAACAACTTTAATGCCGGTGCCTAATGTTTTGGAACTGTCTACAGCTAGATATTCCTCCTGTGATTACGCTGGGTTAGACACAATCAGAGGCACCGGGCTGGTTATCGTAGGAAACATTTTAGAAATCTCCTGCTTAACGGAGGTCAGACTGTTAGCATTGGAGCTGCGCGAGCTACACGTCACGCAAGGGCGGAGTCTACAGTGAAGATCCCGCCCTTATGCCCTTATTAGGAACATGCTTCATCAGAGCTGGGGAGGAGGAGTCTGTAAATCCGCCATGATTTCCCCCTCGAACGTGGTCATTGTGGTAAACGGGGAGGAGTGAGTAATGACGGTCTATTAATAATATGTCTATGGTGTGGAGGCTCTTGATGCACTGACTCCAGCCTCAGTCCACTCCTTGTGAAGGTCCCCCACACTTTTGAATGGCCTTTTCCTGACAGTCCTCTCCAGACTGTATACAATGCCTTATGCAGCTGCACAAAACCTTATTCCACAGTTAGCAAACATCGCACTCGCACTGCTGTGCCGCGGGATATTCAATAGCATTCTCAAAGAGTCATTGTATGCCACTATCAGAGCCTGCATGCTCTTCTTTATGTAGCTATGCCAGAGATGTGCTGCATACAAAGGCAAGTAGAAACTTTACAAAATACAATCTTGACATTAGTGGAGCACATGTGAAACTTACGAGCGAATACATTACCTCGCCCATAAAGTTTACACCTCTGCCTAAATATCGTCATTTCTGATCTAGTGTCCGAGATATTTAACCTCATCTGTGACCGGAAGAACCTTCCACAGAGATAAAAATCTGAGAACATCAGCTTCTGATCCTCTTTGGTTTTAACAATCATTATGTGATTTATAAGAGCATTACACTTAACATCAAATGCATCACCGTAAAAAGAGCAGATATTCAAAAGCTTCTGCAGGTGTGGCACTAGGTGTTTTACTTTATAGATTAAAAAGTTGCCCCCCATTAAAAACTCTTTAAGGTCATAAAACTACAATTAAATACTGTTTATTATTGTTTACTTTTCGCTATGGTAAGGTTTAACTGTTGTAATATAACGTGCAATACTTGGCAACACCAGCAGAGGGCGCTTGGTGCGTTTGGTATCAGTAGCTGACGCTGTAGAAGAAGTCCTGTCAGTACGTGATATGAGTGAAACAAAGGCAGCAGGCTCCGGTGTTAATAGTATTTGTAACTGTTTTACAGGTAAGCTGGTTGGTAAAACGCACATTAAACAGTAGTAGAGTTTCTCCTGTACCTTTTAGAGTAAGTTAAGTTAAGCTATGAAGTGTTTTGTATATTTTATTTGTTTAAAAACGAGTGTTAGACCAAGTTAACGTTTCTAAGATGGCGGACGTTGGTCCAACGGTGACCAAACGAAATACTGTTTTAATTCTGTACAAGGTTAAGTTCAAGACATAAGTGCCCAGAGATACTTGAAAAGATTGTACTATAGGCAATTTAGGTTATAAGGACATTCCAAACAAACTTTTAAGTGTTTTGTTTTTACCATAAGCACATCAGTTATGTGTGTTCAGCTAAGCTACTAGTGTATGTGTGCTATGTCAGGAAAATGTACAGTCACACATTACAGTAGGTAACGTTTCCTAAGAGAAGACACAAGATAAATAAAATTCATAGGCAATAAATAAGTGATTAAAAACTGGTAAAAAGGTTTTTCTTAAGTAATTTGAATATTGTAAAATTGTTCAACTCCAGACTTTGAATATTTTGTAGAAGAAGTCCTGCCAGTACATGATAAACAAAGGCAGCAAACTCTGATGTTAATATTAATTGTAACTATTTTACAGCTTGTGCCTGAGAAATAAATGTGCTACACCAAGAGAGAGTCGGCCCATCTTTCGAGGCGTGTAACACAGGCCTGCACTATAAGGGCTCATCAGTAAGTCATCTGTACATCTGAGGGTTACACAGGACATCAGCAACAAGACACCCAGTATTACATTCATTAAGCTTCACAGACAGGTCAGCAATATACAGTATACTGTACAGTGAACCTGACGAACTCCATGACTCACTTTGAACCAGTCTGATATTATCGAGTCGCCCCATTTCACCCTCAGAGTCTGACAAGAATACCAGAAATAAGAATCCTCGTAAGGTATCCTGGAACTCCTCTTTCTGTCAGTTATCAAACAATTTACAACGATTAGAAGCGTCTAAACAAAACACATGTAAACTTTTCAACAGGGTCATTTTGGTATTTTCTTTTGTTATGGTGATTTGAAATGAGTTCACACCATTTCTTTTTTTTTTTTTCACAATAAACGGCTTCACAACATCACTGAACCCTGAGTGATAAAAAGGGTTGTGTTTTTATTAAAATTCTTTGAGAAAAGGCCCAAAAGTAAAAATAAAAAAATCCACCAGGGTGTGTAAACTTATATTCGGGTAAAAAACATGACATGGCAGAGATAGAGAGCTAATATAAATAAGGAGCCACAACAACCTTTTTTTCCTCCATAAATCTCTCATATATTCAAGTTTAATTTGAGCTACACTGAAGATCTTGAGTCTACATTAGAATATACGTGATCAGTATATACTCGACTAATATGGAAAGGTGCTGAGTAGACTTGGGAAAATGTGCTTGATTATACTTAATGGTATGTCCTTAAAACATAGACTTAGGTCAGTGAGCGGCTTTTGTATTATTATTTATTCTTTCTTCAGAAGAGCCTTCCCTCTGGTTGTTTTTTTGCCCTGTTGTTGTGTCGACATGTTGAAAGTCCCAGTGGGATGTTTCCTGTTGCTTTTCTCTGAAGTCTCTTTGTGCCACACACAGCTCCACTCCCCGAGCCGCTCTGAGCCAGGGCCTGATTAAAGGTGTGAACGGCGTCCGCTGGGGCGCAAAGAGTTT
This sequence comes from Neogobius melanostomus, assembly GCA_007210695.1. Classification (NCBI taxonomy): domain Eukaryota; kingdom Metazoa; phylum Chordata; class Actinopteri; order Gobiiformes; family Gobiidae; genus Neogobius; species Neogobius melanostomus. The sequence continues at coordinate 716,709 of VHKM01000740.1, forward strand.
GCACTCAGGCTGTGACTTTCATCCCACTTTGAACGATCACAGAGAATAAGGATATATCATTTAGTTTAGTTTAGTTTAGTTTATTAGTTTATTTGAGCAGTTAAAATTCTGCTCAAAAGGGTTAGGGTGATCATTATGTTTCATATTAGGTTTTACTCAAATCATGGAAACAGTAATAGAGTCAGTGTCATCATCTTATACCACTGTGGTCTTACAAAAATGATGATGTAGGAACTGATGACATAATAACGATTTACTGACTGATAATCTAATTATTATTACATTATTGACTCGTCATTACATTAAAATGGAAATTCACAAATGTTACAAATTCAGCAGTCTGGCTTTAAATAAACAAAACAAATTAAACTTAGTTTTTGTGCCGTTTCTCTTAAATGTTAGATGACCAGTTATTTTGTGGGTTTTTCTTCAACTTTTGTAATTTATTGCTTTTTGTTTTGTTTGTTTGTTTGTTTCGCCACCATGGAGAGGTTGGGGATGGTGAGACGCTCTAACAGCCAGTGGGCGTCGCCCCTCCACATGGTGCCTAAGGCGTCCGTGCGGTGACTTTCGCCGTTTAAACAACGTAACGACACCAGACCGTTATTCTATTCCACACATTCAGGATTTTTCTGCGCGGTTGTCTGGTCCCTCGGTTTTTTCTAAGGTGGACCTGGTGCGCGAGTATCATCAGGTTCCGGTACATGCGGCCGATGTGCCTAAGACCGCAGTGATAACTCCATTCGGGCTTTTTGAGTTCCTCCGCATGCCATGTGGCCTCAAGGGGGCGGCGCAGACTTTTCAGAGGTTGATGGACTCAGTGTTGTGCGGTCTCGATTTTGTGTTTGTCTATCTGGACGACATTTTGGTGGCCAGCTCGTCTGCTGAAGAGAACCACACGCACCTCAGGGAAGTTTTAGACTCTCATGGCCTGATTGTCAACCCAGCCAAATCCAGTTTGGGGTGCCGGTGAGCGATTTTTTTAGGCCATCGCATTTCTACACGTGGCGCGGTTTCCTTGCTTGCTAAGGTCCAGGCGGTGGCAGATTTTCCCCGTCCAGTTGTGTCAAGGCCTTACAGGAGTTTTTGGGCATGGTGTATTTTTACAATAGGGTTATTCCTCGCGCTTCCCTACGAAGGGTCAAAGTAACAAAAATTAATTAAAATATGAATGTGGTAAAAATCAAAGCAGTAAAACTGGAGCTGATAAAAATTTAAGGTGTGAAAAACAAAATATGGTAAAATTGAGTCATAAAATCCCACATGTGATTAAAAATGTTATTTTGTGAATTTGGATGTCATTAAAATGATAATTCAACCTGCAAAGACTCAGATACAGACAGAATGTGTTAGAGGGTTTTATTGATATTGGAACATGATTGGGGCTCAGACCCCGGCGGAAGATTGCCGAACGATAGGCAATGCATGGTAATGATGCTGATGCCAGATCTTCCCCCGGAGCCTGGACACTGGTGGTGGCAGACCGAGACCTGCCGCGCGTCCATGCGACGGCCGGAGCCTGAGAAGAGCCCGGAGGTGGTGGGGCGGAGGATGGTCGCTGCACAGCTGAAAGACGCTGAGTGAATGACCGGGGAGCTTAAGAAGGGGATCCTGCGATGATTGCTGATGGATGGCGGCTGCGATGATTGCTGATGCGGGGGAGCGGCTTGGCGGGGCCGTGATTGGTGTAAGGCTGCAGGTACGTCTCCAGGTTGAATTTGTGCTTCAGCTTCATTTCAACCTGCAAAGACTCAGATACAGACAGAATGTGTTAGAGGGTTTTATTGATATTGGAACATGATTGGGGCTCAGACCCCGGCGGAAGATTGCCGAACGATAGGCAATGCATGGTAATGATGCTGATGCCAGATCTTCCCCCAAAAGAGGTAGCCGGGGTCTGAGCGGACTGTGCGCAAGATAGAGTGACCGCCAACGGGAACTGCGCTTACCCAGGGGCGCGAGTGCGAGATAATTTCCCGCCACCTGGGCAGAAATCGCTGAGACGTTTAAGTGGGAGAATCGGAGGAGCCGAGCAGAGATGGAAGGGGCAGCCGTGATGAGTTAGTTAGAGAACCCACCTGAAAGAGGGAGTGAGAAGCAAGATGGAAGATTGTGATTATGAGCAGAATAAGTTCCGTTTAACGGATAAAACAAAAACGAGCTGAAAACGCTCGTGATAAAACCAAAAACGAGCTGAAAACGCTCGTGATAAAACCAAAAATGAGCTGAAAACACTCGTGATAAAACCAAACACGAGCTGAAAACGCTCGGCAGAAAAGACCCTCCGACGAGGGGCCGAAAGTCCCTCCGGCGAGGGAGCTGGAAAGTCCCTCCGGCGAGGGAGCTGGAAAGTCCCTCCGGCGAGGGAGCTGGAAAGTCCCTCCGGCGAGGGAGCTGGAAAGTCCCTCCGGCGAGGGAGCCAGGCGAGGGTAGAGACAGCGAGTTCCTCCGGCGAGAAAGCCAGTGAGGGTAGAGACAGGAACAGCGGGCCCTCCGACGAGGGCGGCAGAGACAGAGACAGTAGAGCCTCCGACGAGGCGGCAGAGACAGTGACAGCAGAGCCCTCCGACGAGGGCGGCAGAGACAGTGACAGCAGAGCCCTCCGACGAGGGCGGCAGAGACAGTGACAGCAGAGCCCTCCGACGAGGGCGGCAGAGACAGTGACAGCAGAGCCCTCCGACGAGGGCGGCAGAGACAGTGACAGCAGAGCCCTCCGACGAGGGCGGCAGAGACAGCAGAGCCCTCCGACGAGGGCGGCAGAGACAGTGACAGCAGAGCCCTCCGACGAGGGCGGCAGAGACAGTGACAGCAGAGCCCTCCGACGAGGGCGGCAGAGACAGCAGAGCCCTCCGACGAGAGCAGAGATAGAAACAGCAGACCTTCCGTTGAGGGCAGCAGAGATAGAAACAGCGCAGAGATTGTTAAGAGATGCTCTTGAGGTTTTGATCGAATGGCGCTGAATAGCCCGAGCCTTTGGTTGATTAAGCATTTGAAGTGGAAGTTTATGTCGGATGCTAAATTTCGAGATGATCGAGCATGTAGTGCCGTGGTCTGTGCAAGAGGCTATTGAGACGAGCACTCTTGAGACGAGACAGAGCATCGGTAATGCGTGATATAGCCGGGAGTAGAACGAGCTGCGATTGAGAAATTTGAGATCGTTGCTATGTGATCTGATGCGTGAAAGCGTATAGATTTTGAAGGGGAACATCTTAGAATATGGCATAGACTGCGGCCATGTTATCACGACCGGCGGCAATTTGTTCCTGCTTCCGGAGTGTCCCCTCGAACAGCAAGCTAACTCTACTTGATGTGTATTGTAGAGTGCGGAGACTCTGAGGTAGAATTGGAGGAAGCCATTTCCTGTGCTGATTTGCCCTGATGAAAACCCCCAAAAGACCGGAGCACGTCCGAACCCGAACGACTGCCGGACGTGTGAGGCGGGGCGACAGCCGGGTGTGCGAGGCAGGGCGATAGCCGGGTGCGCGAGGCAGGGCGACAGTGGGCCGCGCGAAGCGGGGGAACAGCATGCTTTCTGATAAACGAGTATTTGATACTTATTCAGGAACCAGAACTAATGACCAGTGATCAGACGTGAAACACCTGCCGTTAAGTATGTGATAGCCACCGCACCTCAACATCCAAAACCATTTACTTCGAATGGTTGGGGAGACAGCGCCTCCAATAAGTTATCCACAGCGTGGAATATTGGCAAGCCGTTACCAGGAGATCTGCGCCATCCGACCGTGGTTGTGACGTGTCCGATAGTGATGTTTACGCGGAGCAGAATTAAACAGACCTGCATTCACGTGAAGAAAGCCTCAGCCATCGCAACGACATGAGACCGCGCGAAAGATCGCCCATGATAGAATCAGGTAGGGAAGTGACAAGACTCGTCGAAATCCCGCCACGATTAGTGGGGCAAACAGCCCATTACTATGTAATGAGTGAGTCGGTGGTGCGCCCGCCGTAGAGAAAACACAACTGTTGTGGTTGTTTACGATTAACTATTCGATGAGTGTTGAACAGTGCGAACGCGCCAAGATTTACCCGACTTTTGGTCAGTTTGAGTGAACTGAATGAAATCATTCATCATTTAAGTAGCGAACATGGAACCAGGAGGCCGCAGGGAGACGGCGGGCCGTGTGAGCCGGGGGGATGGCGCACGGCCGCCCCCTTCTGGGGCCCTAAGCAAAATCCATGTGGGGGCCCGACAGAACTCGTGCATCCCATGCCAAACGACGAAGAGCGAACCCGAGCACGGTCGACACGTTCTACTGTGCGGTGGAGCAGGGCGAAAATGGAACATGGTGACCCCGATTCATGCCTTGCCCCTATTGTGAGGACCACCGGCACCAAGCCACTGTGGGACGTATAAGACAACTACTAGTCTATTTCCCCTGCTTAATTAAATGGTAACTGCCACATGGCCCCATCTCTCAGGTTTGGTACGTGACCCCGGTTTGGGAACCACTGAATCAAAACCAACTGAACCTGCACCTGACGGTTATCCCTGACTTACCGCTGAGAATTAGCCGGTGAGCGGCCCAATTTGGTTTAGACTGCGCAGTCGGAGCACCGGAGTTACTGTAGGTAACTGTGCTTGTGTCAGAGAACCGGAGTTACTGTAGGCAACTGTGCTTGTGTCAGAGAACCGGAGTTACTGTAGGTAACTGTGCTTGTGTCAGAGAACCGGAGTTACTGTAGGTAACTGTGCTTGTGTCAGAGAACCGGAGTTACTGTAGGCAACTGTACTTGTGTCAGAGAACCGGAGTTACTGTAGGCAACTGTGCTTGTGTCAGAGAACCGGAGTTACTGTAGGTAACTGTGCTTGTGTCAGAGAACCGGAGTTACTGTAGGTAACTGTGCTTGTGTCAGAGAACCGGAGTTACTGTAGGTAACTGTGCTTGTGTCAGAGAACCGGAGTTACCGTAGGTAACCGTGCTTGTGAGAGCCCCATGAATTCGACCCCACTTGACCAGCCATGTGGGCGGGGAGTGAATGAGCGCTCCTGTAACAGCGCGTTGAGTAACCAGTAAAACACCTTAGATTGACTGAGATGCAAGCCCTACGCAGCGGGGCCCCACGTGCCTTGCGTAGTTTGCGTATAGAAAAGCCGCTCCGCGTGCGGGGCAACCGGGATCAAACGAGAGCGCCACGCCATAAACCGGGGAACAGCTGAAATTTTTGGGAGACACGCAGACGAGATCATGTTAATGCGACGCATTGCAAAAGCCACCACCAGTTATTTGCAGCGAGAATAATCGAGCATGAGTTAAGTGAGAGCCCTGAGTTAAGTGAGAGCACTTGCAAGTGACTAAACACTGCACCTTCCGAGTTACGCATGGACACATGAAGAAACACGATGCCAGAACACCGAGCTGGTTACAACTCTGTGAAAACTGATTCAGGACGTCTGGGTTGGGAACCCGCGGGAGCGTGATGGCCTACGGGTCGCGCCCGAAAGGAGCAAGCCTCCTCAACGCGGAGCCCGCAGCGCACAACGCGAAGCTCAGAGACACGGAGCGTGCGCGCGTGAGTGCAGATGTGGGTGTATACATCTCACCTAGGAAGCCCGCCCCGATAGCCCACGGGGCCGGGGCAGCGAAGGTCCGGAGGAGCGTGCGTTGACAGACTTGACGCCAAGAGAGCACGGATCCGAGGAGCCGGGGAGGAAACACGCGAGGACCAGACAACAGCACAGCGGGGGTGCGCTCATGGCCCGCCCGCCCCGAGCAGCAATGGGGGCGGCGCGCAATGATCCGGAGCAGCGTGCGTCGGGTGACTCTACATCGAGGAAGAGGACGGGTCCGAAGCCAGGAGACGGAAACACGAGATCCAGCAACAGTAACAGCGGGCATGACCATGGCAGCAGCAGCGCACGGGGCACCGGAGCGAGCAACGGGATGAGGAGCCAACGGGGAAGAGCTAGCGGCCCGGGCTGGGATGACGACGCCCGGAGAATTCCCGAGAGACAGCATGCGAACAGCTCCTAACACGTCAAAGTCTCGGTAACAGGTGACAACACAGCAGAGTCGCTGCACAGCTGAAAGACGCTGAGTGAATGACCGGGGAGCTTAAGAAGGGGATCCTGCGATGATTGCTGATGGATGGCGGCTGCGATGATTGCTGATGCGGGGGAGCGGCTTGGCGGGGCCGTGATTGGTGTAAGGCTGCAGGTACGTCTCCAGGTTGAATTTGCGCTTCAGCTTCATCATGGCTTACTGTCTTAAAAATTATGTGATCAGATTAACGTTGCCCGTTTTCATTCACCGCCTCGACTTCTACCGCTTCAGTTGTAACTGGGCCCGAGCCGGACGCAGTCCTGGCAAGGGACTATTGTTTCTGTGCGGTTTCTTCTTATTATTATTTTTCTCCGGAAACGATCACACTTTTGACCCGCTCAACGGGTCAAATTTATGGAAATAGACGAATTGGCCACGCCCCCAAAACAAAATTGCTCCACAGCGCCCCCTCAAAGTTGACCCCCATTCAAATTAAAACGCGCGTTTTTGTACCCAAACCCTTGGGTACAGTGAAAGGGCATATCAGGACAAACCAAAAACGCAATTGGAGCGCCATGCCCGGACGCACAGAGAGTCGACCATTTTGACTTTCAATTGGAAAACCGGCTGGACTCAACTTATGTTTTAACGAACTAGTCCCTGGTTTTTCATCCAAAAAAAATCATACTTGGCACAGTGCACCTAGACATCTTGAACTTCAAGAATCAGGGACAGTTTGTAAAACATTTCAACGGTCTCCTCATAATGCCGCGGCGAAGAATGCATACATTTCGTGTATTGTCGAAGACAGCTTACACTCACAGGCTTTGGCAGACAGAGCTCATATTCAAGTCACTAATGCACCACCCGAACCTGAACAGAACGCAGCCATTAACATATAGGCTGCTCCCAGGCCTAAGTCATCTACACATGTTGGTCACTGCATACTCGGCAGTGACCATAGACCCTGACAGTCACATGCACCTCAGTCAGAGCTTTCCGAAAATGTATAACATGTGGGGGTCAAGGCAACCACTACACTTATTAAGCCCTTGCAAAATGTCCCAACAGCGCCACCTGCTGGCTTAAGATGGCTTGTCAAGTGGCTTGTAAGTGGCCCGCCCATCCTCCATGAAAATAGCCAGAGTTCTTATTCTGGCAGCATGTTGGCCTCTGTCAGAGTTTCACCTGAAATTCGTCAATTTTCCCAAATTCCCTCTTTATTCACAAAAGCCACAGTTTTAGACTCATATGTATTTATACTACCCCTCTGTTACAGAAAGAGGCTTTAATTTGAACGTTTTTGGCTAAAAAAAAATCAGGTTTTTTGGACTGTACAATCACAGGAAGTTCATATAGGCTGTTTCCTGTCCGTCTCTCTGTGTTTTCCTCGTACTATTTTGGTCTCACCAAAATATTCCTTCATCTATTGAGAGTTTTGCAGGGCTGGAGCACCTTTTCAGATCTTTGGGCGCCCAGGGAATTAGCCCCAATTACAAAATGTTTCAATAAATATTGCCTTTCCTTTTTCTGTAAACACACAAGTGCATGTGTTTCATAAGATTCATATAAAATTCGCCATGATGTTGCCTAAGCTTGTGTACCTCCATTGGTAGAGTGCAGGGTTCCCATCCATTAGATTGCCGGTTCAAACCCAACTGTGACTTTTTTTTTTGTTTTGTCTTTTTATTTGTGACTCGGTACCTACTGGGAAGAACCTGAACCGGCACATATGGTCCCACCCTTATTAAAAACGGGGAAATGACCCACACATTGTCCGAGCCTAGACTACATGAGCGCAAGGCGTTTCATAAGATATTTGTCAGTTCGGTTGCAAAACTTGCTGTGCCTTTGTAGCTTCATTGGTAGAGTGCAGGGTTGCTATCCATTTGATTGCCGGTTCAAACCCAACCATAACTTTTTTGTTTTTGTTTTTTTAAATTTATTTATCTATTTTATTAAATCCTCATTAATAACGAGGAAAGAACAGTTTCAAAATATGTGGAACTACACAGAAAGAAATGTGGGGACAGTAGGGAAACACTTGAGGCAAAACTAGGGAGGGTGTCGAAAACAATCAAGAAATGGAGAGGGGTGGGGGAAATGACCTGAAATGACTTCTCTCCTCCAGTGGCATGGTGGGATCTAATTTCTCCCTGGTCATTTAGAGAATAGTAGCCCACATTAGGCACACCATTAAACTGAGTTAAAGCTCAGTGATAGTGTGCTGGTCTCTGGTGCAGGAGGTTTCTGGTTCAAACTCAACCATTGATCTATTTTTTTTTCTTTTTGGTTTGGACTGGGCATCTACTGGGAAGAACATAAATTGGCGCCTATGAGGAAGGATTAAAAGACAATGACTGTAGTTTGGGTATAAGTTTCTCTCTCTGGGCCTCAGGACCGATGACTAAAACTTCAGTTTTGTCCTGGTTAAGCTGGAGAAAGTTTTCTGCCATCCAGGATTTGATATCTAAAATGCAGTTAAAAGTGCATCCATTGGCCTGGTGTCATCAGGAGACATGGAGATGTACAACTGTGTATCATCAGCATAACTATGAAAGTTGACTCCATGTCTCCTGATGACATCACCAAGAGGGAGCATATACAGGTTAAAAGCACTGGGCCTAAAATCAAACCCTGGGGCTCGAGGGTTGCAGGCATCGTTTTGCCAAACCTTGAAAAAATGATGCGTCTGTGCACGCGGACATAGGCCTACTCATATTGGACATAAAGGCTGGTGTTTACTATGGTGGATCGGACCACCAGGTGGCCACAGGTGGTGCCTCTGTCGTCCACCACGTCCGCTGATGTGATCAATGCGTTTCTCTCTGCTCTCTGGTTTGGCGTGCCGTCGGATATTACTTCTGACCGAGGCCCCCAGTTTACTTCGGAGCTTTGGTCTGGTATGGCGCATTCCCTAGGAGTGCAGGTGCACCGCACCACGGCATACCACCCTCAGGCAAACGGGTTGTGTGAGCGTTTCCATCGTTCGCTTAAGGCAGCTTTGCGCGCTGCGCTTACGGATGACGGTTGGGTGGATCGTTTGCCGTGGGTTTTGCTCGGGTTGCGTTGACAGACTTGACGCCAAGAGAGCACGGATCCGAGGAGCCGGGGAGGAAACACGCGAGGACCAGACGACAGCACAGCGGGGGTGCGCTCATGGCCCGCCCGCCCCGAGCAGCAATGGGGGCGGCGCGCAATGATCCGGAGCAGCGTGCGTCGGGTGACTCTACATCGAGGAAGAGGACGGGTCCGAAGCCAGGAGACGGAAACACGAGATCCAGCACCAGTAACAGCGGGCATGACCATGGCAGCAGCAGCGCACGGGGCACCGGAGCGAGCAACGGGATGAGGAGCCAACGGGGAAGAGCTAGCGGCCCGGGCTGGGATGACGACGCCCGGAGAATTCCCGAGAGACAGCATGCGAACAGCTCCTAACACGTCAAAGTCTCGGTAACAGGTGACAACACAGCAGAGTCGCTGCACAGCTGAAAGACGCTGAGTGAATGACCGGGGAGCTTAAGAAGGGGATCCTGCGATGATTGCTGATGGATGGCGGCTGCGATGATTGCTGATGGATGGCGGCTGCGATGATTGCTGATGCGGGGGAGCGGCTTGGCGGGGCCGTGATTGGTGTAAGGCTGCAGGTACGTCTCCAGGTTGAATTTGCGCTTCAGCTTCATCATGGCTTACTGTCTTAAAAATTATGTGATCAGATTAACGTTGCCCGTTTTCATTCACCGCCTCGACTTCTACCGCTTCAGTTGTAACTGGGCCCGAGCCGGACGCAGTCCTGGCAAGGGACTATTGTTTCTGTGCGGTTTCTTCTTATTATTATTTTTCTCCGGAAACGATCACACTTTTGACCCGCTCAACGGGTCAAATTTATGGAAATAGACGAATTGGCCACGCCCCCAAAACAAAATTGCTCCACAGCGCCCCCTCAAAGTTGACCCCCATTCAAATTAAAACGCGCGTTTTTGTACCCAAACCCTTGGGTACAGTGAAAGGGCATATCAGGACAAACCAAAAACGCAATTGTAGCGCCACGCCCGGACGCACAGAGAGTCGACCATTTTGACTTTCAATTGGAAAACCGGCTGGATTCAACTTATGTTTTAACAAACTAGTCCCTGGTTTTTCATCCAAAAAAAATCATACTTGGCACAGTGCACCTAGACATCTTGAACTTCAAGAATCAGGGACAGTTTGTAAAACATTTCAACGGTCTCCTCATAATGCCGCGGCGAAGAATGCATACATTTCGTGTATTGTCGAAGACAGCTTACACTCACAGGCATTGGCAGACAGAGCTCATATTCAAGTCACTAATGCACCACCCGAACCTGAACAGAACGCAGCCATTAACATATAGGCTGCTCCCAGGCCTAAGTCATCTACACATGTTGGTCACTGCATACTCGGCAGTGACCATAGACCCTGACAGTCACATGCACCTCAGTCAGAGCTTTCCGAAAATGTATAACATGTGGGGGTCAAGGCAACCACTACACTTATTAAGCCCTTGCAAAATGTCCCAACAGCGCCACCTGCTGGCTTAAGATGGCTTGTCAAGTGGCTTGTAAGTGGCCCGCCCATCCTCCATGAAAATAGCCAGAGTTCTTATTCTGGCAGCATGTTGGCCTCTGTCAGAGTTTCACCTGAAATTCGTCAATTTTCCCAAATTCCCTCTTTATTCACAAAAGCCACAGTTTTAGACTCATATGTATTTATACTACCCCTCTGTTACAGAAAGAGGCTTTAATTTGAACGTTTTTGGCTAAAAAAAATCAGGTTTTTTGGACTGTACAATCACAGGAAGTTCATATAGGCTGTTTCCTGTCCGTCTCTCTGTGTTTTCCTCGTACTATTTTGGTCTCACCAAAATATTCCTTCATCTATTGAGAGTTTTGCAGGGCTGGAGCACCTTTTCAGATCTTTGGGCGCCCAGGGAATTAGCCCCAATTACAAAATGTTTCAATAAATATTGCCTTTCCTTTTTCTGTAAACACACAAGTGCATGTGTTTCATAAGATTCATATAAAATTCGCCATGATGTTGCCTAAGCTTGTGTACCTCCATTGGTAGAGTGCAGGGTTCCCATCCATTAGATTGCCGGTTCAAACCCAACTGTGACTTTTTTTTGTTTTGTCTTTTTATTTGTGACTCGGTACCTACTGGGAAGAACCTGAATCGGCACATATGGTCCCACCCTTATTAAAAACGGGGAAATGACCCACACATTGTCCGAGCCTAGACTACATGAGCGCAAGGCGTTTCATAAGATATTTGTCAGTTCGGTTGCAAAACTTGCTGTGCCTTTGTAGCTTCATTGGTAGAGTGCAGGGTTGCTATCCATTTGATTGCCGGTTCAAACCCAACCATAACTTTTTTGTTTTTGTTTTTTTAAATTTATTTATCTATTTTATTAAATCCTCATTAATAACGAGGAAAGAACAGTTTCAAAATATGTGGAACTACACAGAAAGAAATGTGGGGACAGTAGGGCAACACTTGAGGCAAAACTAGGGAGGGTGTCGAAAACAATCAAGAAATGGAGAGGGGTGGGGGGAAATGACCTGAAATGACTTCTCTCCTCCAGAGGCATGCTGGGACCTAATTTCGCCCTGGTCATTTAGAGAATAGTAGCCCACATTAGGCACACCATTAAACTGAGTTATAGCTCAGTGATAGTGTGCTGGTCTCTGGTGCAGGAGGTTTCTGGTTCAAACTCAACCATTGATTTATTTTTTTTTCTTTTTGGTTTGGACTGGGCATCTACTGGGAAGAACATAAATCGGCGCCTATGAGGAAGGATTAAAAGACAATGACTGTAGTTTGGGTATAAGTTTCTCTCTCTGGGCCTCAGGACCGATGACTAAAACTTCAGTTTTGTCCTGGTTAAGCTGGAGAAAGTTTTCTGCCATCCAGGATTTGATATCTAAAATGCAGTTAAAAAGTGCATCCATTGGCCTGGTGTCATCAGGAGACATGGAGATGTACAACTGTGTATCATCAGCATAACTATGAAAGTTGACTCCATGTCTCCTGATGACATCACCAAGAGGGAGCATATACAGGTTAAAAAGCACTGGGCCTAAAATCAAACCCTGGGGCTCGAGGGTTGCAGGCATCGTTTTGCCAAACCTTGAAAAAATGATGCGTCTGTGCACGCGGACATAGGCCTACTCATATTGGACATAAAGGCTGGTGTTTACTATGGTGGATCGGACCACCAGGTGGCCACAGGTGGTGCCTCTGTCGTCCACCACGTCCGCTGATGTGATCAATGCGTTTCTCTCTGCTCTCTGGTTTGGCGTGCCGTCGGATATTACTTCTGACCGAGGCCCCCAGTTTACTTCGGAGCTTTGGTCTGGTATGGCGCATTCCCTAGGAGTGCAGGTGCACCGCACCACGGCATACCACCCTCAGGCAAACGGGTTGTGTGAGCGTTTCCATCGTTCGCTTAAGGCAGCTTTGCGCGCTGCGCTTACGGATGACGGTTGGGTGGATCGTTTGCCGTGGGTTTTGCTCGGGTTGCGTTCGGCTTCTAAGGAAGACCTCGGCGCTTCTTCTGCTGAGTTGGTTTTTGCTCAGCCGCTCCGTGTCCCTGGTGAGTTTTTGCCAGAGACAGTCGCGCTGATTCTCCGTGCAGCCGTTGGTCCCTTTTCATCCGGTGACGTTTTTGCTCCGACCCCTTTGCACCATTGTTTTCCGCGGTCGTTAGTGCCCACCGCGCTCCAGTCTGCCCGTTTTCTTTTTGTGCGCCGCGACGCCCACAGCTCGCCCCTCCAGCCTCCATATGACGGTCTGTTCCGTGTGCTTGAACGGGGTGCCAAGGGTTTTGTTTTGGACATGGGCGGGCGCAGGGTGTTGATGACTCTGGATCGCCTTAAGCCGGCGTATGTTTTGGCAGATGAAGCTGTGTTGCCAGTCCAGGTTCCTCGGCGTGGCCGTCCTCCTTCCAGGCCCCGGCTTCGCCTCCTCGCACTGACTGTGACTCTCAGCCTGTTATGGACGCTGTTGGGCCACAGAGTTGACTCACTTGCAGCTTGCATGTGTCCTCGTCTTTCTCGCCACAAGGAAACAATTCCAATTCCAATGCTCAGTCAATAAGAATAATCACTAAAGCAGATTTCTCTGCACCAACAAACTCTGTTATTGTGGAGCTAAACCGACTGAAAATCCATGGTCTTGTTGACCTTAATACATTAGTTAAAGTGCAGACGGCACATACTGATCTTCTCCCTCCTCACGTCCACAACGGCCTCTGATCCAAAGCCAACCAGGCCCATATTGTTATGTCTTTTTGTTTTGTTTTTACCACCAGAAATCTCTTGTAAATATCTACGGGCAGGACCAAGCGTTGAAAAAGACTTTATTATTTTTATTTATACATACACAGAATCTTCCATTTTATTTTCAATCATTGATTTCATTGATCTCTTTTCTGATGCAACCACAGTTAGTCCTGTTGAGCTCTGTCTCCTCCTCCTCAGCTCCTGCCAGGTGGGAGGGGGGGACGTGTATGAAAGGACAGACTGGGGGAGACATGAGACAGAGGACTCGTCAGAGATGTTTCCACATGGAGACAGTGGAAGAGCTCTGTTTCCCACATTTGCTCAATGCCTCGTGTAAAAAAGTCTCTGGGCCTCATGATTCTACTCTGTTTGTTTACACTGTGCTGTATCTGATCTCATTGCTGACCGTGACTCTGAACCTGTGCGTCGTCGTTTCGATCTCACACTACAAGTAACGACACCTCCGTAACGCTGCATTTGACTCTGTACCTCATGTTGTGGCTCAAAGTGTGTGTTTATGGTTCTCCCCGTAGGCAGCTCCACACTCCCACCAACCTCCTCCTCCTCTCCCTGGGTGTGTCGGACTTTTCCGTGGGGCTTCTCATGTTTTTCTTCACTTCATTTCTAAATGACTGTTGGCCCTTCGGTGACGCCATGTGCTTAGTGTATGTGTATATGTCATATGTTGTTACCTGTGTTACAGTGGTAACCGTTGTGCTTATATCCGTGGATCGTTACATTGCCATCTGCCAGCCTTTACATTACTGCGCTAGAGTTACTGTACATCGGGTCAGAGTTTGCATAGGCCTTAGCTGGCTTTGTTCTGTGGTCTATGTTTCATTGCTGCTTAAAAGGGGTTTGGAAAATCCGGGCAGTGTCAGCCATTGCTCTGGGGAATGTGTGTACATTCTGACTTATGCTGAAGGAATAGTGGATGTGCTCATCTTTTTTCTCTTCCCTCTCGGCGCGATTGTTGCTTTGTACACAAGAGTATTTGTTGGAGTGATATATCAAATTCGATCCATGCGTTCTAAGACCACTGCTGCAGTAACCGTGAATAAGTCTGAACTGAAAGCTGCCGGGACGTTAGGGGTGGTGGTCGTCGTGTTTCTAATTTGTATCTGTCCATTTTATGGAATAACGTTCATTGACAATGACACAAACCTCAATGGATCATATGCTAAAGCAGCGGTATTTCTTTTGTATTTCAACTCCTGCCTGAATCCCATTATATATACATGTCTTTACTCCTGGTTTAGAAAGTGCCTTCGAAACATAGTGACTCTTCAGATACTCCAGCCTGGCTCCAGTAAGACCCGCATACTGACTGACCCATAGTGTGGACCAGTGATACTTTATATTTCTGAATTAGCCTGGTCTCGACTTCATTTGAAATGCATAAAAAAGAGGCGCCTCTGTGTTTCCTGTGCTTTGAGGACTCGCATGTCTTTCTTGCCACATGCTTTTTCCACATTAAGGGCAACACTGACACACTGTGGCTGCTTAAAGAAAATGTTCTCAATTTCCCAAGATCATCTTCTTTCATATTGTTCTGATTTGACGACATTGTTCCCAGCACATGATTAAAACACAAATGTCTGTTTTTATTTAAAGCCAACAATTTCACCCTGTGTGTCCAACATCTAAAGATCCATGTTTTATTTGCTTCATAACAATGAAACAACATCCTGTGTGTGTAAGGAATAGGTGGTATGATTTACGTGTATCGTCGTGACTTATCCTTTTATTATAAATAAATATAAAGTTCTGAGCTCATGTCCAGTTTGTGAAATTCATATTAAGAGTTTGAATCACTATTTTGTCAGATTTCCCCCGGTACAGTCATGGATCCAGATAACCTTAGAGCAGCTTGGAGAGCTCCTCTGGCCTGTAGCCTGAGTGACCCAGACACAGGAGCCCATGAGATGGAACAAGGGCCGTCCAAGCCTCAAACTGTGCCAAAGATGACATTACAATAGCCAGTTACATTAAAGTGATGTCCACAACATTAGAAGTTAAATAATCAGATAATATTCATATTAGGACAGAGAGCAGTAACTATATTTTTAGATCTAGGACGTTAAAGTTAGGCTACACTACAATTTAAGACTAGAATTTAAAAAGGGCACACAGTAAGGCCAGGAGGGGTAAGGTCTGAACTACACTATCTTTAAGTTGTTTTTAACAAATGCCAGTTGTACATCATGTATGACTTCAGTGGGTGTTCTGCTGAGAAATGTAAAGGATTTGACTGTTTTTACATTACTTGAGCCTCTTAGCCCTACCTTAAAAGAACTTATATTTGAGCAGCATCAGCTTCCTGGTTGCTGGGTTACCGGATCTACAGTAGTTTGTTTACCTGCGGCCGGCATTACTACACGTGTAATTCACAAAGGAGCTTTCTACAAATCAGTGTGGGAAGTCAGTTAAAGGCAAAGACAAGCTAACTCAGCATCAGAGACTCCACACAGGGGGAAACATATTCTTCTGTGACCAGTGTGAGAAGAGGTTCACTACAAAAGATCATCTCACTCGCCACATGAGAGTTCACACAGGAGAGAGGCCGTTTTCCTGTGACCAGTGTTGTGTCATTTAAACACAAAGCAGCATTAAAACAACACACTGTCATCCATACGGGAAGATGAGTGTGGGGAAACATTGATGAATGAGCTCAAGTTTAAAAACACATAAACTCATTCACAAGTGCGAGAAGAATGATTTCTGTGACCAGTGTGGAAAGGCCTCCTCAGAGCAGGAAGAACGGCGGGGAATTAGGGGAAAGGTGAGCTGCAGCTGGTACAGTCGGTTTAGCCAGTGTGTAGTGGATTCTAACCACCTGGTCCAGTGAAGAGGAGTCATTGAAACCAAACCAAAGTGTCTCGGATGTTCTACTCGGGCCCTTCATGACGTCTCATCGTCCTTTTACCTCGAGTCCTGTGTGAGCAGCGTAAAAGGTCCTGGTACAAGATTGTTGTTTTTGATCACATTTTCATGAAACGTGTTAAAGTTTTGAATCCTGTCTTTTGTTGTTTACACTGAAAAGTTTCCGCTATAACAGAAGCCAAACCCATTCCTGTATAACTGTCTGCATGAGATCTGTGAACTCACTTTTGAGGATCCACAGCGCTGTGTAATGAACACGCATTACAGGTGAAAAAATTAGAATATCGTGAAAAAGTTCTTTTACTTCTGTAATTCAACTTAAACTGTGAAACTAATGATATAGACTCATTATGTCACGATTCGGCCTTTAGTTACCCTGTTTTGGTTTGCTTTTTGTTTTATCTGTCCTTGGTGTTTTATTTTGACATGTCTTTTGGTCTGTGTGATTTTTGCTGTGCTTCCCTTGTGTTGATTGTCTGCCCCGCCCTGATGTGTTTCACCTGTTCACTGTTTCCTCATGTATTTATACCCCTGTGTTGCCCTGGGCCTTTGTTGTGTCATTGTCTATGTAAGCCCCGGTTTGTTTGAGTTTTGTTATCTCTGGATTTTGTTATTTTGGTTTTCAGCATTCATTAATTATTAAACATCACCAGTTTTGTTGCAGTCCTGCATTTTGGGTTTTATTTTCTTCACTCCACCTCCAACCTTGACACATTACATGCAAAGTGACATGTCAAGCCTTTGTTATACTGTAGTCCATTTTCATAAAATATAACAAAGGCTTGATATGTCTCACTTTGCAGGATGATTTTGGCTCACAGCGTAAAAAACACAAATTCAAAATCTCAGAAAATTAGAATATTACATGAAATCGATAAAAAAAAAAGATTTAAACCTCTGAAAACTATACTCATGCATATGTACTTGGTCCTTTTACTTGAATGACGCCTTAATGCGGTTGCGTGGCATGGATGCTCTCAGCCTGTGGCTCTGCTGAGGTGTTATGGAAGACCAGGATGCTTCAGAGGAATCATCTGAAGCCCATGTCCAGGTCTGTGTGTGGAGGCTCTTGATGCTCTGACTCCAGCCTCAGTCCACTCCTTGTGAAGGTCCCCCACACTTTTGAATGGCCTTTTCCTGACAGTCCTCTCCAGACTGTATCATGGTAAAAAATAAAGTATGAATCAGGAATGTGATGAATTAGTATTTTAATTAAAAGTTTACAAACATGTAAATCTCATTTGTGTCATTTTCAGCATTTACAAAGTCGACAAAATCCTGCAAAGAGCTGCAAAAAGTGATATCTTGATAAGATAAATAAAGAATATCTGACATCAAATGGAGTAATTCATATATATATTATAAAGATGTATCATCAAACTTTAAGTGCAATAGATGTTTTTCTTTTTATATTTAGAGCAAAAACATATCTTCTCCAATGCTAGATCATTTTCCTTACCAGCTAAAGCCTAATTATTTCAAGACATGACTTATTTATAGATTACTTTTAGCAGTTCAACAAAAACATTTCAGACAAAGTGTTGGCAAAATAATGGCATTTTACACAAAGATGTTCCAGTGTAAAGTCAGGGTTTAAGACGAGATGAGTCACTGTTGGATTAGACAAAGAAAAAACAAATGGCACCGAAACTGCATTTTATCAGTGCATATAAATGATTTTGAGCTGTAGCCTGTGAGCGTTTATTAGAGACAACAATCTCAAATAAAGAGATCATTCGAATTGGAGCAGGAGCCGATATGACTCAAAAGGATTGAATTTTGGAAAGAAATGTCCAGACAGAAAAGTCCTCATGTTTTTCCTGATCGTTGTTTGGAAGTGATTGGATTCACAAACCTGCCACATTAATCTGACCGACATCCTGGTGAGGATTAGGGGAGTGCGTCAGTGGGAAACACAGTTAAGTCTAAACCGGGTGACTTGGCATTTTAGCTCAAATTAATGATAAACATTTAAAATAAATGGTATTTTATGGAATAAATCAGCCTTATTTTTCTGTTTTCTGCTTCTAGACGACAAATATTTCAGTGCAAGTATCGAAAAAAGTAGTGTTGAGGTCTCGGTATCGCAAACCAAGTATTGTTAAGGTACTGGTATCGAAAAAAAAATAATGTAACGGTACCCAGCCCCATTATGAGCCAGTCATGTGACCGGAGTTCATATGAGCTGAGAGAGACGATGCTGGACTTTGTGACAGTTTTTGTTTCATGTGGTCCAGCCGTTACAGAGAACCATAAGCCCAGTCTGAAGTTACCATAGTTACCACAGTAGGGTTCTGAGCTGCAGCCCCTCACACCTGCAGCACAGAGGAGGCGTCACAAGAGGAGCTACAGGAAACAAAGAAGGGGCAAACGAGGGACAAAAACATGCAGCGGGTCGGCCCACAGCGGCTCACGACTGACCCGACACCTGAACACTATTTTTGAGTAAAATGACAAATAAAGCACTTACTTATTTTACCACAAATTAATGCTGAATAAACGTCACACAAACCTACAAGGCTGAAATCGAGACCAAAACAACAGACATTTTTACAAATTCTGATGTTATACTCCGGTTGAGAACCACTGCGAGGAAAACATCTGGACTCCATCGACTCCAAGTGACCTCCGCATTTCTCCCCTCTGTGGGACGCCACGTGATTATTTGAACCCTTTCCAAGCTCGGTGAAAAGGGAACATATTTATTGCCCTTTATCAGAATATTATCGTCAGTATCAAGACGCTGACTGAGCTGCAAACAGTAAAGCAGGTAAACAAACCTTTTGACTAATTCAAAGTTAAAATAATAACTGTATTTTCCTACAGTTTCTAAACTAATGTGGGGTTTCTTTACAAGATCACTTATGTAAAGATTTAAAATGAACATTTTCATTTTGTCATCTTGTCATTTGCTACAACAGTTTGCTGTATTTTCCTGCTGAAATAACATTGATCAGGGGAAATCTGATAACCTGGATATCAGATTATAATAACCTGGATATCAGATTATAATAACCTGGATATCAGATTATAATGACCTGTATATCAGATTAAATAACTGTATACAGATTAAATAACCATAGAAAAAATGATATCAGATTACAATAACCTGGATATCAGATTATAATAACCTGTATATCAGATTACAATAACCTGGATATCAGATTATAATAACCTGTATATCAGATTACAATAACCTGGATATCAGATTATAATAACCTGATATCAGATTACAATAACCTGGATATCAGATTATAATAACCTGGATATCAGATTATAATAACCTGGATATCAGATTACAATAACCTGGATATCAGATTACAATAACCTGGATATCAGATTACAATAACCTGGATATCAGATTACAATAACCTGGATATCAGATTACAATAACCTGGATATCAGATTACAATAACCTGGATATCAGATTATAATAACCTGGATATCAGATTATAATAACCTGGATATCAGATTACAATAACCTGGATATCAGATTACAATAACCTGGATATCAGATTAATACTGGATATCAGATTATATAATAACCTGGATATCAGATTATAATACGATATATTACAATAACCTGGATATCAGATTATAATAACCTGGATATCAGATTATAATAACCTGGATATCAGATTACAATAACCTGGATATCAGATTACAATAACCTGGATATCAGATTACAATAACCTGGATATCAGATTATATCAGATTATAATAACCTGGATATCAGATTATAATAACCTGGATATCAGATTACAATAACCTGGATATCAGATTATAATAACCTGGATATCAGATTACAATAACCTGGATATCAGATTACAATAACCTGGATATCAGATTATAATAACATGGATATCAGATTACAATAACCTGGATATCAGATTATATCAGATTATAATAACCTGGATATCAGATTATGATAAACTTGGATATCAGATTATGATAAACTTGGATATCAGATTACAATAACCTGGATATCAGATTATAATAAAATTGGACATAAGATTATCATAACCGTAGAACTCCACAAATCAGATAACAATCTTTGGTGTAACTGCGATAATATTTTACCATTTCCTGTGCATCCACTCCAGCGTTCCTTTACTCTCCTTTTTTTTTTACATTGCACTCGATTTAAAACACAATTACCTTTTTTTTTTGCTGTCAGAGCATTTTGAGTTAAAAATAACATCTTGTCCATAAAAATCCTCACAGTAAAATCTTCCATAAAATTTGCAATTGCACAGAATCCGTTTAGACCGGGAACATCTTTGTCTTAGTTCTGTTTCCGGAGTATTTTTAAGTGCTTTGTTTTTGTCCTCCGCGTCACTGGCACCGGGCCGGGTGTGTCACTCCGAAGCCGGGTGTGTCACTCCTGGGCCGGGCCGGTTGTGTCACTCCTGGGCCGGGCCGGGAGTGTCACTCTGAAGCCAGGCCGGGCGCGTCCTCCTGCGAGCCCAAGAAGAAGCGGACCTGCTGGGGCGAAGACGGCGGGACGTGTGGGGAGGAGGGCGGAGACGTTTTGGGGATCTCCCAGTAGGTCCTGTGGAGGTCCAGCGAGGAGAGCGCGGGTAACGTGTCCAAATCCAGGGGGCGCTGTGGCTCCGTGGTGAGGGGAGGGGCGGTAAGGCACTTCCTCAGGCTGGGGTCACTGCAACAGGAATGAGGATATTTGTAAATGTTTTGTCCAGAATGAGCAAACTTAATAATGTGAAAAGCCACTCATGGTGATTTAGCCCCAGAAAATAAAAATGTAAATCTGTGATGTTCAGACTTTTAACTATGTGGAACAGACTGACACCTTCAGTCACCAAAGCTTCTGCAAAAGCTACTTTTAAAGAGGGGGTATTATGCTTTATTCAATCACATAGCACCAGTCTATAGCATACTACAATGATGACGTAACCTTCTGTTGGTCTGTATATGCAGTAAATTAAAATAACTGCCTTGAATAAAATTGCTCTCTCAAAATGGCTGTACTGAACGTCTTGAAATAGGCCTCTGTCTCTTTAAGAAGCTTTCCGACACGCCCCCTTCAGCACACTGCTGTGGCATCTAAACAACACTACTGTGCGGGGAGGGGGCTCTGCTGAGCTGAGGAGCAGTGGTTGGTGGCTTGGCTGGTGACAAAAGGTCCAGAGGCGTCTCCAGGAGGTGGGGGCGTTCCTAGGAGGACTGAGGCATAGCTACACCTAAAATGGCTGCCGTCTAAGTTTTTACTGATTACTCAAAAATATGTGAATGAGCCAAGGCAACACTCCAGGCATGTGTTTAATGAGGGAATGACATAATAACATGATATAAAGCTTGAAAAAGTCAATTTTACATAATACTCCTATGGTGCTATGGGATTGAAAAAAGCATAATACCCCCTCTTTAACTAAACCGCAGTACATTCAATAAAAAAAGAAAAGAAAAGTATTTTTAGTAAATTGATCATCAATGATTGATTATGTCTTCTTGTTGGAATCTTAGCTTTAGCCTGTTCCTCCAAATGCGCACATCTATTATCCAGCCTGAATTGAATCCTGGGTGAATGTAGTGAGTGAGTGGTTGTTGGTGGTGGGAGGGGCTGATGGTGCAGACTGGTGGCCTGAATAATGCACCAAATTGTAAAGCGACTTTGAGGGAAAAAAGTTGGAACCACCGTTTTCGATGCTTCTTATTTTGGTGGAGATGTGAGGCCTGTGTGATCATTTCAAACACTTCACAGACGATAGCAATTTGATTTATTTTGGAGAATTAGCTTTTTAAATAACTTACTGTATAAACAAGTTTGACAGGTTTTGGCTTTACGCCGTGTTCGTCTGCAGGAAAAAGGAAAAGTGTCTGTGCCACTAAAGTAAACTGTGATTCATTTCGATTTATATTTTTAATCGCACTAAACCTTATGTAATTTATTAATCGGAATTAAATGGAAGAAAGTCCCAGCCCTCGTATTTATATAATCAGTGGTGAAACATTGAGCAGGCTAACTGTCCGCCTACATTAGGATCGAGCGCCGCTTCTCCTTCCTACAGTAATAAACTCCGAGTGCAGGAGCAGTGCTGACCTGTAGTCACCAGGGGGCGCTCCTCTCCAGGCCTGTCTGTAAACGTCTCCTACCACTCCGAAGAGCCAGCGCGCGTCGGCCGGGACGTCCGGGATCCACTCCAGAAACCTGCAGCACAACCAGGCGTTATTTCAACACTGAACAGGGTTAATCCATGATGTCGCCGTCCTGTCGCGCTTTAAGGCCTTAATGGGAAAAAGATAAAAGCTGAGTTTGCTGAAAAACACAAGGTCAGTTTGTGTTTGTGTGACAGTGGGAGAAGCACCTCTGAGCCACAGACACAGCCGACTGCACGGGGAGCGTGTACGGCAGTAACATGTAGGACGCCACTCTCATCGGCAACATCCCGGACACTTTGGAGTACAGCCCGGCTTTGTCCTGACACGCCTCGCAGAACACTGCAGACAAACAAACCAGAGCCGGGACTCGATTAGAACTTAACACTGATGGAACGAGCTGCAAAAGTCACTGAAACTGAGACCGTCATCCCTTATTCTACTTTCAAGTTCTCCCCATACTAGTGCGATATGGGAAAATCATGCATCATGACATAGACTATTTTATATCACAATAACGATTAGAGGTCGACCGATATGGGTTATTCTAAGGCTGATGCCGATATTTTATTCTGGTCTATAATCCTGTAAAAACATAAATACTTGGCCACTACAGCAGAGGCTGATTTTATTTTATTACTTTAGGTGATTCAATCATAGTTTCTGTCCCAGCTTTGATTAGTTTCTGTTAGCATTAGCATGCTGCTGTTAGTATTAGCATACTGTTGTTAGCCGCAGCATTTTGTGCGTCGATCCAAAATACATTTGCCAAGGTTAAAACTAACTCAACGATTGAATTCCAGGTTCTGCGCTTCAGAATGAAATACAGCATGTCCATACTGTCTGAGGTTTAGTGAAACTTGTACCAAACCAATTTTCATCGCGATGTTTCTGTTTCCCTGAAACTTAGGAAAGCCCTGACTTCGCTCTTTCCTATGTGAAAAAGGGGAGCCTCTATCACTTTCGGTCCCAGAGATATCGGCGTTAGATCGGCTCATGGCTGATATTGTAAATATCGGCCTCTAATAACGATACATGTAAAGGATAATGCTCGACGAGGTGTCAATTATCAGAAATAAATGGACGACGCAGAGGCGTGATCCGTCCCCCTATGTATCGTCAAATCGCCCTATGACGATACATATCGTAGGGATGACAGAAAAGTGTCGTGATATTTCAAATAACCTAATTTGATCCATTATTAAAGCTAATATTTCATTCACTAGGCTACGACGAATGTTTTAGTGTCGTCTTGTCACTGCATACTCCATCAAAATACAAATACAAATGTGTCCGCCTTCTGTACAAACATTTAGGAGTGTTTAGAGTTCATTTTCAGTCCTTTATTTACAATTCTTTTTTTCTTAACGACTTTTCATGTCTGCAATCACCGGAGTCATCTGTCTCTATCCATTTAAACAAATGACTTTGCGCTCTGTTATTTCCTCATTCGACCACAAGAGGTCAGTAGCGCAACACGGGTACAACATAACAGAACATTTTGAGAAATGTTGATGTTAAAGGTATTTCCTCCATGTGTCGACTTGAACCTTTCGATGTGGATGTTAAATAAAGTGGAGGAGCCTGTGAAGTCAGAAATACCTTTCTTGATGTTGGACGGCAGGTGCAGCTTCTCGTCCATCCACCAGTGCTGTTTCCTCAGGAGCCTCAGCCGCCGCAGGACCCACTCCCGAGTGCTCTCCGTCTGGGCGCAGCAGCAGCAGACGGGAGGGGCGTCGGCCACGGAGGGACCGGGCGATGGCTGGGCCACCATCAACAGGTCTGAGGAAGAGGAGAGAACAGGACGTCAGGAAGAAGAGCGAGGACGAGGAGGACGAGGAGGATCAGACGCTTCTTACTGTTGTCTTCCAGGAAGCGAAGAGCGTCTTGGTATCCGCTCTGGCACATCTCCGCCATCACCTGCACAGAAGAGGAACACCACACTTCTTTATCAAACGTTTAACGGCTCGGTGGCGCAGTGGTTAGTGCTCATGCCACATAGTAAGAAAGTCCCCGGTTTGCATGTTCTCATGTCTGTGGGTTCCTCCGGGTACTCTGGTTTCCCTACCAATAAAAATATGTACAAAAGGTTCCCCTTTAAAATCTCTCGGGTCGCCCAATAATAGTTTACTCTATTCAAAGGAATGACTATTCCTGAATTACTAATAACATATTAAAGGTAGGGATGCAGCCGATACTGAAAAAAAAATACATTATTTGGGTATCGGCTACAAATATCGGATACTGAACCGATACCTATTTTGGCTCTCACTGCTTTAAAAACACAACTTTCCCCGTCTAAATGTAAGAGAATATGGACATGCTGTCCATGCCCATTTTGAAGGTCTGAACCTGGAGAATTCCTCCTAGCAGCAGTATGCTACAGCTAACAGGAGCATGTTAATGCTAACGGACACTAATCAAGGCTTTGTCAGAAACTATGATGATTGACTTACAGCAAATGGTGATCGAGATTACAGAAGAAATGGATAAATTGAAAGATTGGTTCTGCGTAAACAAATTGTCTCTAAACATTACGAAAACCAAAGCAATGTTCTTTGGAAATCGTGTAATGAATGTACAATTACCAGTTAAACTTGGCAACGAAACTATTGAAAGAGTCTATGAACAAACATTTCTTGGTGTAACACTCGATCATAAAATCAGCTGGAAACCTCACATCATAAAAATTAAAACTAAAGTGGCAAAGATTTCAGCCATAATGAATAAATTTAATCAACAAAGCTCTATATACTATATACTGTTCACTTATCCTTCCCCATTTAACATATTGTGTAGAGATCTGGGGAAATGTGTATTAAAGTAATCTTGAGCCATTGTTTAAAGTTCAGAAAAAGGCAATAAGAATAATCCATTTAGCTGGATACCGTGATCACACTAATCCATTATTCTTTAAATCAAAAACAATGACATGTGAGGACCTTACTGAATTTAAGATGCTCAAATCATGTTCAAAGCCTCACAAAAGTCACTTCCTGAGAGTTTACAAAATATGTTCTGCAAACGAGAAGTCAAATACAACCTGAGAGATAAGATGAGTTTCAATAAACAAACTCCAGAACAACCATGAAAAGCCTGTGTCCCACGAGACGTGGTGTAGAAATATGGACACATTTAGATGAAAGCATTAAAATATGTAAAAACCTGGTACATTTTATAAAGGTTTACAAAGAATTATTATTTATTAAATACGAATTACTGTGAGTGTTGTAGTATATTCTTTTGTTTATTCTGCAGTTGTTGTTTTTTATTATTGTTCCTTATTATTTCTTGTTACCTTGCCTTATGTTCCCTTGTTATCGTGCATTACCTTCCTTGCTTTGATTGTTAATGTAAATATTATTGTTTTTAATTTTGGGGTGGGCGCTTATAAGCTATTTGCTTCGGCCCACTCCCTTTGAGCAGATTTACTGCTCAATAAATAAATGATAGAAATACCTAAAGTAGCCTAACAAATAAAATAACCACTGCTGCAGAGGCCAGATGTTTGCATTTTAGTTTATGAAATGCTGTTAAAGAATAACTGATACAACATATTTGTAATACACAGGTTGTTATGTTCCGATCACTTTATGAGCCGTTTATAATGTAAAATAGCTTGTCCAAAGGATAGTGTTGAAAGTCCAGTGTACCTTGTTTTTCCATTAGTTCATTGATGGATGTAAATAAGGAAAGATTAGACCAGGGGTGCCCAAAGTGGCCCGCCGAAACAATTCTGTTGGCCCACCAAAGAGTGACCTACTTTTGCGCTGTATGGTTAATACTAACTCGCTCCCATTCATTCTCAACGGTAAATATGGATGCAGTACACTTTTTGGCCACCAGCGTCAAATTGGGGGCGCCGTTTCACTCCTTTCGCAAAGTAAAGGAAACACTGTTAGGGTTTTCCAACTTTTATTGCAAAGTTTGTTGACATCAACATAGGTCATGCTAAAAATGGACTTAAAAGACATACACATAAAAGAACTGATGCTGAACTGACACTTTCAAAATGATCTAATGGAATTTCTTTGAGTTAACAAATGAATGAGGTAAAGTCACTGCACGTACTGTAGATACAAGTGTTGTTTTTATATTTTACATGCTACAATTGTTGATTTTGTTCTACTAAAACTAGGCTTTTGCCATAGTTAACATTTGTTTTATATAGCATGTTATTTGCATAGATATAATCAAATGCAAATGTACCGAAAAATAAAATAAAGTAACTATTATTATTTGCAGTTAAATGTGTTTCACGCTTGACATCGCCGTGTTTGGCCCGCGACCCACAGGCACGTCTTCATTTTGGCCCTCGGAGACAAAAGGTTTGGGCCCCCCTGGATTAGACCTTCTCACATTGGAGATAAGAGGACCAATTTAAAACCTGTCATGTACTTAAGGTTTTCTTTTACAGCTTAAAATGACACAAACGACATCTAGCAATGACTGTAGGCTAAAAACGGATTTAAAGCAGTATATTTAATCAAATGAATGTACATTTCCCTTCAAAATGTACTTGTTTCAATGTACTTGTTTTGTAGACGAGCTCTGGGAGCCCCTGGAGTTCCTCTGATCATACATGTCTAATTTCTCCAAACAAGTAAAAAGTGTAAGGGATAAAATAGAACAGTCTGTGGTTCTCGAATTAGTTTAGCCAAAAAGAACACCCCGAGTCCTCCCAAAGTAAAAACGTATTGCCTCCTATAGCACTTTAAGGAAACACAACATTTAAAATCAGGTTTTACGAGAATTTCTTCACAAATGATGCTGTTTTAACACTAAACATTATAGAAAAGCAGTGGCGTTTTTCCTCTTCATTCGGCCTCGATCATCCTCCATGCGTGTCATTACTAAACCCTTTGATATTCCAGCAGGTGGCGCCCTCACGACCCCGCGCTGTAGGAATGCCCTCTCCACTCGCTGTGACATAATGTTACCTCTGAAAACACGTGTGAAGTTAGAGACCGAGGCCAAAGTCCGACACAATAGGACTCATTGAACTCATGAGCGCTAAGCTAACAGCGCAGGGGTCAAAGGGCTAAAGGCTAAAGCTAACGAGAAACAACAACAAGGAGGAGCTGCAGAGGCGGGAAACGGCACGAGCAAAACAAATCCATGCCTTTATCTCTTCTGAAAGTCTCCAGACATTTCCATGAAGCAGAGGAATGAAGGAAAACAAGCAAACTGATGAGGGTAAATCTCTACCTGACGAGAAATGTGAGCAATGGACCATCATTTTAATGTTTCTGATGAAACCTCTGGAGTCACAAAACTGAGCCATGTCAAAAATAAATGACAGAGACTGAGAATGGTCCATACGACTCTATGTTGCTTTGAAACATTCAGTGCACACAGAGCCAATACTTAATGACATCTCACTGAAGACGACCCCCAAAGTCCTCTAAAGCTCCTCTGATCCTGGATTAGACTCATCCTCCATCGGCCACATCTGGATTTACAGCCGGGCTTTGGTCCACCG
Organism: Neogobius melanostomus; assembly: GCA_007210695.1. NCBI lineage: Eukaryota > Metazoa > Chordata > Actinopteri > Gobiiformes > Gobiidae > Neogobius > Neogobius melanostomus. The sequence continues at coordinate 744,494 of VHKM01000740.1, forward strand.
CACGCTTTACTGCAGCAGCGCCAACATGAAATGTATATTTGAGTGCATCGACACAAATCATGAAACAGGACGGAGCCGGAGTCAAACTGCGACAGGCGTGCGGTCTCTCTAAAGCGCACAGTTGCTTTAGCAGTAGGAGTAGGAGTAGTAGTAGTAGAAGTATTAGTGGTAGCAGTAGGATTTAGGACGGGGCGGACAGATGTTTCACCATGTTGTTGTTGCACGACAGACACTAAACGCCGAGATCTGTTCTGGGTCAGTGAGAGAGCGTCTGTGTCCAAAAGCTGCCGACCCTGTAGTTCAATCAGGGAACCTTTTTATTATTATAGAGTATTTAATATAGACAGAAACTCCATGTGCCAAACGACATCACAGTAATGCAGGAGCCTGGAAAATATCATAATAGTGATCAAAGTCACACAGAGCTACTGTATAGGTGACATTAAACTATGACAAAACAAAACATGCTAACGATTAGGAATGGGAATCGATCAGTTTTTATCAATGCCATTGATAATCTCGCTTATCGATAAAAGTTCTTTATGGATTCTTATTCAGTAGATTCATTTAAACATAGTAATATATAATATGTGCAGCATGCATTTATTTAAACAGAGGGATAATAAATTGATCTATTGACATAAACTTCCTAAAGCTATTGTAAAATGGTTAAAGCAGTTCTAAGTAACGCGTTTACCTAAATAAATCCTTTCCGTAGTCCCTCTGGGGTAATACAAGTGTTAATGGGATGAAGGTCTTTCATCTCCCCCTGGTGTCTCTGGCCAGAAAACCACATTTGCAACTTGACTGCCACCGGGTCGGAGTCACCAATACACACTAATGGAATCACGAAGAAGAAGCTAACAGGCTAACTGCGGGCTAGCGCCACTTAAACAGTATTTACAGCCAAGTTTGAGTGAAAAAAATACTGGATGTACAACATCCCTCTCTCCCTTCACCTTTTCTGTCAGCGTAGTATTTACTCTCCAAGACATTTAATAAGTTAAAAATCATAACATGCTACGACACCTGCAGTGGCGCTCTGGCCTCTAGGGGCATGAGTTACTTAGTACTTTAAGGTGGACTTTATTCTCCCTGTAGGGAAATTTGCCCTCTGCATTTGACCCATCCTCCGATGCCGATGGACCCGTCAGGAGTCACTGCGCCACCGTACCAGTTATTAAATAAAGGGGATGTAAATGTGGAATATTTATTTCTCTAAAACGTTCGTTTGGCTAACTCAACTTGCAACAGCTAGTGTTAAAATGGCGCAGAGGAGGAACTACATTGGGCACATAAACATGTTGGTGATTTTCTTAACTATCTCTCTCTCTATTTTATGAACAAGGGTGGAAGGATAATCTTGTCAGCTCGACGGCGCCATTGCTTTTGAACGATGCCGAGCGAGCGCACAGAAACACATGTGTTAGCAGGACAGACTCAGACGGACTCGTTACGACGTGCAGCGCGGATCCTAAACGGCCCGAGACTTTATTTTGTGATGACGTGAAAGTGGGGCGTGGCTCTGCGCCTGCAGGTGTATAATATTAACACGCTGTTAGTGAAGGAGACTCACGCTTCCGATGGATTGCTCAATCAGAACCTGTTATCGATTCCCATCCCTACTACTGATACATTTAGCCCATAAAACTGGAACAAGTGGCATTTATGGATAATAGATATGTGCTCTTTCTAACCCGACCCACCCACACCTGAAGTCTGCCGTATAATTAAGGTACCCGCCCGAAACCAGGAGACCGCATAAACTGTCTGGGTGACCACAAACCGTTGAACGGTCGTGTACATGCACCTGAGTAAATGTAACAGAGAACAAACCGCCTCTGATAACGGACACACAGCAATAAAGATTAAAAAACAGCAATAAGAAACACGTTTTCTCAATTCAAAACAAGATTATTGGTGAAATTACCCACAGATTATCCTCTCTGCCTATGGACTTACATATATATCGTGAGGTTTAAGTGGCTTTACAATCTTAAACACTAAATCCAACATAAGCTTTGGTAATCCCCATTAATTCAAACTTTGAAACTCAAGTTGCAAAGTGAAAATTCCCCAGAGGTATTTTGCACAGTTCGCGGCCTCTGATTTTTGCGGACACACCTCCAGAAGGCGAGCGAGTGAAGGATATGTCAGAGCTCTATTAAGGATGGCACGAACACACAATATCTGATCTCATTTCATTTCTTCAGGTTTGAAACATTCCACCAAAGAAGAATGATGGAAATGTTGAAATGAGATCAATAAAGTCAGATCTTTTCTTGCAAACGAGTTGTTACAGATCAATTATATCTATGAATAAAGTGTAATGGAAAAACATTAAACAAGGATAACTGGACTTTTCTGCACTAAATATCCTTACATAACACGACAGGCCTTTAGGCTGGGTTTAGAGATTTTCCTTAGTTGAAAGGAGCAGTTCCTCGTCAGCTCAGAATCAGAATAGGTTTTATTGCTATTGTCATGAACAGGTTCATGCGCTAAACCAGGGCTCGAAATTAACTTTTTTCTTGGTAGTGCTTGTGCTCTTAATTCTGAAATTTAGGAGCAGAGTCAAAAACTTGGGAGCACAACCAAAAAAACAGAGAAGCTTTTAACAGGGATGAAGGGAATTTAAACATATCACATGCCACTTCCAGCCTTCTGTTGCATTTTAGATGCATTAGGCTAAATTTTAACATTATAAATGGGACACCAGATTTTGTGCCTCCCAATCGCCCCCAACCCACCACTTGCTCCGCCCGTCCGCTCCGTTTTCTCATAAAGAGACTACAGTTGCGTAAATACAGTGGCTCATTCAATGAAAGCGGGCAGAGGAATGAGAGCGGTGCACACGCAGAGAACACGGGCTGGGCTGGTACAGGTTGTCCCAGGCAGCGCGTGTGACTGGGAGGAATGACAGTGGCGCTGAGCCAAAAGAGAGAACAGATCGTAATGTACTATAAGCTCTTGAACCATTTTGGAACAGAAAGTTTGCTGTTGCTGACAGGCAGCGTTTGTGAAAACAATGACACAAGCTTTTTTAAGGTAACACGAGAAGGTTTTCTTTTAAGGTGGACCGGAGCATTTGCAAACATGCGAGTGATTCTATTTTGAGATCGCAAAGGCATAATTTTGGAGCATATGTGACCGACATGGTCACAATTTCGAGCCCTGTAAACGCACCAGGGCGGCCGTTACATGGCGCCCCTTTTGTTGCTGAAAGTAGAAATCACAATAAAGCAAAGCACATAGACAATTATACACAAGATATGATAATACACATTACGGATGGAAATGTTTCTTTGGTACTAAAGTGAGGGGAGGTGGGCAGAGATACAGTCAGTGAGTGAGGCGGACAGAGGGAGGGGGGTTAAGGTGAGGCGGACAGAGGGAGGGGGTTAAGGTGAGGCGGACAGAGGGAGGGGGGGTTAAGGTGAGGCGGACAGAGGGAGGGGGGTTAAGGCAGGTCATGTATTGTGTTATGTAGGAGGCTTCTGGCCTTGGAGTGTTGTCTATGTCTAATCGCCGTAGCGTGTCCTTGTGGGGGAAGTTTACACTGCACAGCTGCGCTCTGGAGTCCTTGGAGATTACATTCTTTAACTTGATTAATTGTTGTCCACTTTAATTTAAAAAATCCCTCTGCTTTTGGCTTTTCGCTGGTCCTCAACGTTATTCAGACATTCGCAGCTAAGGCAGCGGCCTCAGTCCATCAACAGTTCTGCACAGCCCGGAGATCTGTCCCTCACCAAACATTTCTCCAGACTGAGACAAGGTGTAATCCATCTTTCTTATACCCTCCTCGTGCCGAGCAGAAAGGCCTTTAAAGAGTTCCTCACTTTTCCATACATTCCGTTGTAATTCCATCAGGTTCTCGCTGACTTTTCCAAAATGTACTTTGATTTCCATGGACAGCAGCGGGGTCTCCTTTTTTGCTGCCAGTTTGCCGACTTTGCGATAAACCAGGGCAACTTCTACACTTGTAAGAAGATACCCTGCTATCATAAGCCCAAAAAGATAAATATCTTCGATGTCTTCCACAGATAGCACTGCTAAGCACACCACTTTCCTCTTGTTCCAAGAGTCAAGGGAGTAGCCCGCAGTGTAGGTTCCATCTGGGCACAGCGCCGTTTCTTTGAGAAAATACCTTGTTAATCGCAGAGAAAGACCAGCGGATCAATTCCATGGTTGTCCGGTTTAAGATCCCAGTGAGCAGCAGGTCCAGAGAGAAAAAATGAATAATCAGACAAGACACAGCAGCAGCAAAGTGAGGGCAGGAGAAAGTCAGAAACGCGTCCGCTCACTTCGAGGACAGGAAGCTGCTTACAATGCTGCAATAATGACATGCCTTTGTCAAAGATAACTCACACGTTTCTAAGACTTGTCTTAGCAGACTGGCCTAAATCACCCAAGTACTGTTTAATCCCTGAATCATCAGGGGCAATAACCAGTGTTTCTGTTTTGTCTGCATTGAGCTGTAGAGAGTCATCGCCTTATAGAAGCAATAAAGCTGGATATCATCAGTGAATAGGTGGAAAGAAACATTACTAAAGCTTTGGATGATCTTTCCCAAAGGGATCAAATACAACAAAAATAAGACAGGACCCAAAACCTAACCCTGAGGCACACCACACAACAAATCCACAGAGTCAGACCTTATTTGGTTAGCTGTAACACCAGAGCTACTCCCAATAAGAACCACTAGCATTAGCATACTGCTGCTAGCATTAGCATTCTGTTGCTAACAGCGGCATTTTGTGCCACGATCAAAATACATTTGCAGAGGCTAAAAACTAACTCAGCGATTGAATTCTTCAGGTTCAGAGCATGTTCATATTCAGTGAAGGTTTGTGAATGGTCTCATTCGTCCAGGGAGTTTCATCGTCGACTGGACAGTCCAGTTGACGATTTAAGTTGTGTTTTTTAAAACGGTGAGAGTCAAAACAAACATTGGTTCAGTATCGGATATTTGTAGCCGATACCCGATAACCATCTGATCGGTGCATCCTTGATAATATCTGTATCTAAACTGCTTTAAACTGTTAGTGAAATACACCGTTGAAATCTAAAATCATTTCCCTGCTGCAGGTTGTTTGGTAGCTCATGTGGACGTCTGAATGCAGTGGAAGAGAAGGAACTGTTGTCAGCCTTACCTTTGGCTCCGGGGGGAAGAGTGCGCGGCTCAGCCGGTACATGTTGCCCAGGTTCATCTGGATGCTGGTGTTGGTGAACCTCAGCTCGTGGAAGCTGGAGGAGTTGTCTCTGGGCAGATGTCGCTCTCTCCGCTGAAGGGGGAGATGGAGATGGTGTTCTTCTGGTCCGCCTGGGGCAGTTATTGCTGATCCCGCCGTCCACGTATCGCTGAAGACACAAGCATAAGCTAACGTTAGCGTCTTAGCTCTGACAATATTAGCGCTCGACTGATATGGGTTTTCCTGAGACGCCGATATGCACCGCCAATACTTTCAGAATGTCTCGTCTATAATCCTGTGTTTGATGTTTCTAAACTGTCAAATGTGTCAGTGCTGAACTGTGACAGCAGGGGCGCTTTATTAGGGAAATAGGGCTGATTTATTCAGGACATTCATGTTCAGTAGGTTCTTTAGAGGGAGCTCGTTTGAAAGACAAAAATCAGCAGATTCCCTAAACATAAAAAAGGTCTCTGTCTCTTATGGTTCTGAAATTATAAACAAAAGTCGACAAATATATGAAATATGATCTGAGCCTCTGAGGTTACAAACATGTGACCGATTTTTACGCTGATGTTTCTCAGCAAAGACAGGAAGTCTCGATCACCTTTAGGTTTCTGAGATATTTGCTTTTTATCAGCATTACGTTGACCAATAGCCGATATATTGGTTTATTTGGGCCTCATCAAACCGAAGATCCAATAAGAAGAACTCACTCTCCACTCAGTCCAAAAGAATGTTCTACAGCCAAAAATTACACAAAAAGTAATAAATAAACACGAGTGCAAGCGAAATACTGAATTAAAGTAGTATATTTTAACAAACACAAACACATTCTTTGAAAACATGTATCATATTTGTTTGCTTGTGGTGCCTTTTTCCAGTGCATTTACATTGTAGTTTTGTTTAAATAACAATACAGAATAAAAAGCTCATGAAAAGCTCATAAACCTTGAAAGTGCTGTGTTCTGTGGCTCTGTCCGAAACGTCTGACCCACTTCTCCACTGCCGCACGGATTTGCGACCAGGGAATTAGTCGATTCATTCTGATTACATCATATCATATAGAGATTGAACAGAAAATAAACCTGCAGCAATAACAGAGTGCTGCAGATTTCGTAGAAAGTAGTCGAAGGCGGGAGTTCTTGCAGAGGATGTAGCAGCAGTATTATTAGTATGCTTTTTAATGCCCAGTCACTATAGTATATATCACGCCGATTAAAGGCCGATATCGCCATTAAATGTAAATTCTTGAGAAATAATGATATTGCTGCACGAGGTCATCAAAATACAAGAATTATGTTACAAAGCGCATTCAGCTGCAGTTTGGGCTGAAATTTTGCTCAAAGGTTTCCTGTTGTGTCCAGTTTGCTCTTGAATATTAAAGTTTCCCCTTATTGTGGCATTAAAATGGAAATAAAAGCATTACATTTGACCTGCTGCTGCCTGTATAATTAAACCCTGGGTCACTGTTTGGTGATACAGTATAATGTTGTGTTAAACGATTCGAACCCACCCGTTTAGGAGCTTTATACCGGGCAGGCTGACCTCAGATCGGACCAATTAAAGTATCAATATCTCAAAAACGATAACAGCACATATTGCGCTAATGATAAATTGGCGACACGTTCTTGTATTAGTTTAGTTCATATTTTAGTGTTCACTCACATCCAGCGTCGCTCTTACCGATCACTGACCAACTTCAATTCACTGACCTCCAGTAAATCCCCTGCATATCTTCGTAATACAGTGCGTGCTTCCCATATCTAGCATTGCTTTCACGTTGTGCTTCTTTGACCCGGGATGATTATTCTGAATGCGTTCATTGCCAAAGTCCACACCCGGCTCATAAAACACAGCTTCTGTCTCTGAGCGAATGATAAGAAGAGAAGGGAACATTTGAAACTCAGTCATGGTTTTAAGTTCAGTGGGTACTTTGCACTTTTATACGTAAAGGCTCAAATCAAGTCTTGCTGTCAGGAACTGTACGGTTGTTATTGATGGAGCCTCTGGTAGGGCGGAACGATTTTGCCATAAATCAATATTGAGATTTCTATTTTATTTCGATTTTCCTTCCCCATTTACCATAATAACTTTTTGTTGCATAACTTAAATTATAGCCTAAACTGAGACAATGTTTTGCTCATGAAATATTTACAACTGACTTATTTAAGTATTACTTACTTTTTAGTCCTTAATAATCATTAAATAGCCTAAATAATTTCTTGCTATTTGCATCTTAATTGTGTTTTAGTCAGTGCTTAAGTTCTCATCCAAAACATTCCCAAACATGAGCCTCCTTTTAGGTTCTAAAATGTCCAAACTGAGCTGCAAACGACTCTTTCCAAGCAGCTCAGGCTCAGCTTCATCTCTGTGGAGGCAGAGACAGTCTCTGTGAGGGAGTTTCTGTGATCAGAGCATCAGAGCGCGGGGGCAGCGCGGCCCGGGACTCTGAATAGAGTGATTAGCGCTGCAGCTAACGCAATGCTAACGGAGTATAAAGCAATAGTCCTTCACGGTGGCTGTAAAATGCTGATATTTTCACTGTACATCCATGACCTGCTGCGCACCTTAACTAGACTGAGAAGGAAACAAAAGCAAAAGTCTCTCGCTGCTACATTCACTTCTATGGGCCGCGGCCGTCAGCTGCATGGAACAAAATTGCGTGCCTTTACGATTTGGAAATCGCGTTGGGTGATAGAGATAAAATTGCAAATGCAATTAATCGTTCAGCCCTAGCCTCTGGTGACTCTGTTTGTCTCCGTATAAACGAACTGAGTGGCTCAGGTGCAGATTATTGACACATTTGAAAGTTAGACTGAGAAAGCAGAGATCGCTAAAGCTTTCAAAGCTTAGCAGTGGTTCCCCCCAGGATATTTGGTAGTTAAGGTGGTGTCTGTCGAGGGGGTGGTTTATAATTTAGACTTTGTTTACTACACTGAACAATTATTTATTAACAAAATTTTAAAAAAAGAAAGAAAGAAAGGCGGCCGCCTAAACAGGAGAGCTCTGTGGGAAACCCTGAGGCTATACTTGTGGAGAATATTGCAGTGATGGTAGCGGATTGGCTTCTTGTCCATAATCTTTATAGCTTGATTGTATAATGACCTGATGTGTTCAGTGGCTGAGGGAGCAGCCTGTGCCCATGCTGTCCTGAATATATGTGAGAATATCATAGCGTGCATGTACAGGAAGGCGGCCATAACCCTAGTTCCATAATAAAATGAATAAGCTAATTACGACGCACTCGCTAATGCTACTATGGCTAGTATAACGTCCACAGCAGCTTATACACGCTCTGCGCCGCTAAACACAAGACTCTGGTAGAATCAGTCCAACAGCTGTGATCGGAGCTACAGTACGTCCGGTTGTTCACGCATATTAAGTAGCCATGCACTGCGGGTGTGACAAAGTAATACAATTACAACAAAAACTGGGACGGCCTTTAGACGCCAATAGGGACTAAAATAACACGTGTCTGTCACTGTGAGGGTTATGATACAGCTGTGGGGTTTAAAGCTACAATGCAGGAAACACTTCATGGTTATGTCCCAACTTGCGGTGGATCTCCCGTGTTCGTGCATAACATTGACCAAACACGTATCTCAGAAGTGAAGAATTTAACACGTGAGCTTATGTAACACACGCCGGTTGTTGTTATGAACTCGGACCAAATGAAGAACTGGTTTGGTTTCTGTTCCTCGCGGTTACGCTCGGTCAGCACCAGCTTTGTTCCAGTCAAACGTTGGCTTTTGTTTTGAATGAGAAGCCGTGAGCAGAGAAGCCGAGGAACGTACCACTCCTCTGTAGGACGGGGGGATCAGGCCACAGTAGATGGGATGAAGCAGCTGCACACCAGCGCCTGCGGACAGAGAGAACATGCTCCAATCACAAACTATGTATATCGCGGACACAGGAGTCAATTTTTCCACTAGTGAGTCGGAGATTTCTACACACTTATTCATTCACAAATACTGATACGTTTGGTATCCATGTGTAGCACGAAATCCAAATATTGCCATTTCCTTTGTGTGTGTATATATATATTTGGAACCGTTTGGAAAAGTTTTTTTAAATTATGAAAAATCTTGGAACAGTTTGAAACAGTTTGGAAAAGATTTGAAACGTTTTGAAATTGTTGGAAAAGTTTGGAAAATGGCACATGGCTGTGTCCCTCCCTTGTCTTTCCCCATGCTTCTTTATTCACAAATAATATATCCATGTGTAGCACGAAATCCAAATATTGTCATTTCCTTTGTGGGAGACAGTTTGAACATTTTTTGAAACGTTTCGAGCGGTTCTGAAAATGTTGGAAAATTATGGAAAAGTTTTTAAAATTATGAAAATCTTGGAACAGTTTGGAAAAGATTTGAAAATGATTGAAACGTTTTGAAATTTTGGAAAGTTTGGAAATTGTCCTCCAACATGGCTGTGTCGCTCCCTGGTCTTTCCCATGCTTCTTTATTCACAAATACTGACATGTTTGGTATCCACGTGTAGCATGAAAGGCTGGGACGGAGATGACGCTGTGTAATCAAAATACGGTCATTTCCTTTGTGGGAGACAGCAGCGGCTAAAGACGGGAGAAATATCATTCCACTCTTTAACAACATCTCCACTTTAGTCGCTCCTACAGACTCCACACTTCACAGGCTTGGGCTTAAGATTTTGATGTTTTTTCAGGAGCGTTTACAAAAACCAAACACGGTCCAAAATCCCTCTGAAAAAACGTTAAACCTGGCTCTATCCATTATTCAGATTTGCCGCTGAATATATAAAGTCATTTTGGACATTTTTATTTGGTTTAGACCTAAGTCCATCTCTGACATGTTGGAGCCGTATGAACCGTCTCATGGAGGGATCTCCTGGTAGTTCCCAGAGTCAGGACTAAACACCCTGAGGCTAAAGCTCAAATCTGGAACAGTCTTCATGAGGATGTGAGACAGGCCTGAGACTTCATTTCTTTTTACTCGTGCATGTGACACTGAAAGTATTTTATCTGCACATTGATTTTATCTGCTTTCTTGTAATTTCATGCAACTGAGAACTGATAATGAACAAACAGCAATAAAGATTAAAAAACAGGAATAAGAAACACGTTTTCTCAATTCAAAACAAGATTACCCACAGATTATCCTCTCTGCCTATGGACTTACATATATATCGTGAGGTTTAAGTGGCTTACAATCCAAATCTTAAACACTAAATCCAACATAAGCTTTGGTAATCCCCATTAATTCAAACTTTGAAACTCAAGTTGCAAAAGTGAAAATTCCCCAGAGGTATTTTTCACGGTCGAGCGAGTGAAGGATACGTCAGAGCTCTATTAAGGATGGCACGGACACCAATAATCTGATCTCATTTCATTTCTTCAGGTTTGAAAACATTCCACCAAAGAAGAATGATGGAAATGTTGAAAATGAGATCAATACAGTCAGATCTTTTCTTGCAAACGAGTTGTTACAGATCAATTATATCTATGAATAAAGTGTAATGGAAAAACATTAAACAAGGATAACTGGACTTTTCTGCACTAAATATCCTTACATAACACGACAGGCCTTTAGGCTGGGTTTAAAGATTTTCCTTAGTTGAAAGGAGCAGTTCCTCGTCAGCTGCTTACAATGCTGCAATAATGACATGCCTTTGTCAAAGATAACTCCCAAGTTTCTAAGACTTGTCTTAGCAGACTGGCCTAAATCACCCAAGTACTGTTTAATCCCTGAATCATCAGGGGCAATAACCAGTGTTTCTGTTTTGTCTGCATTGAGCTGTAGAGAGTCATCGCCTTATAGAAGCAATAAAGCTGGATATCATCAGTGAATAGGTGGAAAGAAACATTACTAAAGCTTTGGATGATCTTTCCCAAAGGGATCAAATACAACAAAAATAAGACAGGACCCAAAACCTAACCCTGAGGCACACCACACAACAAATCCACAGACTCAGACCTTATTTGGTTAGCTGTAACACCAAAGCTACTCCCAGATAAATATTAGGAGAACCACTAGCATTCTGTAGCTAGCATTAGCATACTGCTGCTAGCATTAGCATTCTGTTGCCAACAGCGGTATTTTGCGCCACGATCAAAATACCTTTGCGGAGGCTAAAAACTAACTCAGCGAAATATCATTCCACTCTAACAACATCTCCACTTTAGTCGCTCCTACAGACTCCAGACTTCACAGGCTTGGGCTTAAGATTTTGATGTTTTTCAGGAGCGTTTACAAAAACCAAACACGGTCCATAATCCCTCTGAAAAATCTTTAAACCTGGCTCTATCCATTATTCAGATTTGTCGCTGAATATATAAGTCATTTTGTCTTAGGGAGGGTCTCCTGGTGGTTCCCAGAGTCAGGACTAAACACCCTGAGGCTAAAGCTAACATCTGGAACAGTCTTCATGAGGATGTGAGACAGGCCTGAGACTTCTTTTCTTTTAACCCGTGCATGTGACACTGAAAGTATTTTATCCGCACTCTTGCTTTTTACTGTCATTAATTGATTATTTTTATATTGATGTTTGATGCATTGATTTTATCTGCTTTCTTGTATTTTCATGCAACTGAGAACAGTGACGTGCGGTGAGGTTTGTTGCTGGTGAGGCACATGCTATTGACTCCAATATAAAGTAAACACAACTGCAGGAAAAATGCAAATCCTGATGCTCCACGCGGGCGGGCATGAGGGCGTCGACATTTTCAGCATAAAGACTCGTCTACAGCATTTCATCCATAAAATGTCAGTCTAATCATTTTCCTTCTTACTGACTCCTTTAGGTTTAAATTGCCTCTCCTAAACCGTGCAGAATAATAAAACAGACTGGTTTTCACGTGTAGTCCACACACAGCGCCCCCCTCAGGTCGTCAGGGCAGTGCATTGGAGGCGAGCCTCACTTTGGGCCTTTCAAAACGCGGTTTAAAGTCAAATGAACAGATTAAACAAGTCGTTCTTATGTCTGATTCTTTATCCAGGTGATAGAAAACCAACAAAAACCCATTTACAAATGTGTTTTACTTTTAGGGGGCAAAAAAAGCCCCGAATGGGACAGAGCGCTGAGCGAATGAGCCGAGGTCAGTGTGTGCGGGACACCGGAGGCTCCGCCCTCTTTACGCCATATCAACAACTGATAAAACATTTGGGCATTTTTAACCACGAGATTGATTAAAATCATAGGAAATCCATATCAGCTTAAGAGAGGGACTTGTTTTATAAAGTTTATTGTATTTTTTAATTTTAGTTTTTTTCCATGATGACTGGTGATGCCTGGCCTCCCCTGACCTCACGTCACAGACTGAGAAGCACTTTGAATATCCTTGTTGTGCTTGTTGTGTGAATTGTGCTCTACAATTAAACTTGTCTCAACGAGGAGCTCCCCAAAGGTTTTCTACATCTTCGTTTTGAACATGTTGAACACGTAAATGTAGTAATGACATGGTTAAGTATAAAGAAGAAAAAACACTTGAGTAGCTCCCAGGTCCCTGGTTTAGTGGTGAATCGCCAACAGAATGAGTGAATTAGTTACTAAATAGAGCAGCACTTTGTAGTAAATGAGGGTTTATGGCTTAACCTCCTAATCCCCACCCGAACCAAGCTCATTTTCTCCAGTTTGGCTTTACCCAAATCTAAAAGCTTCTTGGGGAAAGTGTCAAAACAGCGACAAAAATGAGACGAAAATATGACAAAAACGCAACAACAAAAAAAGTAATGAAAAGGTGACAAAAAGTGACCAAAGAAATCTATGAAAAGTAACGGAAAAGCGACATAAGAGCCACAAAAAAGCGACAAAAATGTGACCAAATTGCAACACAAAAAACAAAGAAAAGGTGACAAAAACGTGACTAAAATATGACCATAAAAAATATCAATGAAAAAGTAATGTAAAAGCAACAGAACATGTGACAAAAAAGCGGAAAAATGTAACAAAAGAGCCACAAAAATGTGACCAAAAAGCGATGAGAAATGTGATGGAAGCGAAACATATATGATTAGTGATGTAACGATTCATCGAATATCGATTTAATATCGATTTAATATGCGTAAAATGTGAATCGATGTAAAAAATAAAAGAATCGATGTTAAAGCCACCCTCAGCTATTCCATTCTGCGTGACCGAAATAGACCGGAACATAGCTCGATGTTTCTAACGACGCACAAACACGTGTAGGCATCGAAGCAGCAGACGCAGCTAAAGTTAGCGGCTACGAGATTAGCGTTAGCGGCTAACGCAGAGTTGAGCATTTTGACAGAAGTTTACCAAAGATCGTAAACTGACAAACACCTGACAGACCTGCTCTGATTCTGCTGAAATCCTCATCAAATGTCCGTTTGTCAAATAATCCAAGGTAACGCTTTAGAATACAGCCCGCGAGTAGAAAGGAATTACACATGTAAGTACAGGTACTCTTACAACGTGTAACAAGGGGTAACAATGTGTAACAAGGAAGTACAACGTGCAACTACGTGTCAAGGTGTAGTAAAGGTAATCAAAGAGCAATTAATGGTGCTGAGCTGTCACATAGTTGTGGCAAAAGGGAATGTGGTTTTATAAATTGTGCATTAATTTTAATGTTGCAGGACAACAGTATTACTGTTGTGAAAGACATGACTCCAGGCATTTTTATTGATTGTTTATTTTTTGTAGTGAGACACGGTTGCCTGTAACAAGAAACAAGAGTGAACAGAGAAAAAAAGCAGAACAAGTCTCCAAAAATGATCACACTATCAAAGTGCATGTACACCATGTGATATGATGACACAGTGGTTAGCGCTTTTGCTTCACAGCTAGACGGTCCAGGTGCATGTTTTTTCTGTGCCAATAGGTTTCCTCCTGTTTCCCCTACAACTAGAAACAATTCACATCAGCACAGAAAGGCTCCGTCTGACTTAGGAATGATAATTAAGTGTGATAATTTTTGGACTTATTTTTCTGTGTTGTTTCTGCTTGTTACAGTCAACGGTGTCTCACTTCACTTTACAGTGCGTGCTCTCCTCTACCTACACATTAGTTACAGTATACATGCACATTGATATCGTGGTAATTTTCCTTGTTTTACTGTATTTTTTGTCTGTTCACTCTTGTTTCTGGTTGTTACAGGCAACTATAAAAAATAAATAAACCACAATCAATAAAAAGAGTCATGTCTTCACTTTCACGACAGTAATACTGTTGTCCTGCAACATTAAAATATATACACTATATATATAGCTCAGCACCATTAATTGCTCCGTTTCATTCATACTGTATTGGCTTAGCAGTTTTGTTGTGATTGTATGATGTCACTTTTGAATGAAATAAATCAATAAAAAAATGAAAATGAATAACTTTACTACACCTTGACACGTAGTTACATTTGTACTGCCTTGTTACACATTGTGCCCCCTTCTAACACTTTGTACTAAGTGGCGCATCTGGTAGAGCGAGTCGTCTCGTGATCGGGGGTTCGAATCCCAGCTCCCGCAAAAATGCACACTGTCGTTGTGTCCTTGGGGAAGACACTTCACCCTACTTGCCCCCCCGAGCGCTGGCCCACGCCAGCAGCTCACTGCTCCTACAGCTTGAGCTCCTACAGCGACATTGAGGACGGGTCAAATGCAGAGAATAAATTTCTCTAAAGAGATTAATAAAGGATAACTTAACTTACCCCCTTGTTACACATTGTTCCCCCTTGTTACACGTTGTAAGAGTACCTGTACTTATATGTGGAATTACTTTCTTGTTACCCGTACTTACACCTGGAACTCGCAGGCTGTATTCTAAAGCGTTACTTAATCCAATACCTACAGGAGCTGTCATGTCTTTTCCTCCTTATGTTTACAAAGGCTGCACCGGGAGGCTGTGAGGCGTTCGAGGGTTGTGGGGTGAAAAAACTGCACTGTAAAATGACTTCTAAATGGTAAACGTTGAAACTGCAAAAAAACAAAAAACAAAAGGCTTGGTAAAATAAATATGTCTCAAAATGTTTGCTTTGCTACACATCTTATTTATGCTGAAAACATGTAAATTTACAAGCACTCATGTCAAAATGATTATAGTTCATTTTCATGTTTTGTAATGTTTTGTAATGTAAAGTTCTTTTACTGAGACAGTTGCAGTTTGTTACAAGGACAAAAATGGAGATGTTAAAACAAAAGAAACATTGGTATGAATGAGTCATATTCTTTTCTTTTCGAAATCGGGAACTTCAAAATCGGAAATCGAATCTAATCGGGGCTTGAGTGAATCGTTACATCCCTATATATATGATAGAAAAAAGTGACGGCAACAATGCAAGGAAAAACATTTGTTTAGATCCATTTTGTAGCTTTTTCTGAGCTTTTAGACTTGGGTGAAGCCAAAGTGGAGAAAATGCTCTCGGTGAAGGCAGGGGGGTGGGGGTTAAGGTGAGGGTTAAGGTGAGGGTTAAGGTGAGGGTTAGGTGAGGGTTAGGGTGAGGGTTAGGGTGAGGGTTAAGGTGAGGGTTAGGTGAGGGTTAGGGTGAGGGTTAGGGTGAGGGGTTAAGGTGAGGGTTAAGGTGAGGGTTAAGGTGAGGGTTAAGGTGAGGGTTAAGGTGAGGGTGAGGGTTAGGGTGAGTGTGAGGGTTAGGGTGAGGGTTAGGGTGAGGGTTAGGGTGAGGGTTAGGGTGAGTGTGAGGGTTAGGGTGAGGGTTAGGGTGAGGGTTAGGGTGAGGGTTAGGGTGAGGGTTAGGGTGAGTGTGAGGGTTAGGGTGAGTGTGAGGGTTAGGGTGAGGGTTAGGGTGAGGGTTAGGGTGAGGGTTAGGGTGAGTGTGAGGGTTAGGGTGAGTGTGAGGTTAGGGTGAGGGTTAGGGTGAGGGTTAGGGTGAGGGTTAGGGTGAGGGTTAGGGTGAGTGTGAGGGTTAGGGTGAGTGTGAGGGTTAGGGTGAGTGTGAGGGTTAGGGTGAGTGTGAGGGTTAGGGTGAGGGTTAGGGTGAGGGTTAGGGTGAGGGTTAGGGTGAGGGTTAGGGTGGGGGTTAGGGTGAGTGTGAGGGTTAGGGTGAGTGTGAGGGTTAGGGTGAGGTTAGGGTGAGTGTGAGGGTTAGGTGAGTGTGAGGGTTAGGGTGAGGGTTAGGGTGAGTGTGAGGGTTAGGTTGAGTGTGAGGGTTAGGGTGAGGGTTAGGTTGAGTGTGAGGGTTAAGGTGAGGGTTAGGGTGAGGGTTAGGGTGAGGGTTAGGGTGAGTGTGAGGGTTAGGGTGAGTGTGAGGGTTAGGGTGAGGGTTAGGGTGAGGGTTAGGGTGAGTGTGAGGGTTAGGGTGAGGGTTAGGGTGAGTGTGAGGGTTAGGTTGAGTGTGAGGGTTAGGGTGAGGGTTAGGGTGAGGGTGAGGGTTAGGGTGAGTGTGAGGGTTAGGGTGAGGGTTAGGGTGAGTGTGAGGGTTAGGGTGAGGGTTAGGGTGAGTGTGAGGTTAGGGTGAGGGTTAGGGTGAGTGTGAGGGTTAGGGTGAGTGTGAGGGTTAGGGTGAGGGTTAGGGTGAGGGTTAGGGTGAGGGTTAGGGTGAGTGGTGAGGGTTAGGGTGAGTTAGGGTGAGTGTGAGGTTAGGTGAGTGTGAGTGTGAGGGTTAGGGTGAGTTGGTGAGGGTTAGGTGAGTGTGAGGGTTAGGGTGAGGGTGGGTGAGGGTTAGGGTGAGTGTGAGGGTAGGGTGAGGGTAGGTGAGTGTGGGGTTGGGTGAGGGGTTGGTGTGAGGGTTAAGGTGAGGGTAGGGTGAGTGTGAGGGTTAGGGTGAGGGTTAAGGTGAGGGTTAGGGTGAGGGTTAAGGTAAATATCGCCCGGTGCTACAGGCTCAGAAGCGTCACCTGTATGAGTTCATCTTTGGTGTTGAACTGCGTCACCAGGATGTTCTCTCCGTCGGACACTCTGGTCAGGGACACACACAGTCGCCCGAGGCCTGGACATGAGCGTCCGAGGGCAGGTCCCGGTCCAGGCCGGACTTCAGCACCTTCACCAGGTTAAAGGAGGGGTGCAGGGGGCCCAGGTTCCTCCGGCGAGCCTCCTTCGCCACCTCGATCACGTCCTCGCAACATTTGGCTGGAAGAGACCGAGTGTATGAAGACATGTGAACCTTTTAGGAAACACTTTAAAAATGGTCCTTTAGAAAAGTCTTAGCACAGTGAATGGCGTCCTCTGTGTGTGTGGTTCACAGAGATAACGGCAGAATAAAAAGAGTTTTGAAGAGTTTGTTGAACCACAGACTCAAGTGACTGCAGCACTGGAGGCCTCACGGCAGTAATAACACCGCTCATTCATGGCCACAATGGTAACCAGTGGAGTGGAGCCAATGTGTGGCCTCGTTTCATAACCTGAGTGAGGAAGGACCGGGTTCATCTCACAGACCTGTTTGTGCACAAGTGTTTCTCCCGGCCAATGTGGTCAATAATAATAAATCATCAATTACCAGTGGTTCTCAAACTTATCACAGCGTAGAACCACCTCAGAGGATTACTGGCCTCCTTCCAAATAACACTTCAGAAAAAGTGGTGGCACGGTGGCACAGTGGTTAGCGCTCGTGCTTCTAGACGTTCCGGGTTCGATTCCCACCAGGGACGGGGCCTTTCTGTGTGGAGTTTGCATGTTCTCCCCATGTCTGCGTAGGTTTCCCCTACCACTAAAAACATATACAACAGGCCAGGATGAATGAGAGTGTGTTTGAGAGAGTGCGCATGGGGGACGATGGATGGAAATTAGCCCAAAGCTACAATCCGGCGTGGCTTGTTTACATGTTCATTAACATGCACTGTCCCGACCAAATAAAAAATAAACCAATAAATAAAAAAGTATTGGGCGTTTTATTCTTAAAAGATGCTTTGTACCAGATTTAGCTCATGCTAATTTCTATCTGCACTGCAGGTGCACACAGTATTAAAACACACATTTCAAATAACTGTCAGTCGCACTAATGAATGAGCCTAGCTCCCAGTAGACTATACGCACACAAGCGTCACGTGACCTCCGAGTGGATTCTAAGTAGTCGTTTGCGTTTCCTGTCTCTGTTATTTCTTGTCTAAAAACATAAACAGCTGAAGATTCCATGGCAGACAGTGAGTTACTGGTGGAGTCACAGCATCAGGTTAAAAACATCACGTCAGGAGCAAAACATTCACTGGAGGAAACTTCCGTGCTCATGACAGTAAGTGTTTTTGTCTTAAAGCTAACGGCTAACACAAATTAAAAATGAAAATAGCTCAGAGATTTTAAACTGTTCAAAAAATAATCCGCCTGTCTTTAGTATAAATACTTTTTAGACTTTTAATTTTGGGTGGTGGTTTTTTGATGCTAGCCGTTAGCGCTGAGATAAAAAGTCCTCCCTAAACAAACACAGACGTTTCCTGCAGTCAAGAATTTACATTCAACGTAATGTTTTAACACGTAGCGAGTCACTTCGGATCAGTATCTCACTGTCACTGATGTTTCCTTGAACTATTATTTTTTTAGACAAGACCTCATAGGGAAATAACGGAGACAGGATACGGAAGCACCGACTTAGGATCCACTTGGAAGTCACGTGTCATTTGCATAGAGCCTATTGCTGGGTTTCAGGTGACATCACAGCGTCCTAAAGGCCAATACCATTGTATGGAGGAAAAATTATTTTGTTTTTTAGGAAATGTTTGGTCTTGTACAGAGAGATTATGGACCCAGTGATTGATATTAATTCATACATTTTCTTTTGAGATACGACTTGTGAAAGTGTAATGCTGTTAATAGGAAAAACTGGCTCCTCCCCCTCACTGGGTCTGGTGACATCATCACATTCTAGAACCTGCAACCCAGCTATGGCCAGTCCAGCCCTGGACTTCATGCACGATGCCTGTGTGTGAAGACTCCCCTGATCACTGGCCGCGTTGGCCCATGTTTGTTTTACTCCTCTTCCTCCCCGGTCTCTTTGAATACGTCCGTAATTTGTCATCTGCGTCACTAAAACAGTGACGCAAACACTGGTCAATACCATTCAGTCACAGCGGCCTCGGCTGGAGCGTTTAATGGCCAAAGCATGTGCGTAATGAGCATAAAGGAGGCGGCGGCACTGGGAGAAGAGCGAAGACCCGACACCCCCAACCCCACCACAACATCATTGCAATCATCTTGAGAAGTACACGTTGGTGAGCTCTGAAAAACTTTGAGCAAACTAACATTCAACTGGCCCCAGAACCACTTGGTTCATTTGTCCAGAGCAGCCGTTCCCAAAGTCCAAGGGCGTCGAGGCCCCTGTATTGATCTGAAAATACCTCACGGCCCCCGAATAATAATGATTTACATATTTACATTGAAAGGATGTGTGTGTAAGTCACGTTTCACCTCAACTACTGACTTCTTTTGAACTCTTTTTCACTTGTCAATAGCACTTAATAAACCTTGCAGGCTTTTTAATTCGAGACGTTTTTTTCTACTTGTTACTTGATCTTGAGTAAAAGTATTTTACAGTAACGTAACTCTTGAGTACAGTTAAACAAGTACCAGTATCGTACTACCTGTATTCAACAAAACTGTGTCAACCGAAACAATATTTTTCTTTAGATACAAAGTTGTGATGGGCTCCTGAGACAGCACTAGAGAAAGTTACTTGGTTTCCCCAGCTCAAATAAATAATACAAGAAAAAGAAAATACCTGGAATAATTACTAACATAGATCATGGTAATTACTATACTGACGTATTCAGTGTACGACAGGTGTAAGTAAATGTTTCCTTTTTTCTTTATAACACATGACATTTTCTACAGAATTAAAATGTGTTTTATCACGTTTCATTACGCGCCATCAGAGGTGGGTAGTACTCCATTTACTCAAGTACTGTACATGTAATCCCCGCCTCAATCAAAAAGTGACAAAAATGTTACAAAAACTGAACAAATAAGTGATGGAAATTTTTTTCAAAAAGGTGACAACACAGCCACAACGCAAAAAAAAAAGCTCCATTTAGATGAGTTTTGTAGGTCTTAGCGTTCAAATGAGGCGTTACACTGGCCTAGAGGCTGTGAGCTTATGGATTTGGGTAAAGGAGAAAATGCACTCGGTTAAGGCGGGGGTTAAGAGGTTAAAGTGACTTCTTGAAGTGATTGTTCTTTTGCAAGTAGGTTTGTTCATGCAGTAGGTTACTTTTTACTTCTGCTTGAGTAATATTAAAGCAGTACTAAGTAACGTGTTTGCCTTAATAAATCCTTTTAGTCCCTCTGGGGGTAATACAAGTGTTAATGGGATGATTGGGGGGTCTTCCATCTCCCCCTGGTGTCTCTGGCCACAAAACCATGCTTGCAACTTGACTGCCACCGGGTTGGAGCAACCAATACACACTAATGGAATCACTTAATCATTTAAACAGTATTTATAAGTTTGAGTGAAAAAAAATATTTCCATGTATAACTGGATGTACAACACCCCTCTCTCCCTTCACCTTTTCTGTCAGCGTAGTATTTACTCTACAAGACATTTAATAAGTTAAAAAATCGTAACTTGCTACGACACCTGCAGTTGCGCTTATGGCCTCTAGGGGCAAGAGTTACTTAGTACTGCTTTAAATATCGGTTTCTTAATTGAGTAAAAAAAAAAACCTCGAACTCGTGACACTGTGAGTAAATCTTTAAGTGACAAATCTTCATTTTGATGAGTTAAAAAATATGTATTTCTTGTTTTGCATACTTAGTCCTTAATATGATTTCTTTTTACAATATTTTATTTAAAATGTATTTGATCTTTATTAAAAATATGACAATTTTTACAAAATTTAATGTTGTTTCTCATAATATATGTCACTGCTGAAACAGTAATCAGACTTTTACTACTCAAGTACAGTTTTCTCACAGGTAAACACAGGAGCGGACTAGGACTGAAAAACGGCCCTGGACTCTGACAGGCCTGGCCCGAATGAGCGTAAATGCGACACCTCCACGTGAATTTTCTCAAGTTCGGCTTTACCCAAATCTAAAAACTTCTTGACTGGAGAGCAACAGTGTGACTAAGACCTGCAAAAGTGATTGCAACCTTTTGTCACGTTGTCGCCGCATTTTTGTTTGGTCACGTTTTTGTTGTTTTTCATTACTTTTTTGTCACTTTTTGTGGCTCTTTTGTTGCTTTTTCATCACTTTGTTGTTGTGTTTTGTCTCTTTTTGTAACTGTTATAGTTTTTTTTTTTTGTCGCTTTTTGAGTTCCTCGAAAAGCACTATATAAAACGTATGTATTATTATTTTATGTTTTTATTGCTTTTTTGTCGCTTTTTTGTCCGTTCTTTGTCCGTTTTTCATCGCTTTTTCGTCGCTTTTTGCGTTCCTTGAAAAGCACTATATAAAAATGTATGTATTATTATTATTTTATGTTTTTTTCGCTTTTTCGTCACTTTTTCAATAAATTTTCGTCGCTTTTTGTCCGTTTTTGTTAGGCTTTTTTGTCACATTTTCATTACATTTTCGTCACTTTTTTGTCTGATTTTCGTCGCTTTTTCGTCACTTTCTGAGTTCCTTGAAAAGCGCTATAACTCTTGAGTAAATCTTTTGGCTACTCACCTCGGCGTGTCATTATAAACCTAATTAGTTTCTGTGTCATAAAACTGTCATTATTATTATTATAGTTTATCGATTATCATGCGATTTTCTGCCATTATCTATTGAACTTCAAAGCTTGTTGTCGTGACAGGCTGAAAAAAGTATCGCTTAAGTATCGATACTGTAAGCAAAGAACCGTTGAAGGGTTATAACGTTAATAACATAGCCTACATGACGTAAAAATGATAATAAAAAAGATTATTATTCCTGAACTATTAAGCCTTCTACATGCACTTATAAATCGTGTATACGCTAAAAGCAGCAGCAGTAATTTAACCGCGGAGAACCGTAGCGGCGCGTCTTACCGATACACGCCTGGCTTGCGAGCACGGAGGCGGTCAGAGCTCCCGCCGAGGCCCCGTACAGTTTGGTGGCTCCGTGGACCAGAAACGGCGCCTTCTCCAGCAGACAGCTCGACACCCCGACGTGGTAGATCCCCAGGAAGCCGCAGCCCGCGAAGGACAGGTTCCAGCCCGCGTTGAGGTCGAACATGGCCCGTGCATGTCCCGGTCCGAACAGCGGGGAAGTAGCGGGGAGAGCGGCCGTGAGCGGTGAGCGGGAGGCGGGCGAGAGTCGAGTGTCAGTGTCGCTCTGTGTGCGGAGCGTGCGGAGCTTTAAGAGAGACAGAGAAGCGGAGGAGAGGCGGGGACTGGGGCGTTCAAGGACTCCGGGAAATACAGACATCCGTGACGGAATACCATGGCGGAATACTCGGAAACCTCCTCAAATCCCGGGTAGATATGTTTGTTGTTTTCGAATTTTGTTTTTTGTGTGCGCAAGAAATCACATTTTTAACACGTGCGTGCATTATTATTGGCAGGAATTAGGATTATGTATTAACCCACGCCTTAACCGAGCGCATTTTCTCCAGTTTAGCTTTACTCTACTGTAGCTTTTGGACTGGAGAGCAGTGTAATGCCTCATTTGAAAGATAAGGCCATGTCTTCGTCGCGTTTTCGCCGCTTTTTGAGTTCCTTGAAAAGCGCTATATAAAACGTATGTATTATTATTATTTTATGTTTTTATTGCTTTTTTATCACTTTTTTGTCACTTTTTCTGTACGTTTTTGTTACGTTTTCGTAGCTTTTTGTCGCTTTTCGTCACTTTTTTTCACTTTTTCGTCGCTTTTTCATTACGTTTCATCGCTTTTTGGTTGCTTTTGAGTTCCTTGAAAAGCGCTATATAAAACGTATGTTTTATTATAATTTTATGTTTTTATTGCTTTTCATTGTTTTTCGTCACTTTTCGTCACTTTTTTTCACTTTTTTGTTGCTTTTTCATTACGTTTCGTTGCTTTTTGTCGCTTTTTGTCACTTTTTTTTGTCACTTTTTTGGTGCTTTTTTGTCCATTTTTTGTCACTTTTTGTCGCTTTTTGTCACTTTTTTGTTGCTTTTTGTCCATTTTTTGTCACTTTTTTGTCGCTTTTTTGTCACTTTTTGTCGCTTTTTGTCACTTTTTGTTGCTTTTTTGTCCATTTTTTGTCACTTTTTTGTCACTTTTTCATTGCTTTTGTCAGTTTTTGGTCATTTTTTGTCACTTTTTGTCACTTTTTAAAAACTTTTTCATCGCTTTTCGTCAGTTTTCATTACATTTTTGTCGCTTTTTCGTCACTTTCTGAGTTCCTTGAAAAGCGCTTATGTATTATTATTATTATTATTATTATTATTATTATTCGTTCCTTTTTTGTCACTTTTTTGTGACTTTTTTCATGTTGCTATTGTTGCTTTTCCAGCACGTTTCTTTGTTGCTTTTTCATCACATCTTGTGTTTTCATCCTTGTTATTTTGACAGCTTTTAGATTTGCATAAAGCCTAACTATAGGTTCAGGTGGGGTTATCAGGTTACAAACGGGCCAGTAGTAGTTTGAGTTAACTCTTGCAAGACCCACATGTGGATTCAAGAGCATTTTCTTTGCATTATATTGTATTATTATTATTGTATTATATTTATATAAGACAAAACATCTCCACCACAAATATCTTAACACATTTCTCTAAGTACTTATATTATGAGGAATAACTGGGGCTGTTATTGTCCAAAGCTGAATACCAAGAACTCGTGTGTGTAAACATTCTCACGAACAGTAAATGCAGCATTCTCCGATTGGTCCAAGTTACTTTCAGTCACAGTTATTTTCTAACTTCTGGACGAATCAGAAGGCTCGGGGGCGTGTCCCAAACAGAGACAGGTCAACAGTGACTTTAGACCTACTGTATATACATATGCTCTTCTGCAGTTTGGGACACACTGTACTATTTTCACTGGACGTGAAGGAAAATGATGAAGGTCAAGTCTGACTATTTAAAGACGCCTCACATTTACAAAACACAAGCATTTTTTGGAAAGACATGTTTGAAGCAAGAGCGGCCCATAAAAACGTCATAAAATATGCAGGAAAATGTGTGAAAACTGTTAAATAATCCTGTGCGATCCTGTGTATTTACTATACTATACTACTATACTATTTACCTTGTGTAAAAATGAATTTCAGCACACACGTCCGAGTCAAAATGGGAAAAATATGCGATGAAATATTAGCAAAAACGCACTGAGGAAAAAGATCCGTTTGGATCAGCTTTGTAGGTCTTAGCTTTCAAATGAGGTGTTACACTGAGCTACTAGATTTGGGTAAAGCTGAACTGGAGAAAATGCACTCGGTTTAGGGGGTTAAACAATAGGTTGTTGTCTCATGTTCTAGAATTCTATTTCAGTCGGAGCAGGTGCCAAAAGAGTTCGGGAAATTCCACAGTTACCATGGAGATCGGCCATCTTTGCAGCTGTTAGCATACATTCCATTGACTAACATGAGCTAAAAACAGTATAACAAGTGAAGAAAAAAGCCGTGGAACAACTCCGTTAGCTGCTGAGTTACTGCTGGTAAATGCATCTAACACACTGTGGTGTCCAAGTGTTTTAATGTGAACAATAACTCCAGTAATTAAACTTTTAAAATCTCCATTACTTTACAATTGCTGCTAATCCCATAATGCTTAGCGACATGACATCACATTCCCGAACTCTACAACTCTACGGGAGAGAAATTTCCCAAAAGAAAATGTCCAAATCATTATTTGACAGTGACTGGATTCGCAAACCTGCCATATTATTCTTATGGCTGAAAGTCACACAATGGAATAATATGTATTTGTAGTTGTAGGTACATAATGTAATAAGACATAACTCGAACCCTAACCTTAACCTTAAGCCCTCAACCTGAGGGTCTCGTGTCCTATTACATTATGTACCTACAAAGTACTAATATTGTGTATCATTGTGTATCTAACCCATAGGTACAAGTTATTACAGATTGTTACAGAGCACATTACATTGTACTAAATTTAGTTAAGTACAATGTATCAAGGTACTGTAAAATTAAGTGATTCCGTTTCAGCTGCTCCACCTCAAATTTCAAATGTTGTGACGTCACGTGAACGCAACCTATTGACTTTCACAAAACCCCGCCCCTAAATGGTCATTGTCCGTCATACCTCATAGCAACCGTCGCTACCAGACAATACCCTGCTGTAGATACAGACGGCATCGCATCATACAAGGGGGCGTGGCCTCGCCGAATGTTTTGGGAAACACAATTTTCTGGCGGAATATAAACTTATTAATCACACATAAATAAAGTCAATTATAAATCGGGCCCATATGGATGTTTTTGTTTTCAGCAGATTGTTCAGTAGAAGCGAAAAAACGGCAGTCGTAGCTAGTTAGCATGTAGCATGATGTTTACATGAAGCATCATGTTAGCATTCTCCGTTATTTATGTATTTATGGGCTGTTGAACCACTTTGCTCCTCTCCATGTCTTTGTATCTTATTGGGTAGAAAACTATATTCAGAATTCTGCATTTGTTCAAGTAGTTTTGGAGTAATTATAGAAAGTTTAGATTTTTCCCTTTGGTTTCACACAACTGCTTCAAACATGACCAAATATGGCCGATTCCAGAGATGCCGTCTGTATCTCTGGATGATGCTTCATGTTAGCATCATGCTACATGATAACGCTAACTACAACTGTCGTTTTTTGGCTTAATTTTTTATTTAACAATCTGAAAAAAACATTCATATGGACCCAATTTAGACTTGACTTTATTTGTGTCTGATAAATAAGTTTATATTTCACCAGAAAACGGCTAAAGAGTGAAAAATGGTGTTTCCCAAAAGATTCTTCCTTCCCCCTGTGCGAGGCCACGCCCCCTTGTGTGACGCGATGCCGTCTGTAGCTATAGTTACTTAGCAGAGCCTTGATATTTCTGCAGCGAATGGTTCTGTTGTGACACTGCACTGATAGCCACATCGCGGCTGGAGAATCATGATTAATATGTTTCCTCGCTGAAAAAGAACCACGGCCGCGGGGGAGACAGAGCCACTGCAGCACCTGTAGGTTTAGCAAGCAGCTAACAATAACACTCATATTTAATCAACACTAGATTAAAGGGATATTTCAGGATTTTGACATTGGGCCTAATTTCCTAGTTATCCAGAGTGTTGTTGATGTCTGGAGATATTTTTTTCTTAAATGCATGCAGTTCTTATATTTGAAGAGTCTAGTGGCGCTAAGCTAGGGCAAGGCTAGGGCAGATCACTCCGCCGCTGCGTTAGCTTACAGCCACGAAGCTGATGCTGCTCAAATATAAGTTATTTTAAATGCAAAATGGTTAAAATGATTCTATTAACACTATATGGTTAGTCTGGTGTTATAAGTGATTTACCTCAGGTGCACTGTGGAGTGGGTCAGACTGTTTTTAATGCAGGCTAACTGATACCATAGAAATGCTTTAGCTTTGCCCTAGCCTAGCGCCACTAGACTCTTCAAATATAAGAACTGCATGAATTTAAGAAAAAAATATCTCCAGACATCAGCAACACTCTGGATAACTAGGAAATGAGGCCCAATGTCAACAATCCTGAAATATCCCTTTAACATAAGAATAGAACTTACCCGGTGGTGCAGGAGCAGGACTGGTCCACACGACTGTGCCGGTTGCATTTATTCATTTTATTTGTAAAATGTTAAATGGTCACATTTATATAGCGCCTTTCTACCTGCTTTAGGCACTCAAAGCGCTTTACATCAAGGAACCAGTCACCCATTCATTCATACACCAGTGTACGCAGACACTTTTGCTCAGACGATTATATTCCTTTTTTGATTAGTAATTAAGGGTAATGATTTGATGACTCATGCCAAGTCAGGCGCCAGGTCTGTCAGCGTCTCTGCAGTCGCACTATGGACATAATAAAGTCTGTCATAGAAGAACTCACATTGTCTGTTATCTCCTCTGAGTCACCACAGCACCGTGTGCAGATTAAACGGGAGAATAATGATCATGAAAGTCCACAGTGCACCTGTATGAAGAAAAGAAAACATTCTTAAGTCGAGATCTTTAGGTGAAAACGTAGATTTTTCACACGTCAATCTCCCTAATGTGAGAGTAAAAACAGACCAAACTCTTCTTTTACAATGTTATTTTATGAAGATTTGTCGATTTGGGGATTGTGTCCGAAACGTGGCAGCGATCCGCCGTGTTTCCCCCGCGCATCCACTCACAAATACTGACATGTTTGGTAATCAGAAGATAGAGAGACTTTAACCTCTTAATCCCCGCCTTAACCGAGCAAATCCGGTCCAGTCGACGATTGAACCTTTTAAAAGTGTCAAAATAGCAACAAAAAGGTGGATGAAAACTAGGAGTGTGACAATATTTAGATTCTCCAATATATCGCGATATTTTACGGGACGATACTTTTATTCCAATATCGATACGATTGATGACGTCATGCATATTAATGAGCAACGTCATGCATATTAATGAGGCAGCAGTGCTCCACTGTTTTCACAGTCAATAGAGGCCAACAATGATCAAGAATTCAGTCAGACCAGCACGGGGCAGCACTACAGTTTTAAGCACTTGGACCAAACACTGTCACACAAATAAATTACTTTAATGATAGTTTTTATAATTATAAAGAAGATTAATTTGGGGTTGATTTATTCCTTTTTAAATAGGGCTGTGGTTTCTTATTTATTTAAATGTAAATGAAGTCACTGACAGATCTATGACCCATTTTCAGTGAGTAAGTCAGGGATCATTTATAAAAGTGGTACAAAGCACATGGAAAGAAATGTAAATGATGAATAATATGTAGTATGTTCAAATAAAGGTTAAAAGTAGCATGTTTTTATTTTAAATCGTGATGTATCGTAGGTTATTTTTGTGCAATATATCGATTATCGCAGTATCGGCGTATCGTGAGATAATCGTTATCGTGAGCCATGTATCGCGTATCGAATCGTGAGCTACCCAGAGGTTCCCACCCCTAATGAAAATGCAACAAAAAGCGACAAAGATGTGACAAAAGCGCGCTGGAAAAGCAACAATAACACAATAAACAAGGGACAAAAACGCAACAAAAGAGCAACAAATAAAGTGTGGGGAAAAAAAGCAATGAAAAAACAAAAAAGCTACAAAACCCAGTGTGTGTCCAGTCGACCATTTAACCTCCTAACCCCACGTTTTCTCCAGTTTGGCTTACCCAAATCTAAAAGCAAAAAAAGCGGACAACAATAACGCAACAATAACGCGATTTTAAAAAGCGTCAAAAACACGACTAAAGAGTGATGAAAAAGCGATTAAAACATACACCAGACAAACACTACTAAATGTGACAAAAAGTTAGTTAGTTTTGTAGGGATGAAAAAGCAACAGAAAAGTGACAAAAAATAGATGGAAAAACGACACAAGCGCGGCAAAAAAGTGATTAAAAATTGATTATTTTAATTAAAAAACAGACAAAAACACACGACCAAAGAGCGATAAAAAAGCAACAACAAAAATCAACAAGAAGAGCGACAAAAACAAAAAACCCTACGTAAACACGACAGTAACGCTTCAAAAAATGTGACATAAACGCGGCGACCAACAACAACAAAGTTACAATCGGTTTGTGGGTCTTAGCTTTCAAATGAGGCGGTACAGGCCTATATAGGCTGTATAAGCGCCAGTCCAGAAGCTTTTAGATTTGGGTAAAGCCAAACGGGAGAAAACGCGCTCGATTGTAGGAGAACACAAGAACCCTTTTGCTGCGCATGTGGGGAGTTCCTTGACACGGCCACGCGCAGAAGTGGTCCTGAAGCTGCTGGCCTTGTCGTGAGCGCGCGCATTATTACATCACCTCTCCGCGCTGTGATTGGCCCGTGTCCTCCTCTCCTCCGCCTCGTGTCGGGCAGCAGCAGCAGCAGCATCTCGTCTGTCTCTCCCCGCTCGTGTTTTGGGATCTCCGCGCGCTCCCGCTCTCGCGCCGCTCGTTGTTGTTTATTATTTTTTTGAAGATGGCGGAGAGCGAGGCCGACACGCCGAGCACCCCCATCGAGTACGACAGCAAGTACTTCGAGTTCGAGGGGGTCCGGCTGCCGCCCTTCTGCCGCGGGAAGATGGAGGAGATCGCCAACTTCGGCCTGAGGAGCAGCGACATCTGGATCGTCACCTACCCCAAGTCAGGTAAGCGGCGACGCACGCGGGCTGCACGCGGCGCTGCGTCACCCCGCCTTTTCAAGGGGTCGACAGACGAAATACGCAGCGAAACCAGCGGCTTCAACTGAACGACCGTGGGAAAACTTGGGCTCCTCGTTTGCCCTGCGTTTGATTTGCAGCTGCAGCTGGACAGACGCGTCAAAGCTGAGGCCTGAGACATATACATCAGTTTGAAAAGCAATGACACTGTCTGATCTTTTATGCCAGAAATGCGTCAAAAAATAGACTGACATTTAATGTTGAGTGTTTCCAAAGCTGCAGGAGATAAATGCATTGATATTGTGGCATTAAAATAGCATGAAAAAGCCTACATTTGACTTGCTGCTGCCTTTACATATTTTCATTTAGTTTAGTCAAGATTTAGTCAAATAATTCATTTCCATTTTAGTCTAGTTTTAGTCGACTAAAATTACATGCAAATTTAGTGGACTTTACATTCATAATATTTATTTTGATCACATTTAATCGAGGTCCTCAGCTTCATGGAGCTTCTCCCACATGAACAGAGCTCAGAGCTGCTCCTTTGGCAGAGGATTTAAATGATATGAGGCTCTTCTTCTCATTATCATTAAAGTGCATCTGACACATTAGACACAAGTTTGCTAAAACACAGTTAACACGATATATTTAAGATTTTGTTAAAGATATTCCCAGTTTTCTTTAGTTTGACCATTTTTGTGATGTTTATGTTTCACTTCCTTATTGGACACCGACAGGAAGTGACATCAAAGAAGGTAAACAATTTAAACTGTTGCCGTGCCGACCATGTTAAGTCAATGGGAAATGAATGAGTCAAACTGCTATGGAATGTTACCTTCTTTTATGTCACTTCCTGTCAGCAGCTTAAAAATTCAAATAAAAATAACTTTTCTGCCCAACATTTCTTCATTAAAATTGCTGCTTCACTGAAATACAATGATAATTATGCAACTGATGTGATCCATCTAAATAAGTCATATTTCAAGAGCATTAAAATCTGTCATATGCACTTTAAGTCTTATCTGCGTCGACGGAAATATCATTTAGTTATAGTTTTGCCTGCATTAAAAAAGTTTGTAAGTGCTTTATTTGTTATTGTACATCCGTACAACGGAACAGTGTTCAGGTGTTAGTCCTGAGCCGCATGTTTTGGAGGTCGGGGAAAAACCGGAGCATTGCCTTCAGTCTCCTCTGAAACGGTGCAGCGCCTCCTGGGTTGTCCCTGTTTCAGAGCGTGGTGTCCTGCACTGATCAGCTCCTCCTTCCTCTTCCTCCTGCGCAGCTCCCTCCGCTCCACAACAGTCTTTCACCATGTTCTGGGAAGAGCAGTTCATCTGTTTATTCTCCAGTGAACGTCCATTAAGGCATGCGTGGCTTAGCTGTGAGTCTTGCCCGGATACCTCCTCGTTTGTCCCTTCCTTGTTTCCTGTAGCTCCTCTTGTGACGCCTCCTCTGTGCTGCAGCTGTAGGGGCTCTCGCTGCCTCTTCAGTGTCTCAGAAGAACAAATGTGTCTCAAATGTCTTTAGCTCATAAGCTGCTGTTTGTTTACTTTTAAAAAGCTGCTTCTTCAGGACCATTACAGACTCTCAAAGTAAATAAATCCCTCGAACATTTAGTTTAGTTTATTTATTTGTTTGCGCAGTTAACCTGCTCAAAAGGAGTGGGCCGAAGCCAAAGGCTTATAAGCGCTCACCCCAAAAATAAAAACAATAACATTACATTTAACATTTGCAGGGTAGCAAATCATAAACAAAGGAACATAGGGCAAAGTAACAACAAATAATGAAGAACAATAATAATAAAAAACAACAACAGCAAAATAAAGAAACAACAACAGAAGAATGTGCTACAACTCATATCTAAGAAATATAAACTCTTTGTAAGCTTTTTTAAAATGTACCAGGTTATTGCAAAGTTTGATGTTTTGATCTAGATTATTCCATATTTCAACACCACGTCTCATGGGACACATGCTTTTCATGGTTGTTCTGAAATACTGTTTAGTTTAGTTTATTTATTTATTTGAGCAGTTAAAATTTCTGCTCAAAAGGAGTGGGCTGAAGCAGAAGCTTATAAGCCCCACCCCCGACCCACCCGAAATACTGTTTATCGAAGCTCATCTTATCTCTCAAGTTGTATTTGACTTCTCGTTTGCAGAACACATTTTGTAAACTTTCAGGAAGTGACTTTGTGAGGCTTTGAACATGATTTGACCCATCTTATATTCAGTAAGGTCCTCAAATTTAATTGTTTTGATTTAAAGAATAATGGATTAGTGTGATCACGGTATCCAGCTAAATGGATTATTCTTATCGCCTTTTTCTGAACTTTAAACAATGGGTCAAGATTACTTTT
Source organism: Neogobius melanostomus (assembly GCA_007210695.1). Classification (NCBI taxonomy): domain Eukaryota; kingdom Metazoa; phylum Chordata; class Actinopteri; order Gobiiformes; family Gobiidae; genus Neogobius; species Neogobius melanostomus. Next base: position 776,087 of record VHKM01000740.1, read on the forward strand.
ACAGTATATAGTATATAGAGCTTTGTTATCAATGATATATTTAAATGTATTAATTATGGCTGAAATCTTTGCAACTTTAGTTTTAATTTTATGATGTGAGGTTTCCAGCTGATTTTATGATCGAGTGTTACACCAAGAAATGTTTGTTCATAGACTCTTTCAATAGTTTCGTTGCCAATTTTAACTGGTAATTGTACATTCATTACACGATTTCCAAAGAACATTGCTTTGGTTTTCATAATGTTTAGACAATTTGTTTACGCAGAACCAATCTTTCAATGTATCCATTTCTTCTGTAATCTCGATCACCATTTGCTGTAAGTCTGCACCTGAGAGTATGATTGTTGTATCATCTGCAAAAAGGACCAGTTTAAGCTTCTTGAAACCAAGTACAAATCATTGATATATAATAATAGTTTAGGTCCGAGCACCGATCCCTGGGGGACACCACACACTAGGGTATCACACATGGATCTGCACTGCCCCATTTGAACATACTGTTTACGGTTTGTTAAGTAGGATTCAAAACACGGCAAAGATGTACAAAAGCATCCAGTAAAGAACTACAAATGCAGTTTGCAGAAAAAGGCAAAAAACGCAGCTGTACCAAGAGAGAGGGAGGGTTAGAAATTACATTCCAGGCTTAATTCCCCAAAGCTAGTTTTATCTTACGAGATATCCAAAACCTCGAGTGCCGTTTATAGACTCTTTCCACACAGCAGTGTAGTTTTACTGGTTTGTCTCCAGGTCAAACAGTAGTGAATTTGTGAGGGAAAAGAACCTGGACCTTCTGTCTGTGACCATGTGTTTAATTAAAGTTGATGTGAGGTACCAGACCTCAGACCTCAGACCACACTGAGGTTACACGGACCGATTCATTCCTCGACCAAACTTTAACAGCAGAATACTAAAAATAAACTACGTGGTTTCAGTGAACTCGACATCGCGGCCGTAAATGTGATTCACGGTTTGTTTATGACAGTCCGTTGTTATGACTTTTCAGATGAGAAGGAAACATCAGGTCAGGAACCAAACTTCACTGAGCAGCTGAATCATGACATGTCGGGTAATTTGTTTGTGTAACGTTTTCTTTGTTTGCTTTCATTTCAGCGTCAGCTTTGAGTCTGTCCTTTTATATTGTCATTAAATTAAAATCATGCAGCCTGCGATGTAGTTCTGTAGCTTTTTAGTCAGATATTTACAGACACTATTTAAAAAGACACACATAAAAAAAAAATCTCGCTGAATGACATGAAATCGTAATGAACTTTTCTTGTTTTAGGTCAAATAGAATTTCAAATTTATTTCTATTTGCTAAATGCCAGTATAATCGGAAGATAGAATTTGTTACGTTTCGGCCGGCCGATATATCAAGTCAAATAATATGTGGGTATTTAACAATATCGGCTATCGGCTGATATCGGCTGATATCGGCTGATAGCTCCGGAATCGAAAGTGAGAGACTTCCTTTTATTGGAAAGAGCTCCGTCAGAGCTTTAAAATGAGCTGGGGAACATTCCCGTGAAAATCAGTCACAAGTTTGTACACCTATTTTATATGTTTTATGTTGCAGACTTTAGCGTAGAGTTTCAGAACAATAAGAGATAGAGATTTATCCTTGCTTTGTTTGGAATCTGCTGATTTTTGTCTCCGTCTGAAGCACCTACTGCACGTCCTGAATAAATCAGCCCTGTGCCCTGAAGAAAGCGCCCCCTGCTGTCACAGTTCATACACAGGATTTTATTACATTTTACTTTCGTCAGACCACAGGACATATCTCTAAAAATCAAAGTTGTGCAGATTCTAATTCTGAGTCAGTTCAGCAGTTACAGTCTCCTCAAGTCTAAAGGCGATAGCAAAGCTTATTAGAGAAATGTCAGTCGGGTAATTTCCCCAAAGCGTGCAGCCGTCGCTCCAGGGCTCAATCACTCAGCTCCATGTGTCGATCCTCTGCTCTCAGAAAAGCTCTTCTCTGAAGACTCGGAGCAGGAGGGAGGGAGCGTGTAGACAGACAGAGACTCTTTTCTTACAACATCTGCTGTTTACAAATGCGCTCAGGACACTACAATCACTCACAAACCAGCCTTAACCTTATGGCTTAGACTGAGAAGGTCCATGAACAAGTTTAAGATTATCAGAAAATCAGACATTTATGAAAATGAGCTTTGAGCTGTGCATCTAAAAAAGACATTAATCAGAGGTGAACTTAAATATAAAGTAAAAACTAAAAAGTTTGGTGTGTGTAAGTGCTATTTTAAAGGTGCAGCAAACACTTGATATTCGTGTGTAATCCACCTTACAGCTCCGGTCTGTATTTCCTGGACTTTGTTGCATCATGGGAAGGGCCTTGCTCATTTCAAATGTCCATAATCACCAAACCCGTCCTGAGCCGCAGTGCACTCCAGCTGTGTTTTTCATTATGAACCTGCGCAACAACATCCTATTACCTTCCTTTCACTACTTTTATTGTTTGACGTATCTAAATAATTGAGCAGGCTCCAAAAACCCGGCTAAACTCCTGGAATGAACGAGCTTCAGTTTGCTGTTCATCCATCATGTACAGTCTCTGGATCCGGATCCGCACAAGGAAACTACAGCCAGAAAGAGCAGCTTATTGACACTTTTTTATTGTTCTAACCACGACTCAGAAATGACTGGTCTGTGGCTCACAAAATGTAAAACTGCAAAGTCCCTTACGGCTGGTCTATGGGGCTGAGGGGGGCTGAGGGGGGCGCATGTTTACTGCGACGTCATGTCTAAAGAAAAACATTTTCAAGCACTCCTTTGTGCCCAGAGCTGTAAAAACTGCTAACTCTTTAAATCTGTAAGAGAAGCTGTTCTTCTGCATTACTTGCCTTTTTAATCATGTTTTTTATGCTACAAATGACTTTGGATGCTGGATGTTGATGTGTTTAATGTGTTTTAAAGTGATATCAAAGACACATTTCCACCTTGGTGGACAATAAAGTTTTCGTATTCATATTCAAGTTAAAGGGATATTTCAGGATTTTTGACATAGGGCCTCATTTCCTAGTTATCCAGAGTGTTGTTGATGTCTGGAGATTTTTTTTTTTTCATTCATGCAGTTCTTATATTTGAAGAGTCTAGTGGCGCTAGGCTAGGGCTAGGCTTGTGCATTTCTATGGTATCAGTTAGCCTGCATTAAAAACAGTCTGACCCACTCCACAGTGCACCTGAGGTAAATCACTTATAACACCAGACTAACCATATAAATGTCTGTGTTAATAGAATCATTTAAAATAACTTGTATTTGAGCAGCATCAGCTTCGTGGCTGTAAGCTAACGCAGCGGCGGAGTGATCTGCGAGAAAATAGTCCCTCAAAATGTGGTAATTCATGTGATGCAAGGTCAGTTATATTTCAAACATGATTCTATTAACACAGACATTTATATGGTTAGTCTGGTGTTATAAGTGATTTACCTCAGGTGCACTGTGGAGTGGGTCAGACTACTTTTAATGCAGGCTAACTGATACCATAGAAATGTGCTAGCCTAGCACTAGCCTGTAGGCTAACTCTTCAAATATAAGAACTGCATGAATGGCAAAAAAAAAAAAATCTCCAGACATCAACAACGCTCTGAATAACTAGGACATGACTGAAACCATTGCCATGAATTCTCTACATTTAAGGCCAATGGAATAAGTACAAAGCCTCTTCTCTTTACAGCACATTTAATAATAGATTAACATATTCATACCTAATGTCTTTGGGTTTATTCTGTTGGAAATATTAATGTGTAAATTTCTGGTCACAGAAGCCATGAAGTTACAGGATTAGTTAAGTCTGTAACGACTCATTTCTGTAAAAGTCTGTGATCGTGTTGTTCCAGGCACGAGTTTGCTGCAGGAGGTGGTTTACCTGGTGAGTCAGGGCGCAGACCCGGACGAGATCGCCCTCATGAACATCGACGAACAGCTGCCTGTGTTAGAGTACCCGCAACCGGACTGGACATCATACAGGTGAGAGAGAGTAGCTCACATTAGGACTGGACATCATACAGGTAAGAGAGAGTAGCTCACATTAGGACTGGACGTCATACAGGTGAGAGAGAGTAGCTCACATTAGGACTGGACGTCATACAGGAGAGAGAGAGTAGCTCACATTAGGACTGGACGTCATACAAGTGAGAGAGAGTAGCTCACATAGACTGGACATCATACAATGAGAGAGAGTAGCTCACATTAGGACTGGACGTCAACAAGGTGAGAGAGAGTAGCTCACATTAGGACTGGACGTCATACAGGAGAGAGAGAGTAGCTCACATTAGGACTGGACGTCATACAGGTGAGAGAGAGTAGCTCACATTAGGACTGGACGTCATACAAGTGAGAGAGAGTAGCTCACATTAGGACTGGACATCATACAGGAGAGAGAGAGTAGCTCACATTAGGACTGGACATCATACAAGTGAGAGAGAGTAGCTCACATTAGGACTGGACATCATACAGGAGAGAGAGAGTAGCTCACATTAGGACTGGACATCATACAGGAGAGAGAGAGTAGCTCACATTAGGACTGGACATCATACAGGAGAGAGAGAGTAGCTCACATTAGGACTGGACGTCATACAGGAGAGAGAGAGTAGCTCACATTAGGACTGGACGTCAACAGGAGAGAGAGAGTAGCTCACATTAGGACTGGACATCATACAGGAAGAGAGAGTAGCTCACATTAGGACTGGACATCATACAGGTAAGAGAGAGTAGCTCACATTAGGACTGGACGTCACACAGGTGAGAGAGAGTAGCTCACATTAGGACTGGACGTCACACAGGTGAGAGAGAGTAGCTCACATTAGGACTGGACGTCATACAGGTGAGAGAGAGTAGCTCACATTAGGACTGGACATCATACAGGTGAGAGAGAGTAGCTCACATTAGGACTGGACGTCACACAGGTGAGAGAGAGTAGCTCACATTAGGACTGGACGTCATACAGGTGAGAGAGTGTAGCTCACATTAGGACTGGACGTCATACAGGTGAGAGAGAGTAGCTCACATTAGGACTGGACATCATACAGGTGAGAGAGAGTAGCTCACATTAGGACTGGACGTCACACAGGTGAGAGAGAGTAGCTCACATCGGGACTGAGTTTCTGTCCTTGTGTGTCCAGGAGCTGACCTCTCCTCGTCTGATCAAGAGCCACCTGCCATTCCGCTTCCTGCCCAGCGCCATGCACCACGGAGAGGGCAAGGTGAGCGCCACGTCTGCGGGTACTCTTTCTCCTTAACCACCTTAGTTTTATTGTTTATTGTCCCGAGCGTATCCATTCACTAATACTGACATGTTTGGTATCCACGTGACGCACGGAATCCCCCCGACAACACTCTGTAATCCAGATGTAGTCATTTCCTTTGTGGGAGACTGCAGCTGCCAAAGTCCATGAGTCCAAATGAGGTTTTGATTCCACTTTAGTCGCTCCAGACTCCAGACTTTTACCAGACTTTTTTTTTTTTTCAGAAGGATTTCTCAATAACAAACAACAAATATTTTTATTATTTTTCATTAAAAACTAGCATTTTTATTTTTTAAATTATTTTTATTATTATTGTCATTTATTTTACTATTATTATTATTTTTTTATTCACCAACACTCAGCAAGATAAAAATTAGTAATAAGTAATAATTGTAGCAATAATAATGATGATAATGATGATGATATATATATCTACTATGTTTCTCTTTTTTTTCTTTTTTTTCTTGCCCTTTGTATATGACATTGTAGCCTATTTTACTTTACTGTTTTACTTATTTTTTATATATGTTTTGTTTAATATATTACACTTACATATAGACCAATTTGACCACATTCGACATAGCACCTATGCACCCCGGCATTGCATACACATTCACATACATACACAGAAACTCCACAAACCAAGGCAGAACTGAAAAAATAAAAAACGCAACCCAAATAATTTTCTTTTTTTTACTATACTCTCCCCCCCCCCCCAACCCCTCCCCCCTTAACACCTACTGTATTTGTAAACTGTATATATTAGAATTCGAAAATATAACTTTTTCTTTCTTTTATGTTTTCGTTCTTGTAATTGTATTAAAATGTAATTAAAAAAAATTGCTTATTCATAAACAAAACAAGACCTACAATCCCCTCTGAACAAATGACGTCACTCATATGTCACAAAATAACACATTTGTTTGTTGATTATACAGGCAATTTTTATGCATAAAATGCCTTAAATTTTTCTGAAAATATAAAATCAATACACAGCACTGAAATAGAACGAGGAACAAAGACCAAAGTTGAACTCTTTAGTGCCTCTTTCACATTTAAAACCCTTTTTATTAGCTATAAACACAATTGAACTTGTTTTAACTGAAATTGTAAGAGCTGTTTCTTGCATGTTGAGTTGTTATACTGTCAAAACACTTTCTTATTCTAACTGGGCCTTCCCTGTATGAATAAAGATGAATAGTTTGGTGTATATGTTAGTGAGGCGTCTCTCACCCAGCAGGTTGGGGGCGTGTCTAGCCGGACATTTTAGTTTTGTTGGCTCGAAAGAAATAAAGGTGACTCACTTGCAGCTCGCTTGTGTCCTCATCTTTCTCGCCACATTGTATCACGTCGGGGTCACCCATCTTTGGAATGGGTTCTGAAGTGAATCCCTCTGGTCTGTGCAGGTGATCTACATGGCCCGGAACCCCAAAGACCTGGTGGTTTCCTATTACCAGTTCCACCGCTCCCTGAGGACCATGAGCTACAGAGGCACCTTCCAGGAGTTCTGCAGGAGGTTCATGAACGACAAGCGTGAGTGTCCTGCTCCCTGCTCGGTCCCGGTTCAGCTCGATAGTCTTGGTCTAACCAGAGTTTTACGTCTCAGTGGGGTACGGCTCGTGGTTCGATCATGTGCAGGAGTTCTGGGAGCACAGAGACGACTCCAACGTGCTGTTCCTCAAATATGAAGACATGTACAAGGTGAGACTCCGAACCTGGACGTGCAGGACACAGGTTTTATACATTTGACATCACTGTGGGTCAGGGTCGTCAGGTATTAGCATTCAAACCTGCGCAAATGCCTCCTAAAACTAATCCAAAACAAAAACATCACAGTGAGGCACCGTGCTGCGCTGATTATGGATAGTGTTGGGCAGCTTTACTTTAAAATGTAACTTACCATCAGACTCTGGTAAAATCAGTCCAACAGCTGTAATCGGAGCTAAAGTATACCTTTTGTTTACGCATATTAAGTAGCCATGTGCTCCGGGTGCGTCTCAGGCCTTTAGAGTAATACAATAGAATTGGCCTTAGACGCCAATAGGATTGCTTTAGCAAAACGAACATGTTCTTCTTCTTCTTTAAGGTTATTGGCGGACTGCAGGCCAAACAAAAGCACATGCCGCCACCTACTGTATTGCGTATGCAACAACATAAATAAAGACATTTAAGGAGAAAAAAGAAAAATCCAAACGAGCCATCACATTTACCTTTAGCTTATTTTATCTCAGCAGCTGTTTCTTAAAGCTACAGTATGCAAATTAGCCATGTGGCTTAAGTTTCTACTAAATGAAGCAAAAGCACAAACTGCCTTCATTTAGGCCATTTACTGAGGAGGCTCTTTAAAGCAATACTAAGTAACGTTACTTACGTTAACCTTAATAAATCCTTTCCGTAGTCCCTCTGGGGGTAATACAAGTGTTAATGGGATGATTGGGGGGTCTGGCATCTCCCCCCGGTGTCTCTGGCCAGAAAACCATGCTTGCACCTTAAGTGCCACCGGGGCGGAGCAAGCAATACACACTAATGGAATCACGAAGACGCTAAGAGGCTAACGGGCAAAGCTAACTGCGGGCTAGCGCCACTTTAAACAGTATTTACAGCCAAGTTTGAGTGAAAAAAAATATTTCCATTGTATAACTGGATGTACAACATCCCTCTCTCCCTTCACCTTTTCTGTCAGCGTAGTATTTACTCTCCAAGACATTTAATAAGTTAAAAAATCGTAACTTGATAAGACACCTGTAGTTGCGCGTATGGCCTCTAGGGGCAAGAGTTACTTAGTACTGCTTTAAAACCATGTGACTGAGCTGTGGTGACGACAACATGTATTTCGTCTCTTTTATAAAGTTTGGCTTGTGTAGAATATTTGTTTTAATTTTTTATTAAATGTGCACCTGTCAATCAACAGTAGTTGCGCATGAAGAATCACTCGAGGGTGGGGCGAGGGGGGTGTGCATGCGGCGCGGTGGCTTATGGGATGGCACATAGCTCCTAATCGCCGGTGAGTTAGCATCAGAGGTCCCTATGCTAAAGTGGCTATGATAGTTAGCATCAGAGGTCCCTATGCTAAAGTGGCTATGATAGTTAGCATCAGAGGTCCCTATGCTAAAGTGGCTATGATAGTTAGCATCAGAGGTCCCTATGCTAAAGTGGCTATGATAGTTAGCATTAGAGGTCCCTATGCTAAAGTGGCTATGATAGTTAGCATTAGAGGTCCCTATGCTAAAGTGGCTATGATAGTTAGCATTAGAGGTCCCTATGCTAAAGTGGCTATGATAGTTAGCATTAGAGGTCCCTATGCTAAAGTGGCTATGATAGTTAGCATACAGGCCACTTTCCCTAACTCCTTCCTAACCGACAGCCCAATTCGGACGCTTCTTATCATGGCGGACGCTGACGCACATTCGGTTTGGCGTTAGACCTCTTACCAATCTGCTCTTTTCGGAAGGGGCCACACTTGCATTCATCCTGGCCTATTGTACATGTTTTAGTGATAGGGGAAAGCGGAGGAAACCTACGCAGACACGGGTAGAACATGCAAACTCCACACAGAAAGGCCCCGTCCAGGTGGGAATCGAACCCGGGACCTTCTATCTGTGAAGCACGAGCGCTAACCGCTGCCAAAACGTTATTAGCATTTACAATTATGGTGCAAAACATTTAAAATCTGGTTTAATTATGTCAGTTTGGATACTGTACTTTGATATGTGGCTTAATTTTTCAATGAAAAACCAATCTTGCGACCCCCACTTCAGTGTCCCATGAACCGCCAGGGGGTCCCGAACAGGGGTGAAAGTAGGCCGGTACTGTCCGGGACTGAGTTCCGTTAAAGATTATGAGCGCTCTCTCACCTTACACACATACAGTAACAGTAGTCCCCCATAATCAGTGTCTGCTTCCTGACTTCCTGACTTTATCTTGAGCATGTACAGGACAAGCCCCTTGTGTAACAGGCTTTATCTGCGCGTCTTAGATAACAGGATTCTTAGAAATGTTCAACCGATATATTGTCTTTATGAGTTAAATACAAACTAACATGTGTAAACCAGGAAGAAACACGTGACTTAAATGAATTTCTAAAGCTTAAATAAAAATATCTAATGGGTGTGCACATTATTCACATTATTCCCTGGAAGTGCGCCAAATGTCAAAATAAAAATAAAGAAAAGTGAAAAGTGTGAACAGTGGAAAAAATAATGGGAAAAAAAAAAAAACATTAAATAATGAATGAATAAATAAATGTAAAAACATAATATAGTGTGAACATTAAAAAGATAAATGAGTAAAATTATAAAAATACAGAGCAAAAAAGAACAAACGCAGCACTGCTTTATGTTATGTAGCTCCCTCTGGTGGCCACCTTTCAAGTTTCACAATAAATCATTTTAGCACTAAAAGTGTCATTAACACCTATTAACCCCCGCATTAAACAAATAAAAGCTTCTTGAAAAAAAAAACATCAAAATGGCGACGAAAACGAGATGAAAACAAAGATGGAAACGCAACAATAAAGTGACAAAAACATGATAAAATAGCGACAAAATATGACAAAAACGGAACGAAACAGCCACAAAAAAGTCTCCATGCTCTTTTTATGTATTTTAATTGATTTAACACGCGTTTGTTCGTCAGTCCTGCTTTAACCGGGACTTGACTAGGTTTTTATTAGTGCCAAGTCACGACTAAACCAGGACTAAGTAACTCATGCCCCTAGAGGCCATAAGCGCCACTGCAGGTGTCGTAGCATGTTGTGTTTTTACTCATTAATTGTCCGTGAGAGTAAATACTACGCTGACAGAAAAGACAAAGGGACAGAGGGATATTGTTCATCCAATTACACAATGGAGATCATTTTTTCACTCAAATTTGGCTGTAAATACTGTTTAAGTGGCGCTAGCCCGCAGTTAGCTTTGCCCTTTAGCCTGTTAGCTTATTCTTCGTGATTACATTAGTGTGTATTGGTGACTCCGACCCAGAGACAGGAAAATTGCAATTGTGGTTTTCTGGTCAGAGACACCAGGGGGAGATGAAAGACCCCCAATCATCCCATTAACACTTGTATTACCCCAGAGGGACTAAAAGGATTTATTTAGGTAAACAAGTTACTTAGTGCTGCTTTAAGCCCTGGTTCTTTATTCTACAGAGGACTTGGGGCTACATTTTAAATTCCATATTATCGCTTATCCCCACTCTCATCATTTCTGTTCTGTCATGTTCCATGTTTTGTTTTAATTTTGCCGTGTCTGTGGTGTGTCTTTCTGTTTGCATGCTCGTCTCTTCAGTCCGTGTGCCGCGTTTAAAGGCTGAAGTCCGCGGGTAAGTCATACATTCACGTAGCGCATACACTCGTCATTGTTAACAGGTTCAGGCACCGTTCCAGTCGCACTATCTCTGTCTTATCACATGTGCAGGAGGCAGAGACAGTCGCCCACATCCGGAGCGTTACTGGGACGTGATGTTCACACTGGTACAGGGGGTCATTCCGCGTGGTTTCACCCACAGCCTCCCAGGTGACACTCGCAGATTTGGATGAATTTTTTATTTCATTTTTATTTATTTTTTAAACAATTTACAAAACAGAGAGTTGTAACCACCTTTTCTGCTCGCGGGTGCTTTTTGCGTTTGTGTGCACTTTGAAAGAGCTCTAACTCAGCAATGGGAACATGCATAGGGCTACAATTTGTTGGATTTATAGGCTGCGAAATATGGCAATTTTGAATTTCAGATTTTTCCCCCCAAAATATCAGGGCCTCTACAAAAGAAGTGCATTGACTGATCATCTTCATATTCTAGATTTCAGTTTATTAGGATATAACCTTGCTACAGTAGAAGCAGGATTTCGATCGGATAAAGGGTCTTTGAGTTATAGCTTCACAAAGATGGGTCCTACTCAGAAAAGCTCAAAAATGGCCCTGTAGTCTATGCAGGATTTGTAGTCAACTACTGAGGCACAGATAGAAGGCCTATCAGTCAGTCTGTAGCCAGAAATGTTTTATCTAGCTCAAAAGGCATATTTATGTACACAGACAAGTACGAACAGAACATTTTAGTTTTGCAAACATTTTTCTTGAGATGACACATTTCCTGTACCGTCTGCCGCTATGGTGGGTCATCATAGGCACAAAGAACATGGTGAAATGGCACCAACACTGGTCTTGGCATTACCTGGACTCAAAATTCATCTAAATCTGAGAGGGAAGATTCTTAGAATTGGGTTATCTGGGACGGAATGACCCAAAACTTCACTCATGGTCAGTGATGTGAAGCCATTTATGAACTCCTTCAAATCTCCATAACAGAATAAAATACCTACACCAGTGCATATAGCCTATTCCTTGTTTTGAAATGACATCATCACAAAAACATCAGTAACACCTCACCCTCAGCGCTCCTGGAGTACTTTAACCCGATCCGTCCTGCCTGTGTCTCGTGTCCAGGACTTGTCCACTCTGGTGTCCGACCTGTCGCGGTTCCTGGGCGTCTCGTGCGACAAGGCTCAGCTGGAGACTCTGGCGGAGAGCTGCACTCAGCTCATCGAGCAGTGCTGCAGCTCGGAGGCCATGTCCGTGTGCAGAGGTAAGAGGACAGGCAAGCCCCGCCCCCTTACCCGGCCTCCTCTTCCTCTCTCCTCTGACCCCCCTCCTCCTCCTCCTCCTCTCTGCAGGTCGCGTCGGGCTGTGGAGGGACGTCTTCTCCGTGTCCATGAACGAGAGGTTCGACGAGGTTTACCGGCAGAAGATGGGAAGTCCGACCTCGCCTTCGACTTTGAACTATGAGTTAGAACCTGTTTTAGGGACTTTCTCCGAGATCCTGCCAGAACCGTGGACCGACATGTGGGAAACATCAGCTTCAAGTCACAAACAGTTCCTCCTGTCTCCAACCTCTTACCCTCCGCCTTAAAGGAACAGGCCAGCGTTTCTCCACACTGAGATATGTTCTTACCTGAGCTTAGACGAGTTGATGCGCACCTGTCTGGTCTTTACGTGTGCGCTCAGTCACGCAAATAGACCCGAGATGTCGTTAGCATTTAGCCTCTCCCAGGAGCACTTCGACATGTTTAATTTTGTGTAACTAGACTTGGATCGTTTAACTCTTCACGTAACCGTGTTTAAACAGGGGAAACATGAAGAGCTTTGTCGCTTCTAACTTCACCCCCGTTTGGCCCCATAGAGGAGGAGAGGCTAAACACTAACAACGTCTTTGGTCTTTTTGCGTGACTGAGCATCAACTTGTCTAAGCTCAGGTAAGAACATATCTCAGTATGGAAAAACGCTGGCCTGTTCTTTTAACCGAGCGCAGTTTCTCCAGTTCGGCTTCACCCAAATCTTAAAGGTTACAGCCTATAGGCCAGAGTAACAGCTCATTTGAAAGCTAAGACCTCCAAACTAATCGAAGCTTCTTCCTCTCTTTTTGTAATCACGTTTTAGCTGTTTTCGTCGCTTTTTTGTAGCGTTTTGGCCGCATGTAATAATAATAATAATAATGATAATGCACTGGTTTTATATAGCGCTTTTCTGGACAAAGACGCTTTACACTGCACTATTCATTCACTCCATACCTGGTGGTGGTAAGCTACTATTACAGCCACAGCTGCCCTGGGGTAGACTGACAGAAACGAGGCAACCAGTCTGCTCCATCGGCCCCTCGACCACCACCAACCACTCACTCACTCACTACATGCGCCCAGGCTTCCCAAACGGTCTCCCATCCGAGTACCGACCAGGCCCTTCCTGCTTAGCTTCTGAGGTCTGACGGGATCAGGCAGAGCAAAGGCGGGACGGCCCATAGACCGTTAAAAATATTAGACTCCTCCTCCTCACTCCTCCCCGTTTGCCATAATGACCACGTTCGAGGGGGAAATCATGGCGGCTTTACAGACTCCTCCTCCCCAGCTCTGATGAAGCATGTTCCTAATAAGGGCATAAGGGGGGAGCTTCACTGTAGACTCCGCCCTTGTGTGACGTGTAGCTCGTGCAGCTCCAATGCTAACAGTCCGACCCTCATTAGTGCGAGATTTCTAAAATGTATCCTACGATAACCAGCCTGGTTTCTTTAACCCAGCGTAATCTCAGGAGGAATATCGAGCTGTAGAAAGTGTTTAAAAAATAGAAACCAGGCGTTAAAGTTTTTTTTTTTTTTTTTTGGCTAAAGTGCAATGCTTTTCAATGGGAGACTAGCGGCTATATGGAGGTACTACAGCAATGGCGGCAACAAAAACATGACAAAAAAGCGGCAAAAAAAGCAAAGAACACTTGATAAAAAAAACACACAACTAAAGCAACTCAAATGTGAGAACAAGAACCAAGTAGTTTTTTGGGTCTTAGCTTTCAAATGAGGGGTTACTCCGGCCTGTAAGTCTGTAAGCTCCAGTCAAGAAGCTTTTAGATTTGGGTAAAGCTGGAGAAAATGGTTGAGGCGGGAGTTAAGAGGTTAAATAGCAGACCTGGAGCTGGGTTTCGAGCCGCTCGCACATCTTTGAGTGATCTGTGGATTAGGGCCGATGTATTTGACAGTATCAGCCGATCAAAAGGTCGATATCTCCGGAACTGAAAGTGATCGAGACTTCACGCTTTCTGCACTAGAACAAAAAGAGCCCTCCCACAACTCCCTCGGCCTAAATGCTGGGACATTGTTTTCTCTTGTGTCTAATATGTTGTCATGATCACTTTATTGTCCCAGAGTAGCTGATGCTGGGACACTTCACAAGAGGAATATCCGTTTATCCGGTTTAGTTGAGCCTGAACAGGAAGGAAGGGGGCGCTGCAGAGACACAGCAGGGCCTGGGGGACGCACTGTCATTGTACAACGAATTTTGATTGGCTGATAATTCTGTCCATCAGGTGTGTGGCCTGACGACACAGGGGCAGCTGGATCTGTACAAGAGAACCGTTCACTAGAGGCACTTTAAAGGGATATTTCAGGATTTTTGACACTGGGCCTCATTTCCTAGTTATCCAGAGTGTTGTTGATGTCTGGAGATATTTTTTTCTTAAATTCATGCAGTTCTTATATTTGAAGAGTCTAGTGGCGCTAGGCTAGGGCAAGGCTAAAGCATTTCTATGGTATCAGTTAGCCTGCATTAAAAACAGTGTGACCCACTCCACAGTGCACCTGAGGTAAATCACTTATAACACCAGACTAACCATATAAATGTCTGTGTTAATAGAATAATGTTTGAAATATAACTGACCTTGTATCACATGAATTACCGCATTTTGAGGGACTATTTTCTCGCAGATCACTCCGCCGCTGCGTTAGCTTACAGCCACGAAGCTGATGCTGCTCAAATATAAGTTATTTTAAATGATTCTATTAACACAGACATTTATATCGTTAGCCTAGCATTAGCCTAGCGCCACTAGACTCTTCAAATATAAGAACTGCATGAATTTAAGAAAAAAATATCTCCAGACATCAACAACACTCTGGATAACTAGGAAATGAGGCCCAATGTCAAAAATCCTGAAATATCCCTTTAAGGCACTTTTTCAGTAGGAAATGACAGTTACACAAATATAAGAAACTCAACTGTACATTATACAAATAAATTACAAATTAAATATACTATTATGACATTTTACACTTTGTTTTCTTCTTTTAGCCAGGGTTAGCAGAGAAGTTCCCGACAGCCCACCACTGTTTACACCTCATGGAACTATTAGAAAAAAAAGTTACAACAGTTTTTATTTTATTTTTACACCAAAAACATTAAAAACAATAGTGAGAACTAACCCTCCGCACACGAGGGACATGGTCGATGCTCTTGTGTTTGACGGTTAATAACTATTTATCTCATTATGATAAAGGAATAAAGGAAGTGAGGTCTCCTTCAAGGGCTCAAGCTTTTATTTAACGCAGGTCTGATTCTTGTTGGAGTTTTAGTGACAAATAGCCCTCCCCTACTTAAGTGCTATCCACCTCTGAGGAGGGACATACACATGAACCTTCTGAACACAGATCACATTTTTCTATTACGCTCCTCTGGTTACTGTCTGAAGGAGAATTGGGAATGTTTGGCTAACGCTACACAACTTGTGTCAAAAATAACAACAACCCACAAACAACTTAGGGCATGTTAGCACAGTACAGCGGTTAGCGCTCTTGCTTCACAGCTAGAAGGTCCCGGGTTTGATTCCCACCTGGACGGGGCCTTTCTGTGTGGAGTTTGCATGTTCTCCCTGTGTCTGTGTAGGTGTTCTCTGGTTTCCCCTACCACTAAAAACATGTACAATCAAGGCTGGATTTTATGCAGGGGCTTACAAGGGCTAAGCCCAGGGGCCCAGCCGGCTGAAGGGCCCATGGGCATAAGGAGAATAATGCATGCTTAGTTCGGGTTGTCAAACTAGTTCCCTCAAATGTAAGGCTTTTTCAGATGACCTTGTACCTGAGACTAAACCAGATCTAAACTAGTTCAAAACAAGGTCTGAGTCCAGTTGAAACTGAGAAAAAATATGTACCTATTGGTCTGTTAAAATGCACGAGAATGCACCAAAATGCACCATTGAAATAAAAAAATCTCTGGGGGAGGACCCCGAGACCCCCCTTTTAAATGTGTCTCCTCACAAGTCTGGCAGTAGCAAAGGTTGTTTCCGTGAGAACCCTGGATCTCACATGGTTCAAATGTGTCATTTTTAAAACTAGTACTATGTCTAAGAAGTTACTTCTGCATGTTCAAATGAAACAAAAAATCATTGTAGAGAGAGAGAAATCCGACAGGGGCCCTGAAAAAACTTTAGCCCATGTAAAGCTGCTCCTTCTTCTTCTTCTTCTTCTTCTTCTTCTTCTTCTTCTTCTTCTTCTTCTTCTTCTTCTTCTTCTTCTTCTTCTTCTTCTTCTTCTTTCTTCTTCTTCTTCTTCTTCTTCTTCTTCTTCTTTCTTCTTCTTCTTTCAAACGAAATTGGATTGGACTGAGTGCAATATCTAAACCCCTTATATGAAGATAAGGCAGTGCATTTGTTACCAAATGAAAGTTCATGTGTCCAGAGAAAACTGGGTCAAAACCAGAGGCTGGCCGATATATCGGGCCGATATTTTGGTACTTTTACAATATCGGCTTTTGGCCAATGAAAGGCTGATCTCTCTGGAACCGCATTGGAAAGAGCACAGTGACACATCGCAGTGAAAATCGGTCACAGGTTTGTTGTATTTGATAGATTTTTATGTTTCAGTAAGAGAGAGAGATAAACGATTTTTTATTTGGAATCTGTTGTCTTTCAAACAAACTCCCTCTGAAGAACCTAAACATAAATATATCAGCCCTATGCTCCAATAAAGCGCCCCCTGCTGTCACAGTTCAACACTGACACAGTTTAGGAGCTTCATACACAGGATTATAGACGAGGCATTTGGAACAATTGGCCAAAAGTATCGGCCGTGCGTATCGGCAGCGGGAAAATCACAAAAGACTGAGATTTGCTGCAGGCCAGAGATCGAGAGGAGAGCAGGTTCATGTTCGTATCTGCACCGTTGTTACACTGAGACTGTTTATACACATTTACTTCATGTCTCGCGCTGCTTGTACATTTATTAATAAAGTTGTAAATGTATCAGATCATGTCGGAATCGTAATAGTGTTCTGCGAGGTTTGTCCTTTGAGAATAAGATATTTTATGAGTTAAAGGATAGATTTAATTATGTTGACTCTAAACAGGAGAGCAGTCTGATAGATGGAGCAACATCCAGGAACTTTTAGTGCTGAGGATGAAATATTCCAAGCCAGTGTCAGAAACGTACAGACAAATCAACTCACTGTCAGAAAAACCATCAGGAGCTAGTTTATATTGTTTGGAAAATATATGAGCTGCTTTATGGATCGCTCCTCTCTGTCCAGGCTCATTATTGGGGAAAGAGCTCCACCTGGTGGTCGTGTATTATGGTCTTTGTGACGTCTTTAACCTCTTAACACCGCGGTTACAAGCATTAAAAATGCTGTTATGGCTGCTTCCGCTGGTCATTACAAATAAAAGAGAATTGGGGCAGGCGAGATGTGGACCTGTTGTAGGGCCCCCCTCTCACCGGGCTCATGAATCTTGTCTTTTTAAAGCACCACTCAGTATAGGATTATAAAGCAGTTCACAACATCAACTAGTTAGGGCAGCAGGGTGGGGGCTCGCTGACCGCCCTCTACCACATAATACCCTGGCTTTTTAACGCACCTCATAAATCGGGAAAACAATCAAAAACCACTGACAGAACAATCTTAACCAACATTATTACAGTGGAAGCAGGTTTGATAGAAATGAGAAACATGATACATTTGAAGATGATACTTTTGAGAATGATATTATTGTCATTGTTATTATGGTGATGATAATATATGTATAATAAATATGTGCGCTAGTAATGTATGTGTATGTATATATATGTATATCTAAAACACTATGACTATTTAAACAATAAGTAAATCAATAGAATGGTGACCAGAATGGTAATATAAGCAATGATAAAAAAAATAAGAGAAAACTATAAAAATAAGTATGTGTATTAGTATTAGTGTATTGTATTTTAAAATTGGGGTAGGCACTTATAAGCTTATAAGCCTACTCCTTTTGAGTTTATTTTTTCTTGTTTTTTTGTGATAATGTAAATGAAATGATGTAAATATTGTAAATAATAACGCACTGTAAATAATAGCTCAAATAAATAAATCAAATCAAATCAAAACCCCGCCATAACCAGTGCAGCTTTACCCAAATCTAAAAGCTTCTCAACTGGAGCTTACAGACTACAGGCCAGAGTAACGCCTCATTTGAAAGCTAAGACCTGCAAAACGTATCTAAGATTTTTCCTTGCATTGTCGTCACAATTTCATTGTACTTTAGTTGCTTTCTGGTGTAAACATTTTGATGATTTTTTTTTAATGCGTTTTCATTTACGTCTCATTCCATCGAGGGTCATTCTGCCAAAACGGGGCCTTTTGCTTCCCAAGGAAACAAACAGTCACAAAATGGCAGTCACAGACAGTTGTTGAAAGACTATTACATTACATTATTTAGATTTTTTTTTGTTATATTTAATAGTTTTGAAACAATTTCAACAATATTATATAAAAAAGAAAATCAAAAAATCTAATTTTCATAAAAATGTGTTTTTTGGCCAGTGATTTTCATCTTTAATAAGGTATAAAATGTGTATATTGTAGCTAGAACTACAAAGAATCAATTACACTGTCCACTAAGAGATCTCATTATTTTACTGTTTTAAAGTATAAAATCAAATATGTCTCGTCCCTCCTGTTACTAATATTTAATGTGTAAATCCAAGTATGTTTCTGTTCTAACTTATTTAATCAATATCTACAAGAAATGTTGTTTCCGTGGCTACAGCGTGTGCTTCTGTGCTAGTTAGCATTAGCCTCCTGTTACCGTCTTTCCTGTTACTATTCTGAGGAAGAGAAACAGGACAAATCCATTCAAAAAATTAAAAGAGAGACTGAGATGCCCCCATACATTTGTGTACACCTAAACATATGCCAATTTAAAAAATATAAAGAAAAATCATTTTTAATAAAACTGTTTTGGGGCGGTTTTAAAGCTGAAAAGGCACCGATTTGGCGGAATAAGGAAACAGAATCCTGTTAAAAGAAAACAGAATAAATTATGCTCAGAAAAGTAAGAGAAAGTTACGTCATTCAGTATTTAGCGCCAGTGCTTCCAAACTCTTGAAGTAAACCTGACTGAGCTTTTCTTCGTGCAGAGCAAAGCTTGTATAATACACTGAATAGACTGAGTCAGGACTCTACACATAAATGTTTAGACACAATGCCTCATGCCAGCTGCACAAGATCTTATTCCCAGAGCCGCCTTATCCACTGTAGGCCCTGGGCTCCAGCCCAGGGGCCTACAGTGGATAAGGGCTTATCAGGATTCAATTAAAAAACAATAACAAAATCCAATTTCTTGATTTTTCTGTCAGTCACTTTACATTTGCGGTGTGAGTTGACCAACCTGCTGTGGGTGAGCCAGGAGACGGCCTAGGCCTTTCAGAAGTCATAGCTTTATATTATTCTTCCACTTATGAATTTTCTGTCAATCACTTCATTGCGGCACAAGTTCACCAGCCCCACTCTAGAAGCTTAGCTATTGCCAAAGGGCCAATCGTAACTTAAGTAGCCTTAAGTAGGGTTGGTGGGCCTATATTGCATAGTTTACCCAGGGCCTATGAGTAGGTTAAGGCGGCCCTGCAGTTATTCCACAGTTAGCAAACATCTCACTCGCACTGCTGAAGCATTCTTAAAGAGTCCTTGTATGCCACTATCAGGGCCTGCGTGCTCTTCTTCTTGTAGCTGTGCCAAGGCGGCAATACATTGTGGAGAAAAAAAGAAGGTGGAGACAAAATACCACCCTGACATACTCCATTACTCTTGTTTTTGTACGTATTTTGATGCTTTTTTTCAAGAAGTTTTTAGATTTGGAGAAAATGTGCTCTGTTAAAGCCGGGGTGCCTGATTATTTGCTGTTGTAGAATTACATTTATTTTTGCCTCCTCAGAGTATGTTGTAAACACAGCAAAACACAGACCTTGTTGTATTGTTTTCACCTAAAGTTTTATTGAGCAATGGATGATAAAAGTCTAATCTAAATGAGTGGAATTTATCTTGCTTCACTTTGTCACCACTCAATGCTGTATACGGGTGTGAAATGTGCTTATACAGTAATTATATTCTTTGAACAATTTGAATACACAGGAGAGACTGTGAGAGCTAGAAACAAGTTTGGGCCAAAACAAAAAATGTCACTGTTTGAACAGGAAAAATCAGGTACTCCAGCTTTAAGGCAGGGATTAAGAGTTTAAGACTGTTAAATGTTTACAGCGTTGACATTTTTTCTTTTTTTTTTTCATATCCTCTTTTCTTCCTTTTCCCCTTCTCTTTACAGTTTTGCACTGGCTCAGCAGAGCATTTTATTGTTTACATGTTATTATCACGTGCAGTTGATTGTGATTTAATTCTTTTGAAGCCTATAAAGTAAATACTGTCGCGCCTGTGAGTGTTTCCCGCCTGAGCAGCAGGGGGCAGCAGTGAGCCGGAGCTGTGGCGCTGCTGCACTGGTGAAGACAAAGATGGCGGGCGTGCTAAAGAAGGTACAGAGGTCATTTCGCTTATGCTCTTTTACACACATTTACGCTGCTGTTTGGTGGTTTCGGTGGTGTTATCCCCCGCAGACAGACCGCAGGTTCCTCGCGGGCGTGTCTTTGTGTTGTACCCGCGTTAGGAGCACGCAGACCGGGACATAAACCCTGTTTCTCAGACGCGTAACGCACGGAGCTCTGGAGACTGTCCGGATCCGCTGTGATGAAAAAGCAACAAAATACAAAAAAAAAAAAAAAAAAAACAAGGCGACAATAAAGCGGTGCCATGCCATTAGTCTGACGTCTCATTATACCGAAAATTACCATTGAGCAGAGGAGCCATTAGTCCGAAATCTTTAACCCAGTTGTGTTGTGGATTAGAGAGCCACATACAACCACTGGCCCTAAGCTTAAAGGATATTTCAGGATTTTTGACACTGGGCCTCATTTCCTAGTTATCCAGAGTGTTGTTGATGTCTGGAGATATTTTTTCTTAAATTCATACAGTTCTTATATTTGAAGAGTCTAGTGGCGCTAGGCTAGGACAAGGCTAAAGCATTTCTATGGTATCGGTTAGCTTGGATTAAAAACAGTCTGACCCACTCCACAGTGCACCTGAGGTAAATCACTTATAACACCAGACTAACCATATAAATGTCTGTGTTAATAGAATAATGTTTGAAATATAACTGACCTTGTATCACATGAATTACTGCATTTTGAGGGACTATTTTCTCGCAGATCACTCCGCCGCTGCGTTAGCTTACAGCCACGAAGCTGATGCTGCTCAAATATAAATTATTTTAAATGATTCTATTAACACAGACATTTATATGGTTAGTCTGGTGTTATAAGTGATTTACCTCAGGTGCACTGTGGAGTGGGTCAGACTGTTTTTAATGCAGGCTAACTGATACCATAGAAATGCTTTAGCCTTGCCCTAGCCTAGCGCCACTAGACTCTTCAAATATAAGAACTGCATGAATTTAAGAAAAAAATATCTCCAGACATCAACAACACTCTGGATAACTAGGAAATGAGGCCCAATGTCAACAATCCTGAAATATCCCTTTAATAGGTTAAGTATGAAATGTAATTGTTGAAATATATTTGGATGGTTATTCCCAATATACAAAAATATAAACGTCTCGTGTAGTAAACAACTGCTTTTGCTTCATCTCATGTCAAAATGTTCATGCCAAATCAAGTTAAACCATTGCACTGAAGTTTTCATATTTTTAATTATGATTCTGTTGATTCCTATCGATTTTAATTAAGGTCGTTTTCATGCGTCGCACCACATGACAAAACAGATTTAACTTCATCTCTTTTAACTAAACATAAGCGTTACACTGTCGCCCACTGATCGAGAGTTGGTCTTGTTTGTGATCTTTGAGCCACATTGTTTTGTGTTTTCAGACCACGGGGCTGGTGGGCCTGGCCGTGTCCCAGAACCCACACGAGGTGAGCTTTTTTCATTGTGATTCGATTTTGTGATTTTTAAAAAGTTGAAAAAGCCTATTAATGTTTTATTTTTCATGCAATTGAGAATATTATAGTGAACAGAGTAGAACGTGTGCGCTGTGTTGAAGCCGTTTGTCTCAATCTCGCTCTCGTGTTTCAGCGGCTGAGGGTCCTGTACTCGAAGATCCTGGCGTCGCTGCAGACCATGCCCCAGGACGCCGCCTACAGGAGGTACACGGAACAGCTGGTCGGCGAGCGGCTGCACCACGTCGCCATGGTACGCCTGGATGGGGAGGGAGGGCGTTTGTCACTTTGATCATGTTTCTGTCACTTACCACGCGCCGGGTGTTTTGCAGGAGCCCAACGTGGACAAGCTGGAGCAGAAGATCAACTGTGGGCAGATCGAGGAGGTGATCTTCCAGGTGGGTCTCCATGATCACAGACTCTGGGGGGCTGTGTCTTTGCTCCCGTGAAGAATAAGCAGAAATGATTCACTTCAAACTGTGGGCTTTTTGAGTCTGGATTAAATGAAATCTGCCTTAACCTCTTAACCCCCGCCATTTTCTCTAGTTCAGCTTTACCCAAATCTAAAAGGTCACAGCCTTATTCCTGGGGCGGCTCGTGTAGAGACGAGGATGGGGGGAATTTA
The DNA here is from genome assembly GCA_007210695.1 of Neogobius melanostomus. Lineage (NCBI taxonomy): Eukaryota > Metazoa > Chordata > Actinopteri > Gobiiformes > Gobiidae > Neogobius > Neogobius melanostomus. The sequence continues at coordinate 798,531 of VHKM01000740.1, forward strand.
CGGTGAGATGCCGGAAGTCGCTCTGAGCCATTGGTTTCCAGGGTCCAGAGAGTTTTTGTTTCTTTCCACATTTTAAGATGATTTTCCAAACAGTCAGCCTCCGTAACATTTGAAAAGACGTCCTCAGAATTTGAATTAAAAAAAACAGAGAACGTGACATTTGTGTCTCTGGAACATGCCGTGTTTGGAACATGCTGAAACTGGCCTTAAACTGTGACATGTTTGGGGCTGTTTTGAACATGCCTTTTTCCGTGTAAATGCGGCATATGTAACGAGGCTCGTAAACAGACTGTAGCTCAGTTTAATCTGAACATGTGAAGATCTCCACGGATATTTGACCCATCAATACGAAACAAAAAGACTGTTTTTATGCTGACAATCCATTCTGAGCCTAAAGTACCACATCCGAGTAAAGTCTTTGTGAAAGATCGCAGAATTAGAAGATCCACAGAGGTTAAGTGGAGACTGTTAGAGAAATAACAATGATGTTGTAGAGCAGGGGTGCTCAAACCTTTTGTCTCAGAGTGCTTGTGGGTCGTGGGCCAAACACGGCGATGTCAAGCGTGAAACACATATAACTGCAAATAATAGTTACTTTATTTATTTTTCCGTATACATTTGCATTTGATTATATCTGCAAATAACATGCTACATTAAAACAAATGTTAACTCTGGCAAAAGCCTAGTTTTAGTCGAACAAAATCAACTATTGTAGCAACATAGTGCAAAATGTAAACACCTGTAGCACCTACATTGACTTTACCTCATTCATTTGTGAACTCAAAGAAAAAGCCACATTAGATCATTTTGAAAGTGTCAGTTCAGCATAAAGTCTTTTATAGTCAATTTTAACACTAACCTATGTTGATGTCAACAAACTTTGCAATAAAAAAAAGTTGGGAAAGTTGATGCCAACAGTGTTTCCTTAACTTTGCAAAAATAGTGAAACAGCGCCCCCAATTTGACGTTGGTGGCCAAAAAGTGTACTGCATCCATATTTACCATTGAGAATGAATGGGAGTTAGTATTAACCATACAGCACAAAAGTAGGTCACTCTTTGGCGGGCCAACAGAATTGTTTCGGCGGGCCAGATTTGGCCCACGGGCCCCACTTTGGGCACCCCGTTCTAGAGGATTGATGAAGAATAGGCAGCAGTCAGGATTTTACCTGGTTTATTTACCATCGTTACGGGACCCGGAGACATGAACTCGAGACATTGTGCTAGTCCTAACATTCAAGTCTGTCTATGCTTCCACAGAAGAGGGATAAATACCGTCATACTGATACGCAAGCAAAACATTCAGTGGCATTGAAGCTTTTAGATTGGGTAATGCGTTCAGTTAAGGGGGTAAAATATCAGCTATGAGCCAACCACCTTCATATCCCTATCAGACCCTAAATGGTGGAAATGTTTATATTTTGGTTGCTCACATTCAAAGCATTACAACCAAAGCGCTTTGTTTTTGCTCACCTTAAGTGTATGGGTTTGTGCTTGCTCGTTCAGGCCGAGTGTGAGCTGGGCCTGTCTAGGAAGATGTCTGAGTGGAAGGCCTGGGAGCCGCTGGTGGAGGAGGCGCCGCCGAACCAGTGGAAGTGGCCCATTTAAGGACTGTGTGTGACCCACTGCTGCGTCTGCTTAATGTGTAAATAAAGATGTCTCTGTATTGAAATAAGTGACTTTTATTTCACTCCTGAATCATTGCACGTAAACACAGATGTACTGAGGGGCGGGTCAGGCTCTGAGGGGGCGGGGTCAGGCTCGGGGCTCCGGGGCGGCACTGCTGGCTTTCTGCAGAAGCTGGACCATGATGGGTAGATGGGGGTGAACTCTTTGCCCTGCCTGGCCCGCACCGACTGGACGTAAGCCTCCACACTGGCTCTGCAAAACACAAACCACATCAGTCTAATGCAGTATCATCCAATACCAGTACTTTAACGATACCGATACCTGAACAATACTTTTTCTGTTACCTATACTAAAATATTTGTCGTCTAGAAAACGGAATAATGGGGAAATTTGAGATTGTGCAAAAAAGATATGGGGAATAAATTTGGGCAAAACGGGGAAACAGGGAAAGTATTAGTCATAAAAAAAAAAATTGGGAAAACATGGTGTAAAAAGAATTAGAAAAAGGAGCAAACAGAAAATATTTGAGCTGAAACAACCAAGCCACTTCCTATAATGCTGTCCCTGCACCAACAGCATCTAAACTTATAGCAAAGGGTTTTTTTCGATACCAGTAGAACCTAAACCTTTAACGGTACCCAGCCCTACATACAGGCACATTTACATATTAAAGTGTGTTAAGAACTTCGATCATACTATTCTTTAAACACGCGTGTGTTCAGTGAAGCTAAAGCAACATGCGCAGGAGGAAGGAGCTGACCAGTGCAGGACACCACGCTCTGAAACGGGGACAAACCCAGGAGGTGCTACACTGTTTTAGACACTACTGAAGGCAGCCAGGTTTCCCCGACCTCCAAACACATGCGGCTCAGGACTAACACCTGAACACTATTCCGCTGTACGACAATGACAAATGAAGCACTTACTTATTTCACCCCATTACGTTTCCTACATAACCTCATGTGTTCATTCAGTTTAGTGTCTTTATTTTCAACACAATTGTGTGATTATCATTAAAGAAAAGCCAAAACAAAGTGTTTCCAAACTTTTACCCAGTACTGCATCACTACAGTTACTGGGCATCAGTGTTGCCACAGATTACTTAAAGTAATATTACTGATTACTCCTTTGAAAAGTAACTTAGTTACTTTACTGATTACTTAATTTTAAAAGTAACTAAGTTACATTACAAGTTACTTTATTAGTTACATTCAGCTGCGGCCGACAACATCTCCACCGCCTCAACTCACTAATGACAAACCCTTTTACCAACACTCACTTTATTGGAAGTGTTTTAACAGTAACATCAACAAAGCTGATACAGACTCACAAAAGTGACACATTTCCATCTCTCTCCAGTGTTATTGTTTTTAGGCTGAAACGTGACGTTATGTTACGTCACTCGTCGAGATGCAAAAAGAAATGTCTTTTTTCCAAAGGAAAATGACAAAATAGTAACTCAGTGATTTGGAAAAGTAACTTAAATCTGATTACTTGTTTGGAAATAGTAACGCGTTAGATTACTAGTTACTGAAAAAAGTAATCTGATTACAGCAATCCGTTACTAAGTAATTAGTTACTGGCATCACTGCTGGGCGTATGTACAGGACATAAAAATAACTCCTTTTTCATGTCAAAGTGGTGACATTATTCCTAAACATGTGAGTAGTGTTGGTCTGTGTTGGACTTTCAGACGTGATCAGGTTCAACATTTGTTCAGATTTTGTTTCGTCTCCTCCAGTTGTATCGGCCGATTCTCCATCTGAGATTTCATTTTTTCTACATCAACATGAAACATTTTGTTCTCCCCTTGAGTAGAAAATGCAATAGAGTGTTAGAGAAAGCAGTAAAGTGCAGCGTTGGTACCGGATGAGTGCGAGCCGGTCCCTCTCTGACGGGTGGTCATCGAGCCACTGGGCGTATCGTGCGACGGACCAGTCCGCCCTCTGCAACAGCAACAAACACAAGAGTCAAAAACAAACTAACCTGGAGACTCTCAGGACCAGCAGATCAAGTCACTCTTTAACTACAATACACAAGCCGTTATATAAGACATTTGGCATAAATCTAAAATGACTGTGTCCACTCAAACATGTAAAGTTTTTTTCTTCAGCTTTTATCATAGTGTCTCAGATCACTTGCTTTGGCTTCACATCTTACTTAAGAGTCAACAAGCAAAGGTGAATTGAAATGATTTATTTTGACACATAGTATTTACAAAGAGGGGATTTTAGTTTGAAAAGCACAGACCTGGTGCGGGGCCTTCAGCTCCGGGGGGCCCCTGGAGAAGAGCAGGTGTAGGATGGTGCTGTAGGGGATGAGCTCTCCCACGGCCGGGTTCGACACCACCAGCTCCGAGGCGTGGAACAGCAGCGGCCTGTGCAAACAGCGCCACAGTGTTGGAGACATCGGCGTTTCTAAATAAGTGACTCTTACATTTCCCAGTAACGAGTAATCTATTTACCATTTCCTGTTTCTAAGTAACGGAGGTAATTATTTGATTAAAGCTCGCAGAAAAGTTCTCCCTCAGATCCTGCTCTCGTCTGAAGGAGTGGACTGACCTGAAGGAGCGGAGCATTCTGTAGGGCCTCCCCAGGTCTGACACACGCCTGCACAGAGGGGCCACAGCCAACTCCATCTGAAACACACGCACACGTATGAGGCTCCGACACGCACACGTATGAAGCTCCCGACACACGAGGAGCAGCGCACGCCAACAAAGCTCAAACATGCCACTTAAAGACGGCCTTTTCATCCCCGAGCCTTAAAGAGAACCTAAACGGGCCAAAGTCTTTCCCCGCCCACAAACAAAAGTCAAAAAGTGCAGTGAAAGAGGCGGTCTCTGAAGTTTGGGGGTGACATGCGGGGGTGAGTGTGTGGGCCTTTGCATTGGCACAATCACAGCAGACTGATTACGTGGGAGGGACTTGGTTATAAACCACAGGTACAGGGCAGGACAATGGGCAGGACCTGATGACGATGTGTGGAGCTGGTGCGGCTTATGACGTTTTGTGGAGGCCGTGGACACGTCTCCAGCCAATCAGGAAATTCTAATTTAGTAGCAGAGTTTACCCTGAAGGGGGCGCAACCCATTCGTTTTCAGGCCAAAGTTAGGATTTTATACATGTTTGTGCTATAATGTCAGAATAATGTCAGGGACCAGTAGACAACACTATGAGACAGTTTATCAAAAAAAACTTGATTTGGTGTTTAGTTGCTCTTTAAAGAGGTGTACGTAGTGTGTGCACTGACCTCAGACACTTTCAATCACAGTCATTTAAACAGGTCAAATACACGAGGTCCAAGGCCCAGACTACAGTCTTTGTACAAGGGTTAAAAAAAAAGACGGGTGCTAAAAAAGTGGGTCGCGGGACCATTTTTATTGGGTTGCAGGCCATTGCCAAACCCAGATCATTTTTAAAATAATTTTTGATATAAAGATTAATGATCAATACCAAAATCGACTGAACTCTGCAAAGAAATACTGCATTTTGCTCTACAGTGAGTAAAAGTTTAAAGGGGGGGTATTATGTAAAATGGACTTTTTCAAGCTTTATATCATGTTATTATGTCATTCCCTCATTAAACACATGCCTGGAGTGTTGCCTTGGCTCATTCACATATTTTTGAGTAATCAGTAAAAACTTAGACGGCAGCCATTTTAGGTGTAGCTATGCCTCAGTCCTCCTAGGAACGCCCCCACCTCCTGGAGACGCCTCTGGACCTTTCGTCACCAGCCAAGCCACCAACCACTGCTCCTCAGCTCAGCAGAGCCCCCTCCCGCACAGTAGTGTTGTTTAGATGCCACAGCAGTGTGCTGAAGGGGGCGTGTCGGAAAGCTTCTTAAAGAGACAGAGGCCTATTTCAAGACGTTCAGTCCAGCCATTTTGAGAGAGCAATTTTATTCAAGGCAGTTATTTTAATTTACTGCATATACAGACCAACAGAAGGTTACGTCATCATTGTAGTATGCTATAGACTGGTGCTATGTGATTGAAAAAAGCACAATACCCCCTCTTTAAATGAATATTGTTTTGGGGACGTATACGTTGACGGTGGGTTAAGACACGCCCCTGACCTGAGCGAAGTCTGCTGCCAGCCTCATCTTGCCGCCCTCGCCCAGCGGCCTCAGCAGGCTGGCGTGGCGGATGAACAGCCCGATGCTCCTCTGGGCGATGCTCTCCGTGCGCTCGTAGATGAAGTCGGAGCACTGGAAATGCAGGAAGTAGTCGCTCATCACCCGCGAGATGAAGCTCTGCAGCTCCTTCATGTACAGAGAGCAGGGCACGTCCGGCCGCTCTGCGCTGGACAGGCCCCTGCACACGCACAACACGGGACAGTCACACACAAGAGCCTCTGCACACGCACAACACGGGACAGTCACACATAAGATTACTGTTTAAATACTGTTTAAAGTGGCGCTAGCCCGCAGTTAGCTTTGCCCGTTAGCCTGTTAGCTTCTTCTTCGTGATTCCATTAGTGTGTATTGGTGACTCCGACCCGGTGGTTTCAGTTCAGCTTTACCCAAATCTAAAAGTTTCTTGGAAAAAAGCGTCAAATTAGCAACAAAGACGAGAAGAAAACAAGGATGAAAATGCAGCAAAAAAGTGACAAAAACTCATCAAAACAGTGGAGAAAAAAAATGGAAAAAGTGAAATGAGGCGTTACTCTGGCCTATAGGCTGTGAGCTCCAGTCGAGAAGCTTCTAGATTTGGGTAAACCTGGAGAAAATACACTTGGTTAAGGCGAGTGGTCAGAGGTGAAATAAAACTGATCTAATATTAATCAATGAATATGAAACGGTCTCATTGTTTATCGCAGAAATACATTATTACTCATGTTAAGTGAACATGTAGTCGCTCATTCTGTGGGTGATTCGGACGCTCTCTCAGGTCACGTGACGAGGACAAAGTGGAGCTGTGTCCGAAACAACAGAGTGAGAACTACATCCCCCTTTACAGTGAATAAGGAGTCAGGGGCGAGGCAGTGTGGTGGGGGGTCTGACCCGGAGAAGTCCTCCTGGTGCATGGTGAGCAGAATGGCCTGGATAGAGTCGCTCACAGACTGCAGCAGAGGCTGGACCGAGTTTCCCATCAGCACCTGCACGTCCTGTGGACAGACACACACACGACTGAAAAACAAACCACACAGAGTAACTTCTTAATGTTCATTGTGTCTACTTGTGCTACAGTGTAACTTTCAGGGTAAAGGTAAAGATTTCAACATCTGCAATCCTAGTGTGAACCCTGAAAGTTATACTGCCACACAGTAACATTACACCCACTAAATCAGCTCAAACTGATTCTGCCTTTGTGTCGTCACCATTACTTAAACTTCAAACTCGATTTCGATACTGAAAATAAAACTCAAATCCAAGAGGAGGGACTGCTCTGTTCGTGCAGCCCTGAGGAGAAGACAGAAAGTATCGATACCTGCTCGAGTGATGCCACTTTTAGTATCGAGTAGGGCCGTCACGATTTCAATGATTTGAGTCACGATTATTGTGAGAAAATATTGCGATTTTACAATTATCGACCGAATGAAAGGAAAGAACTGATATTTTTAGTTTTTGTCTTTAAAAAGCTTTTTAATACTTGTAAACATTCACCGTTTCTAGACATTTTAAATGCTTTAAGATTGTTTTGCATTAAAATAAATAGGCCACATTGAAAAATACAAAACAATGTCAACTTTACTTCTTTATAATGACCATAATTATTGGGCGACGGTGGTGCAGAGAGTAGAGCGAGTAGAGTGACCAGAGGGTCAGCGGTTCGAATCCCGCAGGTGCACACTGTTGTTGTGTCCTTGGGCAAGACACTTCACCCACCTGGCCTCCAGTGTCTGTGTACACTGGTGTGTGAATGAGCGCGTGAATGGGTGACTGGTTCCTTGATGTAAAAGCGCTTTGAGTGCCTAAAGCAGGTAGAAAGGAGCTATATAAATGTGACCATTTTACCATTTATCATAATTATTTGACTATATATCATTAGGCCACAGTCTAGGCGAGGTTTCCTGTTCTCAAAAGTTCTGCTGCTGCTTAATTATTCATCAGATGTTTTGATGAACAGAGAATGAAACGTGTTTACAAAATGGAGACTCTTTTGAACAGCTGATTTCCACATGTGTGCGGTTTCACTTTCCTTTCTGTTACGCTGAAGCAGAGCGGAGCGCGTTAGCTTTTCTTTACATCCTGAGCCAGTTGTGGCTATTTCCCAACATTTGGACAACTTTTTTGTGATTTATGCAGTTCGTTACCTTGACCTGGACATTTACAGGGAAGGATTATCTCCAAGATGTTGTTTATATTCCACGTAGCCGATATCAGCGCCTTTGCTGCAACTTTCTGACCACAGGGTTTGCATAACGGATGTTCCATCGACAACAACAACGCCTTGGTCATGTTTTGGATCCTAAAGAGGCCCCACTCTGCTGACTTCAATGGTTTTGGGTGGATACAACACTGGAGGAGAGCGTCCTTCTGCCTCGCTCAACTACCGCTGAGTTTACGCTGTTTATGGCGCAGCGGCTCGTGCGTCAGCGTGAAACATTTCCGCGGTAAACCGTGGCTTCTGAAATTCTTACGGAAAACCTACCGCGTCCTTTTATAATCGTGGTAATCGTAAAACCGGTTAATCTTGACGTCCCTAGTATCGATTAAGTATCGAGGAATCCATTTTTTTGAAAATCCGCCTCATGTTTACGTCAATAACCTGCTGTAAAGATGTTACATTTAGTCACAGTTTAATACAATGCTATTGTATGTGGAGGCGATCGTTTTGTTACCAACCCAACCTGCTCCACGAACAAATGACTCTGTGACAGAGCCTGACCTGTCGCGAAACACACGTTTGTTACAAGCGTGAGAAAAGTTTGCCTTTCGGACGGCGTGAGACACACGTGTTTGTTTGTCCGCGACTGCAGCGCAGACAAACATGGTTCTCCTGCAGTCTCTGCAGAACATGTCTGTCACTCAAACAGCGCAGGGCAGAAAAAGAACCATCAGCGCCTTGAGGTTAGGTCATCGCAGTAGCTAAAACCTCCATTTCGATTCGATAAAGGCTAATCGTATTTTTAGAGCTGAGAAGAGCGTTCGACACAGTAAACCATAACATCCTGTTTTCCAAATTGTCCACTCACATTTCTGACGAGACATTACGATGTTTTAAATCATTTAGAGAATAGGAAGCACAGCACAAGAATTAAGAGCACTACGTCTTCTTCTTTAGACAGCTCAGTCGGGGCTCTATTTTGGGCCCTCTCTTGTTCAGTGTATAAATGATCTTCCAACGATTTGTCCTGAAGTTCACGTACAAATGTACGCCGACGACGCCGTGATATATGTCCATGTGAAATCAAGTCAGAAACAGCAGCTGAGCTCCAGGGAGCGATGGTGAAATCATGCTTGACATAAAATTTTAGCAAAACCGTCAGCATGTTTTTCTCAATAAGGAAAACTTCTCACTCCACACCGGAAATTATTGTAAAAGGAACAATAATTTCCGAAGCAGAGTCTGTCAAGTATTTAGGCGTAGTGTTGGACACTGTCGTTTAAGAAGCAGGTTTCAAAACTGATAAAAACTGTCAAATTTAATTTAGCACAGTTCAGATATATTCGCCCTCAAAGAGGGCGAATATATCTGAACTGAAACTCTGCGTTACAGCCGCTCCAAAGCTTCTACAAACAGGCACTCAAAATATTAGATAAGAAACCTGTTTCGTGCCACTACTGTAACATTGTGAAGAAATATAAATTATTAACGTTTGAAAATTTCGTTTTGTTTTGGAATGTCAGTTTAGTGTTTAAAATTCTTCATGATTTGGCCCCTCAGCCCCTGAGGATGTTTGTGAAATCGAGGCAGGACGTAGAACAACGCGAGCTCCTCCAGAGGAGACGGTTCTGTGAACTTTAGATCCTCCACCTTTGGACAGAAGCTTCTGTGTGAAGCTGCAGGATGTAGAACTTGTTGCCATTAAATGTTCGAGAGATCAGCACCTTAAACAGTTTAAACTTAACCTGAAGAAGTGGTTGAAAGACGGTCAGATTTGTGATCATTAGCAAAAAACTTGTTAATCGGGGTAATTGTTAAGAAGGTACAATCTTTTTTTTAAACTGTAGATATTTGTAATTGCAAGTGTAAATATTGCATCTGAATGTTTGCTGAAGTGATCCTTTTGCTGGTGCTTTATCTGTATTTTATATTGTGAATGGACTAAGTAAGAATGCTCATTGGTCACTGTATAAACCTGCTGTCACTTTGTCTCTGCCCCGGGACGACAGATGAACATTAGCTTGTATCTATCTCTGGTCTGTGCAACACATTTGTTGTACAACGTCCCTGTCAAATAAATAAAAAAATCGTGCAGCCCTGAAAAACACCCACGGTAATGAACACCGCGGTTACATCTCACGTAATGTTTTGAACCTGCTCCAGTCGCTGCCCTTTACTAAAGCCTGAGCCGTCTCTTCGTTCGTGTGGACCCTGCTAATGGTAAATGTAAAAGACAGGACAGCCCATTAACCGATCAGCTGATTTCCTTTCGTCTTTACCGTGACGTAACAAACAGCTGCACGTGGTTCTTTTGGGGAGAAGTTCGCAGTTATGATGAAAATGGATCAGATTTGACAGGCCTTACCTGCAGTGAGGAGGAGAGAGCCTCCACAGCAGCAGCGGGACAGGAGCTCATCCCGGAGATGATCTGAAACACAGAGGACCATGTTCAGAAACAGCTCGGGCGGAGACGGACCTGATGAAAGAGTCCTGGGCCTCACCCGGCTCACGGCCTGGTGCAGCCGCTGCAGACTGTTGACCACAGACACGTTCCTCCTCTGGCCCTCGGTCAGCGGGCCGATCACCTGTGTGGCATCGGGGCCGGTGTAGAGCTGCGACACAAGCACGCATAGCAGAGACACTTAATCACGGGGCTAATGCTGTACCTCAGCCAGGTAACTGCAGGTCCTACAGGTCTGTCATGTTGTAAGGACTTTCATGAAATATCAGGACTAGGGCTGAGTATCGTTACATTTCTTTCGATACCAGTACTTTAATGATACTTGGTTTTCGATACCGATACCTGAATAATAGTTTTCCGATACCTATATTAAATTATTTGTCATATAGAACCAGAAACAGATTAAAGGGATATTTCAGGATGTTTGACATTGGGCCTCATTTCCTAGTTATCCAGAGTGTTGTTGATGTCTGGAGATATTTTGTTCTTAAATTCATGCAGTTCTTATATTTGAAGAGTCTAGTGGCGCTAGGCTAGGGCAAGGCTAAAGCATTTCTATGGTATCAGTTAGCCTGCATTAAAAACAGTCTGACCCACTCCACAGTGCACCTGAGGTAAATCACTTATAACACCAGACTAACCATATAAATGTCTGTGTTAATAGAATAATGTTTGAAATATAACTGACCTTGTATCACATGAATTACCGCATTTTGAGGGACTATTTTCTCGCAGATCACTCCGCCGCTGCGTTAGCTTACAGCCACGAAGCTGATGCTGCTCAAATATAAGTTATTTTAAATGATTCTATTAACACAGACATTTATACCGTTAGCCTAGCATTAGCCTAGCATTAGCCTAGCGCCACTAGACTCTTCAAATATAAGAACTGCATGAAGTTAAGAAAAAAAATATCTGCAGACATCAACAACACTCTGGATAACTAGGAAATGAGGCCCAATGTCAAAAATCCCGAACTATCCCTTTAATAATGTTCATTTATTCATTTTCCTTCCAATTCATTTATTTGGCATTTGTATCATTGAGATGAAACAACCAAGAAACTTCCTGGGCAGAAAAAACACATTCCAAGCTTTTCCCCAAATTTGTTACCAATTTTCTCACGTTTTATTTTCCAAAATTAACCCGAAATTTTCCACACAAAAAATGTTTTTTCCCTAATTTTCCCCAAATTTTACATTTTCCCCCCAATTTTTTTCTCCAAATTTTGTCCCAAGTTTCCCCAGTTTTTTTCAAGTTTTTCCTGAATTTTTCAAATTTTTTACTTATTAATTGTCCGTGAGAGTAAATACTACGCTGACAGAAAAGACAAGGGACAGAGGGATATTGTTCATCCAATTACACAATGGAGATCATTTGTTTCACTCAAACTTGGCTGTAAATACTGTTTAAGTGGCGCTAGCCCACAGTTAGCTTTGCCGTTAGCCTGTTAGCTTCTTCTTCGTGATTCCATTAGTGTGTATTGCTGCTCTGACCAGGTGGCAGGAAAGTTGCAATTGTGGTTTCCTGTCCAGAGACACCAGGGGGAGATGAAAGACCCCCAATCATCCCATTAACACTTGTATTACCCCCAGAGGGACTAAAAGGATTTATTAAGGTAAACAAGTTAGTTCTGCTTTAAACTGGAATGACCTGATAATCTGTGTTAGAGCCACTGTTTGCGCTACACTGGAACTGCGTTCCCAATATTAAAATCATAATAATGTGGCGATATTTAGTGCAGGCCTAACCGTGAGCACGTCGTTAATAAGAGCCGATGACAGCAGAGCTTGTACAAACTTTAATCACTCACCAGCTGCTCGGATTTGACGCAGAAGAGCTGGACCGTCTTGGCGGCGTTTTTAGCCACGGACAGAGCCAGCTGTGGATCCACCGCCGCCACGCTCAGCTCACTGTCCGCACAAAAGAGTGAGAGCTTTATTTGTCACTGTACATTGCACAACCCTCAGGATCTTTTTAGACATTCTAAATGACGATGAGAGGCTTTGCTTTTGCAGCTCAACAACCAAACCAACGACCTTTGCATCAGGACAGTGTGAAAACATGACAGAAAATCACTTTGAATACACAGATTTGGCCTTTTAAAGCAGGGATGTGCCGATACGCTTTTTTGAGCTCCTGATCCGATATTTTGACACTTCATGCTGGCCGATACCGAGCCGATACAGTCTTTTTGTAATATTATATATCATTATATATTATAGCCTATGGATATTACAGTAGTTTAGCCAGTTTTTTTATTTTTATAAACATGCAAGACGATTGGGTTTAGCTTTGAATTTTAAATGAGAAAGTTATTAAGAAGCAGGTGTTAGCAGCAGGTTAGCGATAGTAGCCTAGCTTAGCGATAGCATGAAGGCCGTGAATGTGCGGGCCTGGATCTGCAGCGGCTCCAGTCTGTGCTGCAATAAACCTCAGAGAACCTGCTGAGTGGAGCCGCTGCAGATCCAGGACTTCAGATTCACGGCCGTCTTTTGTCTCGGACCTGATCCAGTTATCAAATCCGATCCTCTCAAAATGCCCGGATCGGCTACCGATACCGATACTGAAAAACTGATCCCTTTTCAAAGTCATGTGGTCTTAAACCTTTGATCAGCTGCAAAAACAGCTGAACTATTTCAGTTTATTTGTTGTTCTCAATAAAAGCTTTACTCAAAACATTTTATTCGTTTCCCATTTCTTCTCCTTCCATATTGAAGTTCTACTTGAACCCTTGTTAAGATCCAACCATGAAAATATGTGATTTTTTGTCATTTTTAACTGGTCTTAAAGTGCATGACAGATTTTAATGCTCTTGAAAATATGACTTATTTAGATGGATTACATCAGTTGCATAGTTTTCATTTTTTCAGTGAAGCAGCGATTTTAATGAAGAAATGTTGGGAAGAAAAGTTATTTTTATTTGAATTTTTAAGCTGCTGACAGGAAGTGACATAAAAGAAGGAAACATTCCATAGCAGTTTGACTCATTCGTTTCCCATTGACTTAACATGGTCGGCACGGCAACAGTTTAAAATGGTTTACCTTCTTCGATGTCACTTCCTGTCGGTGTCCAATAAGGAAGTGAAACATAAACATCACAAAAATGGTCAAACTAAAGAAAACTGGGTTATAAATAATCTTTAGTAAAATCTTATGTGTCATATGCACTTTAAACTTTTGATCGGGACTATACTTGGTGCTTATTTGTAGGTTTTCCACCTGTGAATGAAGGGCGAAATGTGTGGGGGATAAATAAACAAACGGGGATAAATGCTCCACAGAAGGCCCGGTCATTCTGAGTCCAGTCACATGTTCAGGTACCACTCTAACTTGGGGAGCGCAGAAAGCAAATGAACTCCACAGTAACTCCTGACCTGCTGATGGTGCGGCAGATGCTGTCCAGCTCCTCGGTGGAGGGAGGGTTGTGCCCCCCCAGAGGGAACACCAGGTTGATGGGGTCAAACAGACGGGACAGAGACTTGGACAGGTAGGCCGCCTCGTACGGCTGCAGCGCATCCTTCAGAGCTCTCTCCGGACTGGACACACAGCACAGACACATGGTTAGACATGTCAGGAATCACCAAAACATCCATTTCAGCCATGGCACAACCACAACACGAGTCAAAACGTTTATTAAGGACAGCAAAAGACAAAAGAAACTCATAAACCTCCGTATAAACACATTATTAGGGAACTCCATTTCGGTTTTTCTTGGCCTCTTCTTTTCAAAGGAGCCATTGATGTTTGTACTGGAAGAGCTCAGTGGATTAGCCTTTAGGCACGGCCATTTTATTTCTAGGGCTGGGCCGATACACTTCTGTCACGATCCAATACACAACGCGATGGATATAATGTACTGCACAAAATATCACATTTAGTTTTCACGCGCCCGTCTGTTTATGTTATGCGTTGTCAATTCGGAGCCACAGCATTTTTGTAACTTTTATTTTTTTTATCCTTTTTTTGTGTAAAAAATATTTTGTTTAATTTTAAGCATTTTTTGTCACTTTTTTATAATATATTTTTATTTCTTGTTGCATTTTTATTATGAAAAAAGTGTAGATTTTTTATAGCTTTTTTTAAATTTTTTGCGGCTTTTTTTGTAGCATTTTTATCATTAAATAATTTGATTTTGTTGTATCTTTTGCTTTCACGGCATTCAATGACCCTTCTTTGACCCTTTATTTTGTTGCCTTTTTAAAAATGATTTTGTTTCATTTTTAGATGTTTTTTTAGTTTTTGTTGCATTTTGTGTGGATTTTGTCACTTTTTAAAATTTTCCTTGTTGCATTTTTTATTTGAAAAAAAATTTGTGTGGATTTTTTATAGCTTTTATTTTTATTTTTTGTAGCATTTTTATCATTAAAAAACTTGATTTCTTGTTGTATCTTTTGCTTTCACGGCATTCAATAACCCAAGTAATTTCGGAGCCACAGCATTTTGTAACTTTTATTCTTTTGACCCTTTATTTTTGTTACTTTTGTTGCCCTTTTAAAAATTATTTTGTTTCTTTTTTTGTTGCATTTTTTGTGGATTTTTTTAAATATATTTTTATTTCTTGTTGCATTTTTTATTATGAAAAAAATTATGGATTTTTTTTATACCTTTTTTTGTATTTTGGCATTTTTTGTGGCTTTTGTAGCATTTTTATCATTACATTTTGTTGTTGTTGTATCTTTTGCTTTCACGGCATTCAATGACCCAATTAAAGCGCCCGTCTGTTTATGTTATGTGTTGTCAATTCGGAGCCACAGCATTTTTGTGACTTTTATTTTTTTACCCTTTTTTTTGTGACTTTTTTTGCCCTTTTAAAAAATATTTTGTTTAATTTTTAAGCATTTTTTTTGTCACTTTTTATAATATATTTTATTTCTTGTTGCATTTTTATATGAAAAAAGTGTAGATTTTGATTTTTTGTTGTATCTTTTGCTTTCACGGCATTCAATGACCCTTCTTTGACCCTTTATTTTTGTTGCCTTTTTAAAAATGATTTAGTTTCATTTTTTAGATTTTATTTTAGTTTTTGTTGCATTTTGTGTGGATTTTTTGTCACTTTTTTAAAATAGCTTTTTTTTTTTTTTAAATTAGCATTTTTATCATTAAAAAACTTGATTTTCTTGTTGTATCTTTTGCTTTCACGGCATTCAATGACCCAAGTAATTTCGGAGCCACGGCATTTTTGTAACTTTTATTCTTTTGACCCTTTATTTTTGTGTTACTTTTGTTGCCCTTTTAAAAATTATTTTGTTTCTTTTTTGTGGATTTTTTTTGTCACTTTTTAAAATATATTTTATTTCTTGTTGCATTTTTTATTATGAAAAAAAATATGGATTTTTTATACCTTTTTTGTATTTTGGCACTTTTTGTACATTTTGTTGTTGTTGTATCTTTTGCTTTCACGGCATTCAATGACCCAATTAAAGCGCCCGTCTGTTTATGTTATGTGTCATTTCGGAGCCACAGCATTTTGTAACATTTTTTTTTTGACCCTTTATTTTTGTTGCCTTTTTAAAATTTTGTTTCATTTTTTTTTTTTTTTTTTTTTTTTAGGTTTTGTCGCATTTTGGTTGGTTATGTTTTTTTTTTTCTTGTTGCATTTTTTATTATAAAAAAAAAATGTGTGGATTTTTTATAGCTTTTTTTTTGTGTGGCTTTTTTGTAGCATTTTTATCATTAACATTTTTGATTTTTTGTTGTATCTTTTTATTTATTTGTCACTTTTTTGTTGCATTTTATTATAAATTTGTTTTGTTTGTTTTTGAATTTTTTGGCGTTTTTGTCTCTTTTCCCAAGACGTTTATATATTTAGGTAAAGCCAAACTGGAGAAAATGTGCTTGATTTTGCCAAATTCTTGGTTAGAAATGTATCGCCCATTAAACTACTGAGTTCCAAGTGCAAACTGTCCTGGGTCAGTTCCTTAAGTGACTCTCCCTTCACTCACTAAACCCTGTTCGGTCCGTCTGCACTCACTTGTAGTCCTGCTTGGTGTAGGTGAAGAGGTCATGCGCCTCTGACTCGCTGGAGCTCACGTCCAGTGTGGGCTCTGTGCCGGTGCTGCCGACCATCGCCCCCTGCAGGCTGCTGTTGTACTGCTGCAGGCGGCGCCACAGGTCGTTGAACAGCCTCAGCAGCTTTGGGTATTCTCCTTCAAACGCCTGCTTCAGAAAGGACGAGCCTGGAGACAAAGAAACATTAGCGACAAACAGAACCATGAGAGTCTCGAAAAACAAAAGAACCTCACCCTCTGTGGCCCTGTGGAACTCGCGGCTCAGCGTGTCGGTCACATTGGTCCAGAAGGTGGAGAGGATGTCGGGCTGTCCGTCCTGCAGACACACACAGAGGATCCGTCTGACTAAACATTCAAACAGTGTCCCGTGTGGAATGGGACACACGGCGCTGACACTCATCTCGCCATGGTCAGCCACTAACTCGATCTGATCTAGGGGTGTGAACCTCTGGGTGCCTCACGATTCGATACGATACGCGATACATGGCTCACGATAACGATTAGCTCACGATACGCCGATACTGCGATATCGATATATTGCACAAAAATAAGCTACGATACATCACGATTTTAAAAAACATGCTACTTCTAACCTTTATTTGAACATACTACATATTATTCATCATTTACATTTCTTTTCATGTGCTTTGTACCACTTTTATAAATGATCCCTGACTTACTCACTGAAAATGGGTCATAGATCTGTCAGTGACTTCATTTACATTTAAATAAACAAGAAACCACAGTCCTGTTTAAAAAGGAATAAATCAACCCCAGATTAATCTTCTTTATAATTATAAAAACTATCATTAAAAGTTATGTATTTGTGTGACAGTGTTTGGTCCAAGTGCTTAAAACTGTAGTGCTGCCCCCTGCTGGTCTGACTGAATTCTTGATCATTATTTGCCTCTATTGACTGTGAAACAGTGGAGCACTGCTGCCTCATTAGTATGCATGACGTTGCTCATTAATATGCATGATGTCATCAAAAGTATTGATATCGGAATAAAAATTATTGGTATCGTATCGTCCCGCAAAATATCGCGATATATCGGAAAATCGATATATTGTCACACTCCTAATCTGATCCGACTCCGATTCGGTCTCATGGAGTCTTCGTTTGGGGTCTGCTCTGGTACTGTATGTTTTGGTTCTTCCTGGATTTATTTTTTGACGAGTCTGTGGCCAAACTGTTTAATATAGCGAGCGAGGCCATGCTCATTAATGTTGCCTATTGCTGTAATTTGTCCACATACAAAATGAAGCTCAGTGAAGCTAATTTATTGTGCCATTATTAAAAACATTGACTTGTATCGGGCTGTTTGTGTGAGTTAGTTTAACTAAACGGGGCCATTTTGCCTCAAAGCGCAAATTTGAGGCGGAGACGATGCAAATGATATTGTTTACGGGGGCTGTCGTTTTTATCACGACTGTGAGGAGTAAAACTGCGTGAAAGTTGTACGTTTGAGAAGCAGGTGTGAAGTTTTGCGCAGGACAGAACAACAGTTTTCATACCAAAAAGGGGATCATTTATAAAAGTCCTTATACGGTGTATTGATGACACCGTCGCTGTTCATCTCAGCCATTCATCCATGGGCAGGTATCATAAACCAAGTAAATATCGTTAAAGCAGTACTAAGTAACTCATGCCCCTAGAGGCCATAAGCGCCACTGCAGGTGTCGTAGCATGTTGTGTTTTTTTACTCATTAATTGTCCGTGAGAGTAAATACTACGCTGACAGAAAGACAAAGGACAGAGGGATATTGTTCATCCATTTACACAATGGAGATCATTGTTTTCACTCAAACTTGGCTGTAAATACTGTTTAAGTGGCGCTAGCCCGCAGTTAGCCTGTTAGCTTCTTCTTCGTGATTCCATTAGTGTGTATTGGTGACTCTGACCCGGTGCAGGCAAAGTTGCAATTGTAGTTTTCTGACCAGAGACACCAGGGGGAGATGAAAGACCCTCCAATCATCCCATTAACACTTGTATTACCCCCAGAGGGACTACGGAAAGGATTTATTAAGGTAAACACGTTACTTAGTTCTGCTTTAAAGTACTGGTATTGAAAAGCTTTAACTGTACCCAGCCCTTGTGATGAGAGAGGAGGAGCATAACGCTGTGGAGCATCAGGGCGACATGTTTCTGCTCAGAAAGCAGCCAGACCCTCATCTGTCAGTACACGTGTTGACCGCACTTCATTTTCCCATCATCCCCTTGGCCTTTGTAGTTCAGGCTCATCTTAAACACACCTGTTCACCAAACAGAGCCCTGTGCCACTTCGGGCGAGTACCTTGATGATCTCATCGATGAAGCAGACGTGAGACACCGGGTCCCTCTTCTTGATCAGGACCTTCTGGAGATGTTGAACCTGCGTCACAGAGAGGAAAGGGTCAGACGTACAGGCACTCTGAGGGCCGTGTGAAGAGCGCCGCACCTGTCTGCAGGCCGCGCAGATCTGGTCCATCAGCTTCTCCAGGTTGGTCCACAACGCAGCGCGGAACTGAGGCGTGGTCCCCGGCGTGGGCAGGACCGCTCGCCCCGGGCCGCCTGCATACACCATTTATGTCAGCATAGCAACACTGACATATGAACGCACACAACAAACATGTAAACAACAGTGGTAAATAACCCCCCAGTAAATAGACTTAAGGCGAGACACTGCAGGTGAAAGTATTGATTTTTCACGCAGTGGTCGAAGTGGAGATTTTTATCTATTTTCCTCCTTTACATCTTAGTTTTCATGTCAGAGAATAAAAAGCATGAGGCTTATTTTATGATGATGTGTCGCCTGTGACGCGGAGGTAACAGGAAGTAGCAGCTGCGGCGTCGAAAGACCGTCTTTCCCGCGGGTATTCATTCACAAATATTGACAGATTTTACATCCACGTGTCCTGTGAAGGGTCCCCGTGATGACGCTATCGCCCAAATATGGTATTTTTCCTCCTACAAGACGCCTGGTGCTGAAGAGCCAAAGAAGGTTCCACTCGCTACAAAACTTCAGAGCTCGTTTTCTCTGAATGAGAGAAGGCCCCACTCGGGCAGCGGGTGAGCCCTTATAGTCGCTCACACAGACTCCAAACTTTACAGTCTTGGACTTTACAAGATTCTGAAGGTTTTTCAGAGGGATTTTTTAATATCTAATTCCTCGCCTGATTTATTCAGCTTTGAACCCAAAAAAGGCGGAATTTTTACAGATTTTTTCACTTATGATTAGTTAATTGAAAAACTAAACAGTATATCCAAAATCCCCTCTGAAAAAATCTGAGTTACTAATATGTCAATAAAATTAAATCATACATTTTAATCCATTATTTTTATTTCGTTGCCCAAAATATTGGCCATTTTCATGCACAACATGTCTTATTTTTATATGAAAACATAAAATGACAGAAAAAATGCAATACATTTTTTTCTCATATTTATATCAGTGACGTTCAGCAAAGGTTTCAGATCAATATCTCTACATGTATTTTTTTCCCCTATTCACCTGCAGAGTCTCGCCTTAAGGATGATTTTGAACAAATGTTTTTGGGCGGTTAGGCTTCATCGCCTCGTGGAGCTGCTCCCAGGAGACCTCAGGGAAATACCAGTGAGGCCTGAGCGAGTGGCTGATGATGGTTTGAAGATTTGTTGGCGCTGCTATGGAGTGTTTACGTTTATTATTGTTCATTGTTAAAGAAAAGAATAATAAATCCCCAGCCCAACAGGTGACTTACAGGGTACGACACCGTGCTTTAGGGACTTGGGATAGTGATAGGGAGCGAGTAGTGCTCATATAGGGTACACATATGATGAGTAAAATGTTACGTGGATACAGTGCGGTGGTACCTCTGCCGTGTGACGCCTGTGTCAGGCCTCTGATCTCCAGAGCAGCACAGATGTTCTCTCTCAGGCTGTTCTGGTGCCCTCCACCAGCCCCAGCACCGTCTGCCTCAGGCCTCCCAGGTTATAGAAGACCTGCAGCGCTGTGCCCACCTGAGTGGGGTTCTGCAGGCACAGGAGAACATGATCTGTTATTGTCTGTTCAGAAATCTTGTTTAGTTTACCTCCATCTGTCCTTCTTTCGCTGATTTTTTCAACATTATACATAATAATAATAATCTCTTTAAAGAGCATATGACAGGTTTTAATGCTTTTGAAAATATGACTAGTTTAGATGAATAACTTCTGTTGTAAGTAAATAATTATAATTTTATTTCAGTGAAGCAGCAAATTTAATGAAATAATCTTGGGCAGAAACGTTATTTTTATTTCAATTTTAAGCTGCTGACAGGAAGTGACAGAGTTAAAGGTAAAGATCCAGAGCAGTTTGATTAATTTCCTATTAACATAACATGGTTGGCACGGCAACAGTTTAAAATGGTTTGCCTGTATCTATGTCACTTCCTGTCGGTGTCCAATAAGGAAGTGAAACTATAAACATCACAACAAAAGGTCAAACTAAAGAAAGATGGAACAATCTTTAGCAAAATCTTAAATATAATTGTGTTAACTATTGTTTAGCAAAAGCTTTGTCTAATGTGTCGTATGCCCTTTAAACACCTACGGTATGCATATAATGAGAGAGAGAACTGATCCCTAGTGGAACCACCATTTCCTTTTAAGCCTTATGCCAGGCTTCATCTCTCCAAAGCTCCTGTCTCACCCTGTGTCACCCCTGTGTCACCCCCGTCTCCCCCCGTCTCACCCCCGTCTCACCCCCTGTCTCCCCCGTCTCCCCCCGTCTCCCCCCGTCTCACCCCCGTCTCACCCCGTCTCACCCCCGTCTCACCCCCGTCTCACCCCCGTCTCACCCCTGGACGGTGAAACTGTACCTGGATCTCGATGCCTTGCTCCAGCAGCCTCTGGGCCTGGTTCTCCACCTCCAGCCGTGCTCTGCTGATGAGGAGCAGCTCGCCCTCGATCACCTCGATCCCACTGAGGTCCACGCCCTGAGACAGGTAATCTACACGCACAGATCACAGACAGTGAGTCAGAGTGAGGTTACTGAGCTCAGACAGTGAGACAGTGAGGTTACTGAGCTCAGAGAGTGAGACAGTGAGGTTACTGAGCTCAGACAGGAGCAGTGAGGTTCTGAGCTAGACAGTGAGGTTACTGAGCTGAAGCGTGAGGTTACTGAGCTCAGACAGTGAGACAGTGAGGTTACTGAGCTCAGACAGTGGACAGTGAGGTTACTGAGCTCAGACAGTGAGACAGTGAGGTTACTGAGCTCAGAGAGTGAGACAGTGAGGTTACTGAGCTCAGAGAGTGAGACAGTGAGGTTACTGAGCTCAGACAGTGAGACAGTGAGGTTACTGAGCTCAGACAGTGAGACAGTGAGGTTACTGAGCTCAGACAGTGAGACAGTGAAGGTTACTGAGCTCAGACAGTGAGACAGTGAGGTTACTGAGCTCAGACAGTGAGACAGTGAGGTTACTGAGCTCAGACAGTGAGACAGTGAGTTACTGAGCTCAGACAGTGAGACAGTGAGGTTACTGAGCTCAGACAGTGAGACAGTGAGGTTACTGAGCTCAGACAGTGAGACAGTGAGTTACTGAGCTGAGACAGTGAGGTTACTGAGCTCAGACAGTGAGACAGTGAGGTTACTGAGCTCAGACAGTGAGACAGTGAGGTTACTGAGCTCAGACAGTGAGACAGTGAGGTTACTGAGCTCAGACAGTGAGACAGTGAGGTTACTGAGCTCAGACAGTGAGACAGTGAGGTTACTGAGCTCAGACGTGAGTTACGAGCTAGAGACAGTGAGGTTACTGAGCTCAGACAGTGAGACAGTGAGGTTACTGAGCTCAGACAGTGAGACAGTGAGGTTACTGAGCTCAGACAGTGAGACAGTGAGGTTACTGAGCTCAGACAGTGAGACAGTGAGGTTACTGAGCTCAGACAGTGAGACAGTGAGGTTACTGAGCTCAGACAGTGAGACAGTGAGGTTACTGAGCTCAGACAGTGAGACAGTGAGGTTACTGAGCTCAGACAGTGAGACAGTGAGGTTACTGAGCTCAGACAGTGAGACAGTGAAGGTTACTGAGCTCAGACAGTGAGACAGTGAGGTTACTGAGCTCAGACCAGTGAGACAGTGAGGTTACTGAGCTCAGACAGTGAGACAGTGAGGTTACTGAGCTCAGACAGTGAGACAGTGAGGTTACTGAGCTCAGACAGTGAGACAGTGAGGTTACTGAGCTCAGACAGTGAGAAGATACTGAGCTCAGACAGTGAGACAGTGAGGTTACTGAGCTCAGACAGTGAGACAGTGAGGTTACTGAGCTCAGAGAGTGAGACAGTGAGGTTACTGAGCTCAGACAGTGAGTTACTGAGCTCAGACAGTGAAGTTAGAGTCAGACAGTGAGGTTACTGAGCTCAGACAGTGAGACAGTGAGGTTACTGAGCTCAGACAGTGAGACAGTGAGGTTACTGAGCTCAGACAGTGAGGTTACTGAGCTCAGACAGTGAGACAGTGAGGTTACTGAGCTCAGAAGTGAGACAGTGAGGTTACTGAGCTCAGACAGTGAGACAGTGAGAGGTTACTGAGCTCAGAGAGTGAGACAGTGAGGTTACTGAGCTCAGACAGTGAGACAGTGAGGTTACTGAGCTCAGACAGTGAGGTTACTGAGACATGAGGTTACTGAGCTCAGACAGTGAGCGTGAGGTTACTGAGCTCAGACAGTGAGACAGTGAGGTTACTGAGCTCAGACAGTGAGACAGTGAGGTACAGTAGACAGTGAGGTAGAGCTCAGACAGTGAGACAGTGAGGTTACTGAGCTCAGACAGTGAGACAGTGAGGTTACTGAGCTCAGACAGTGAGACAGTGAGGTTACTGAGCTCAGACAGTGAGACAGTGAGGTTACTGAGCTCAGACAGTGAGACAGTGAGGTTACTGAGCTCAGAGAGTGAGCAGTGGAGGTTGAGCTCAGAGTGAGACAGTGAGGTTACTGAGCTCAGACAGTGAGACAGTGAGGTTACTGAGCTCAGACAGTGAGACAGTGAGATTACTGAGCTCAGACAGTGAGACAGTGAGGTTACTGAGCTCAGACAGTGAGACAGTGAGGTTACGGAGCTCAGAAGTGAGACGTGAGGTTCCAGCTCGTTGAGGCTCTGAGCGGCCTTGCTGATCTCGCGGCTGCCCCCCTGGAGCTGGCCCTGCAGCCTCTTGCTCAGGTACAGGATGCGGATGATTCTTCGGAGCAGATCACAGGCCATCTGTGCAAACACATCACACAGTTCAACAGTGAGAAGATCTGGAATGTATTTTTCTTAATAAGGATTATTCATTGCAGCCATTTTTTATGCTTTGGTTAAGATGCTGCAGATCAAATTACTTTCAACAAACAATGAAGGCCCATTTTAGACAAACCAACTGTCCATTTTAACTGGATAAATAGTTACATTTGTGTGTGTGTGTCTATTGGTCGTCGATGGCACTTTTACCTGGAGTCTGGAGAGTTGTGTGATCCGGGCCACGATCTTGTTGTACGGATCAAAAATCTTGGTCCTTATCCTGAAAGGGAGAGGGCGGACGGCGTGAGTCTGGGCGACAGAGCGCTCGCACATGATGACGACGGCGTGTGGGGGGAAAACTCACCTGTCGACAGCGGCCTGCAGAGCGCTGATCCTGGTCTGCATCATGTGGAGGACCCCTGGGAACAGAGGCACAGTCAGACAGAAAAAACGCACCAGACTAACCATATAAATGTCTGTGTTAATAGAATCATTTAAAATAACTTATATTTGAGCAGCATCAGCTTCGTGGCTGTAAGCTAACGCAGCGGCGGAGTGATCTGCGAGAAAATAGTCCCTCAAAATGCGGTAATTCATGTGATACAAGGTCAGTTATATTTCAAACATGATTCTATTAACACAGACATTTATATGGTTAGTCTGGTGTTATAAGTGATTTACCTCAGGTGCACTGTGGAGTGGGTCAGACTGTTTTAATGCAGGCTAACTGATACCATAGAAATGCTTTAGCCTTGCCCTAGCCTAGCGCCACTAGACTCTTCAAATATAAGAACTGCATGAATTTAAGAAAAAATATCTCCAGACATCAACAACACTCTGGATAACTAGGAAATGAGGCCCAATGTCAAACATCCTGAAATATCCCTTTAAGTCGATAGATACAGACGGCATCTCTGGAATCGTCCATATAAGGTCATGTTTGAAAACAGTTAAAGGAAAATCACCCTCAAATCTTTTTCCCCCTGATAAACTGTATAAATGAGTGCCCAATAGTGTTGTCTACATATCCTGGTCCTAATTTTGGCACTTGAGCGCAAATTAGTTGAAAGATCAACTTTATGCCTAAAACCGTCAGTGAGGCGCCATCTACAGGCGATCTGTCTTTACTGCATTTGATTTTTTAATTTGACGCCACTATTGGCCCAGGCGTGAAGCCTGACGTGAGTTGCCGCTCTGGGCTATAAAAGCTGCCAGTCTCGCTCACGCCCCCGTAGCGAGTTGGAGAAGGAATAGCAAGAGAATATTTTCATCAATTGTCAGGTTTGCGACAGGTTTGCATTTAGGTAGATTTTTTTAGCAAAGGTTTTTGTATTATAGATAATTGTGTAGTGCTAATAGCGTTGTTGAATATTGTAGTTTTAGTCATTAATTACAGAACAGTAATAAAATCAAGTAATAAAACTGGCACCATAATTTTCATTATTTCATCATTCAACTAAATAAGCATACATTTAAAGATAAAGACTTTAATATAGTCTTTACAGAGTCATTTAGTGGTAGTTTAGTGCATGTGTTACATTGGTTAAACATTTAATTCACTAAATTTAGCAATAGAAATTACTTTTGGCTCTTGAGTCCACAATGTTACAGACCGTAAGTCATTCTGATTCTGTTTTATCTTCAATGACAAACCGAAAAAAATTTCAAAAGGACTGTGTTCCTGCAAAATATTATATATTTATTTATTTTGTTTATGCGACATGTTTTGTGCACTTTGCTGTAAGAAAAATAAAGCTTTGTAATACATATAGTCATGTCTCTATACCTCACACATGCTCTGCTGAGGACACAGATACATCTCCCATGCTTATGGAGACTACAGCAAAAAGTCTACATTAAATAGATCGGTAAATTATGAAAGTAGCCAGCCAGGACAGTTAGCTGCAATGCTAACATCGATCTTGCTCAATGCTAAGCAGCTAGCCTTGTAAATTACAGAGGAATCACTCTAATAAAATAACCCAGCGCCTCAGAGCAGTCTCAGGTACAAGGCCTCAGTCTGTCACGATGCTTCTCCTGTGTAGAGAGAGCTGTAAAGTTGTCACAGTGGAACATGTTGCTAAACAAGTTAGCTCGCTGGAATTCCATGCTCGGACTTTGTTTATGAGTAGCGCTGCAGGTGCAGCGTCAAGTCAGATGACTCAGGCCTGTCAGTCACAGACCCAGTTTTCTACTAAATAAAGATACAAAGACATGGAGAGGAGCAAAGTGGTTCAACAGCCCATAAATACATAAATAACGGATGCTAACGACTACCGTTTTTTTGTTTCTACTGAACAATCTGCTGTGAATAAACATCCATATGGACCCGATTTAGACGTGACTTTATTTGTATGCGATAAATAAGTTTATATTTCGCAAAAAAATTGCTACAAAAAGTGAGAGTAAAAACTGTTTCCCAAAGGTCAAACTGCTATAAACTTACCTTCTTCTATGTCACTTCTTGTCAGCAGCTTAAAAATTCAAATAAAAATAACTTGTCTGCCCAACATTTCTTCATTAAAATAAAATGATAATTATGCATCTGACTTAATCCTTCTAAATAAGTCATATTTCCAAAAGCATTAACACCTGTCATATGCACTTTAAGAGGTGAACGATAGCGTGTTTTCTCTTACCCTCCAGAGCCTCGATGCCCGTGGCCTGAGCCAGCAGGTCCTCATGTCGGGCCACCACCTGCGCACACAAACAACACACATGAATACCAGGGCTGGACAATTACATCGAAATCGCAAGCTCTGCTTTGGCTTCAATAATCGTCACGGGAGTTTGTAATCGTTAGGTTTACAGGCACTTCTTTGGCAATAACAGCTCCTGTTCCTGAGACAATGGAAGATTTGTGTGCGTTAAATTAAACTAGAGGAAAGCGTTTGTTTTTGTTCGAGTTGAGGTTTGTATAAAAGGTCTAAGTTTATGAATGAGCTGCATGCATTTGTTTTTAGTACGAAATCAAGACCAAAACAACATAAAGCAGGACCTGTGTGTGCAGCTCCTTGTCCAGCTGGCTGATGCCCTGGCGAGTCTGGCGAGCTGCTCACTGATGACGGCGTGGTGAATGGACTGAGCCGTGTAGGCCTTCACATCAAACGCCTCCGCCACGAAGTCCACGTACCATTCTGCAACAAGAGAGCAAATGAAAGGGCTTTTCCCTTTTTAGCCCATACCACACATATGCTGCTTAAAGGATATTTCCGGATTTTTGACATTGGGCCTCACTTCCTAGTTATCCAGAGTGTTGTTGATGTCTGGAGATATTTTTTCTTAAATTCATGCAGTTCTTATATTTGAAGAGTCTAGTGGCGCTAGGCTAGGGCAAGGCTAAAGCATTTCTATGGAATCAGTTAGCCTGCATTAAAAACAGTCTGACCCACTCCACAGTGCACCTGAGGTAAATCACTTATAACACCAGACTAACCATAGAAATGTAAAAAAAAATCATAATTGAGCCGCTGTGATAAACACTATTGCCCTTGTGGATCATAATGATTAGTCTAAGTAAATCTAAAATACAGCCAAACACCAACTGATGAATAGTAATAAAGGTTTCTCGTCTTCAAATGTAAAGCACATATTTTTTATTAATATAATTTTCCCTCAATGTAAAAGCTACAAACATTATTCGTCATGACTTTTATTAGTAAATGTATGCTCTCTATAACCAACCTTGTGCACTATTCTTTTTGTAAGATAAATAAAAGGTAGTAAAGTACTCTTATACAGGTGAAACTAGGCTAATTAGAATATCGTGAAAAGGTTCAAATTATTTCTGTAATACAACTTAAAATGTGAAACTATTATATGACATAGACTCATGACATGCAAAGTGACACATGTCAAGCCTTTGTTTCCATTTGAGGATTACGGCTTACAGTCCATTTTCTGAGATGTTTTATTTGGGGTTTATACAAGCTGTGAGCCAAAATTATAACAAACAAAGGCTTGATATGTCTCACTTGGCATGATGATTTTGACTCACAACTTGTAAAAAACACAAAATCTAAATCTCAGAAAATTAGAATATTGTGAAAAGGGACTATATTGTCGGCTCAAAGTGTCTCCTTTCATCAGATAATGAATCCAAAACAGCTGCAAAGGGTCCCTGAGACTTTAAATGGTCTCAGTGGTTCAGTAGAATTCACCATCATGGGTTCAGACTGCTGACCTGACAGTTGTGCAGAAAACCATCACTGACAAAAGCCTCAAAAGGTCAGAGCAAAAGAAGTTGGGTGTTCTCAAAGTGCTGGATCAAAGCTCATTCATAGAAAGTTAAGTGGAAGGAAAAGTGTGGAGAGGACTGTCAGGAAAGGCCATTCAAAAGTGTGGGGGACCTTCACAAGGAGTGGACTGAGGCTGGAGTCAGAGCATCAAGAGCCTCCACACACAGACGGATCCTGGACATGGGCTTCAGATGTCAGATTCCTCTGAAGCATCCTGGTCTTCCATAACACCTCAGCAGAGCCACAGGCTGAGAGCCTCCATGCCACGCAAACGCATTAAGGCCGTCATTCATCACTTTGCATGTCATGAGTCTATATCATATATTAGTTTCACATTTTAAACTGAATTACAGAAATAAATGAACTTTTCCATCTGTATGCCTCAAATCTCACAACAATAAGTCAGATATGGAAGAATCAGTGTATTATATAAGGTCTGCAGAGGTCTTTGATCCAGTGTACTTGTTATTTTACTTAAAACCAAAGCCAAAGAAAACACCCAGGCGTAGTTTTAGTCCTAAGTCATTAATATGATTATGTTCTCGTTTAAGTAAAAGATAATACAGCGTTAACGACAAGAAACAACATGAATACAGGTCGTGGATGCGCTGGGACTGTTGTTGTTGTTGGACTGGGTTTCGTAAAATGCGATCAATCTCTAAAAAACGATGACAATTCACAATATATATTCGATATCAACGCGTGAATGAATACAAAAGCAGTTTAGACCAGCCCAGAGAGAGTGTGAGAGCGGGTTTTACCCTCTTTCAGAAGCGCCTCGGTGGCAGCGGACCGCGGCTCCTCCATGTTTACCTCCACTTCCGGGTGACGCAGCACTCGCTTCTTCTTCTTTTTCTTTCTTGGCTGCTTAACGGCGGACGCGGACTAACTCAGCGCACTACCGCCACCCTCCAGATATCTGATCATCAGTATGGCTTACATCTTTGGAATAATGTAGCTACAGAAAAGAAAAGGGGGTAAAAAATCAATAAGTCCGGTGTGCTTTAAAAATTCAAACATATATTTATTACTCTATGATCTGAGGCCTTAGACATAATAAGGAGCGGCAGCCCATCAAAATGCCCAAAAGCCACTGAAGAGTTTTGTAAAAAGAAGCAGAAAAAAAAATGAATGTGTGTTTTTTTAAGGCTCTTTTTAGGTATCTGGAGATTTCTAAAATGGAGTTGCCATTTTGTCCCCGATATCTGTGACAGGGGACAGCAAATGGCCTGTTGGCTGAAATTAGACGGCCATTCCCACAGTAAGTCACTAGTCACGTAGTCAGGATAATTGTCTTCAGTCTCGTGTAGAATTTGAGAGAATCTGTCTTCATTTACTACCGCAGTAGCGAATTCAAAATGTATTTTAACTTCAATACGCAAGAATTGAATAAACACCTTTCAAATACTGTGGAGAAGGAGGTGGACATGAAGAGTGTCTTGTTGTCGTCTGGTTTTCAAAGCTTTGTGAACTTTCAAACTCCCCAATCATTTGTGTTACTCCTGCCATGCACGTGTGGAAGAGATAAACCATTCAATTACTCAGCTCCACTTTTGTTGTTTGTTTTTCCACACTTTCTGTCCACTACCGTTAGTTTTGTTTACTCGGTCCACTGACACAACTGAAAATAGCCTAATTAATTCAAACTCCAGTGTTTAAATGAACATACCACCAATGGAAATATGTTAAATCAATCTTTACTGAAATTTTTATGAAAGAATCTTGAATATCTTCTTCTTCTTCTTCTTCTACTATAGGGGGTTGCTACATCTTTCCACTTAAAGAGGGAGTATTATGCTTTTTTCAATCACATAGCACCAGTCTATAGCATACTACAATGATGACGTAACCTTCTGTTGGTCTGTATATGCAGTAAATTAAAATAACTGCCTTGAATAAAATTGCTCTCTCAAAATGGCTGTACTGAACGTCTTGAAATAGGCCTCTGTCTCTTTAAGAGCTTTCCGACACGCCCCCTTCAGCACACTGCTGTGGCATCTAAACAACACTACTGTGCGGGGAGGGGGCTCTGCTGAGCTGAGGAGCAGTGGTTGGTGGCTTGGCTGGTGACGAAAGGTCCAGAGGCGTCTCCAGGAGGTGGGGGCGTTCCTAGGAGGACTGAGGCATAGCTACACCTAAAATGGCTGCCGTCTAAGTTTTTACTGATTACTCAAAATATGTGAATGAGCCAAGGCAACACTCCAGGCATGTGTTTAATGATGGAATGACATAATAACATGATATAAAGCTTGAACAAATTGTGTCCACATACCTACTCTTTTTAGTGTACATTTTTTTACATTAGGATCTTGAAAGGGTGCAAAACTGAAGGATCACACGGCCTTTCTCTATTAAATTTCCTACACATAACGACACGCTCCACTCTTTCTGGAAAATTACACATCTCGCAGTTTCCTGAATGATGTTTTCCTATTAGATGTAATGTTTTCTTAAGTCCGGTGTCTATTCTCATTCTTGTAGAAATTGCCTCTTCTCTTCGACATCTCCCTACCTGGCGACCCCGACAAACCTCAGCGGCGTCTAGCATTGAAATAATGGCAAAGGAAGCTGAGCGAAGGATAGACTTTTTTCTGCTTGGTGTGAGCGCTGTGTCATATGTGGAGGATCCTTCTTAAAGGAACAGGCCAGCGTTTTTCCATACTGAGATATGTTCTTACCTGAGCTTAGACGAGTGATGCGTACCTGTCTGGTCTTTACGAGTTTTTGACCACAGCTGGACATAATGAACACAAATAAAGCCTGATTTCAACATGATTTATTCAGCTTCACAGTGAGACAAACAGCAGAGACAGGTCCATTACACTACAACTGAAAAAACAGAAGTGCGTCTGTAACAGTGGCTTCGACGTCTTCACATTTCGCTCACATTAAAAACAAAAATCACTTGAACGCTCCTCCAGAAGATACAATCACACACACACATTTTCAGGACAGAGTTGAGTGTCTTCAACAGTGGCTTCGACTCCTCGACCCCAAACTAGGGCTGTGAGACATCGACAAATAAAACAAGATCTCAATATTTGTGAGGACATTAACATTGACTACTGATTTTTAACGGTCGACTTATTCGTCAAAATACTGGAAGTCTAGTCGACTAGTCGCGTGAGGACGTCGTCATAGTAACAGCGGAGAAATAACGGCTCATTTACATCGAGTTAATTAAGTCCACGTCCAAATCAGTCATGTAACAACGTAATGCAGCTTATTTTCTGAGTTCTTATATTTGAAGAGCTTAGTGGCGCTAGGCTAGGGCAAGGCTAGTGCATTTCTATGGTATCAGTTAGCCTGCATTAAAAACAGTCTGACCCACTCCACAGTGCACCTGAGGTAAATCACTTATAACACCAGACTAACCATATAAATGTCTGTGTTAATAGAATAATGTTTGAAATATAACTGACCATGTATCACATGAATTACCACATTTTGAGGGACTATTTTCTCGCAGATCACTCGGGCCGCTGCGTTAGCTATTAACACAGACATTTATATGGTTAGTCTGGTGTTATAAGTGATTTACCTCAGGTGCACTGTGGAGTGGGTCAGACTGTTTTTAATGCAGGCTAACTGATACCATAGATATGCCTAGCCTAAGACTAGCCTAGCGCCACTAGGCTAGTCTAGTGGCGCTAGGCTAGCTAGGCTTCAAATATAAGAACTGCATGAATTTAAGAAAAAAATATCTCCAGACATCAACAACACTCTGGATAACTAGGAAATGAGGCCCAATGTCAAAAATCCTGAAATATCCCTTTAAACAGAATATAGTGGCTTATTTCCATTTCCTAGGTTTTAACAATGCTCAGTGATTATCTTGCCCCTTCAGAAACATCGAAGGTCTGAGTCGTAACGCCTCACTCCTCCTCCGTTTGTCTCACTCTCCTCCTGGCCTCATCTGTATCCTCTGTACCTTTAGGATCATCTTCATTTTAAATACAAGGTCTGTAGTAAACGAGCTTTCGGTCCTGGAGTTAGATCGCAGTTGATTCCAGGTGGACGGTGGAGAGACGCTCGCTCATATCGGATGAGTATGTCCAGAGAAGACACGTTATGTGGAGCTCTAACAGTGAACGACTAGCAGCTACTGTAGTTAAAAGGGTTCTGCCTTACATTACAGTAATGTTAAAACTAGGCAGAGAGAGAGAGATTACAGTTAGTTTTACACACCCTGGTGAATTTTTTGGCCATTTCTCAAA
The DNA here is from genome assembly GCA_007210695.1 of Neogobius melanostomus. Lineage (NCBI taxonomy): Eukaryota > Metazoa > Chordata > Actinopteri > Gobiiformes > Gobiidae > Neogobius > Neogobius melanostomus. The sequence goes on from VHKM01000740.1 coordinate 830,571, forward strand.
GAACATGAGTGAAAACCTTTTTTTCACTCATGGTCAGTGATGTTGTGAAGCCATTTATTGTGAAATAAATGTGTGAACTGATTTCAAATCACCATAACCAGTTCCATGTATTTCCTCTTTAGCATCAATAACAGCTCGGAGTCTTTTGTGGTGGTTGTGGAGAAAGTTCTGTTTATAATCTAACGGTAAAGTGGCCCATTCTACTTGGTAAAAAGCCTCAAGTTCCTGTAAGTTCCTGGGTTGTTTTGCATGAACTGCATGTTTGAGATCTCCCCACAGTGGCTCAATGATACTGAGGTCAGGAGACTGAGACGGAACTAACGGGACCTTCACTTTATTCTGCTGGAGCCACATCAGAGAAACACCTCCATATGCCAGTGGCTCCAGCAGAATAAAGTGAAGCTCCCGTTAGTGTCCGTCTCAGTCAAAAAATCCACCAGGTGTGTAAACGTATCGGCACAACTGTAGCAGTCGTCTGTTGATGCCTTAGTGGGGACTTTCTGAAGCAATTCTTTTGCAAAATATCGCAGCTCGAAGCCACACCACTGCATTTCAAATTCAACAACTACATCTAGTATTTTCCTTTGTGTTTATAAACTCTGCCTTAGGGCTGTTGGACCCACACTGACTGTCCGGCTTTGTCATTGAAGCTCACCTGTAGTGGAAAACACCTTCCTAGTGTTGCACTATTTTTTTCTCAATCCCCTCCCATTTTTTTTTTTTTTACAATTTGATCCCACAATTCTTGACATCGGAAATAATATCAAAATTTACAATATCAGTTTATCTTGCTGAGAAAATATCACCCCGCTCTACTACTGGCTTCAGTCAATGAGATCATTTCATTCACACATATTTTGGTTGAATTTGGCTGCATAATTAATTAATTATTTACACCGAAATGCAGAGCTGATAAAGCGATGAACCTGTCGAAATGTCCATCTTAAAAACCATCATAAAAACATTATTCACATTATAAAAGTCGATGGGAAAAAACGAATTTCACATTCAAACCCAGAAGTGCCCGCCCACCCATGAGCACTCCTGTTCCCTGATTGGTCATCCCTGAGCGCTCCTTATCCCGGCGGAGGCCCCTGATTGGCCGCTCAGCCCAGCTCCGCCCGGAAAGCCCTGATTTCCATCGGAGGGATTTTCTCCTGTTGCCGGGCGGACTCCGGCGCGTCGTCCAATCGCAGCAGGGTCAGTCCGGAGGGGCGGAACCGGCGCAGCTTCAGCCCCGCCCACACCTCGGACAGGTCCACCTAAAACACGTGCAACAGGAGAATGTTTCAAACTGTCCGGGTCCAAACGAGTGAAAGAAACCAGAGGAAAATGTTTACGTCATTATGTCAACAGTTAAATCACATTCTATAGACCCTTTAATTGTTTCCAAACATTCCGGGCTTAGCTGGAGGCGGGAAGCTAGAGTCCTGTCTATTTCCATTGTAGCTGTTGTCATAGTAACGATAAACAAATGTCTAACTGTTTTTGGAAATATCAGATAAACCTTATTTTATCGTCTCAAATGTCATTCCTCTTGTTCTGGCACCTTAAGCCACAACAGGACCACATTTTCAGTTGTAGTTTTACACTTAAAATCACTAGTTTTAGTTTAATCTTATTTCTCTTGATCACTTCCTGCCTCCAGCTGATGTCACTGATGATGTCAGCAGTTAAAGGGTCTATACGTTTGTTAAGTGTGACGTCACGACTTCCGCTTCTGGGTCCTAGCGGGCAAAATATGTGAGAAAAAAAACATAAAACTCTAAAAAACAACCATCAATATTTCTGAAACTCAACAGAGAGTTACTGAAGCTACTTATTTCTCAGACTCATTAGCCAAAAATGCCGCACCTACTGCTAAAAAAGTATTATTTACTACTTCCGGGTTAGCGTAGCTGCTGCGCCGTTAGCATTTTTCTCCGCTAACCCGGATGTAGCGATTTTGGTAAATATTACTTTTATAGCAGTAGGGGCAGCATGTTTGGCTTATGGGCCTGATAAATAAGTATGTTCAGTAACTCTCTGTTGAGATTCAAAAATATTGATTGTGGTATTAAAGAGTTTTTTGTAGTTTCTCGCACATCTGGGACCCGGAAGTAGAGCTGTGACGTCACCACTTAACAAACGTATACAGACGACATCTCTGGATAGTGTTGTTTCTGGCAGCCCTTTTAGTTTTAGTCTTTAGGACAAAAACTACTCACATTTTACAGTATGTTTCAAATTGTATTTCAGTGTCATAAAGGTAAAAAAAGTTTTTCAATGAAACTCATGGATGGTTTTGTGTCTCAGGGCTCTTTGAATCACTGACATCAATCTCAGACGCCTGTGATGATCAGTTTAAGGTTAAGCCCAGTTAAGGGAAAAACTACTGAAAAAGGACGTTCCACATTATTAAGCAAACCACCATTTTCAAGCAATAAGGGAAAGAAAAAGGATCTCTTGCTGATGAAAAGTGTGAAATAGTTGAAAGCCTTGGACTAGGTATGAAAACCTTCGATATTTCATGAAAGATTAAGCGTAATCATCGCACTGTTAAGAGATTTGTGGGCCTTGATAAAGACACAATGAGGACGGTTTCTGCCAGTTTACAAAGCAGCAAACAGGTATTTGAAGCTGCTGGTGCCTCTGGAGTCTCTTCTCCTCTCCGGCCTCCCCTAAACTGTTAACTGAAGCTGACGAGCAGAAACGGCTGCAGTGGCTCAGAAATACATGAAGACTCATTTTCAAACAGTCTTGTTCACTGATGAGTGCCGTGTAACCTGGATGGTCAGATGGATGGAGTAGTGGATGTTTGGTGAATGGCCACCATGTCCCACAAGGCTGTGACGTCAGCAAGGAGGGGGCGGAGTCATGTTTTGGGCCAGAATCATTAGAAGTGAGCTGGTCGGCCCCTTTAGGCTCCCTGAAGGTGTGAAAATGACCTCTGAAAAATATGTGGAGTTTCTGACTGACCACTTTCTTCCACGGTACAAAAGAAGAGCCGTGTTTTCATGCTGTAAAGAATACCCTCTGCATCATTGTCTGCTATGGGCATAAAAGAGAGAAACTCATGATGTGGACCCCTCCTCCCCTGACCTCAACCATATTGAGAACCTTTGGAGCCTCAAGCAAAACATCTGTGAGGGTGGGAGGCAGTTTTCATCCAAACAGCAGCTCTGGGAGGCTATTCTGACATCCTGCAGAAACTCTCCAAAAACTCACAAGTTAATGGATTTAAGAATTTTGAAGCTGCTCAAATAAGGCTCCTATGTTAAAATATAACTTGACATGTTAACATTTTTGTTGATTGAAAAAGCTTTTGATTTCAGTAAATATGACCTCCTAATGCTGCAAATTCAACAAATGACCATGTTAAAGGGATATTTCGGGATTTTTGACATTGGGCCTCATTTCCTAGTTATCCAGAGTGTTGTTGATGTCTGGAGATCATTTTTCTTAATTTCATGCAGTTCTTATATATGAAGAGCTTAGTGGCGCTAGGCTAGGGCAAGGCTAAAGCATTTCTATGGTATCAGTTAGCCTGCATTAAAAACAGTCTGACCCACTCCACAGTGCACCTGAGGTAAATCACTTATAACACCAGACTAACCATATAAATGTCTGTGCATTAAAATAACTTGTATTGACAGCATCAGCTCTGGCTGTAACTAACGCAGCGGCGGAGTGATCTCGAGATATCGCCCTCAAAGCCGAACTGATGCTGTAAATCAGTTATATTTAAAATGATTCTATTAACACAGACATTTATATGGTTAGTCTGGTGTTATAAGTGATTTACCTCAGGTGCACTGTGGAGTGGGTCAGACTGTTTTTAATGCAGGCTATCTGATACCATAGAAATGCTTTAGCCTTGCCCTAGCCTAGCGCCACTAGACTCTTCAAATATAAGAACTGCATGAATTTAAGAAAAAAATATCTCCAGACATCAACAACACTCTGGATAACTAGGAAATGAGGCCAATGTCAAAAATCCTGAAATATCCCTTTAAGTTAATTACAAGCTTAAAAATGTATTGAAACTATGAAACTATTTGAGTTGTTGATTATATTTATGATCAAATGATCCTCTAACTGACGAGTGCTGTGGCCACCATGTCCCAAATACCGGTCACTGTCAGTCACAGTGGCGTCGGTCGGAGAGTTTGAGCCGAAACATGTAATGAGGGTAAAGCAGGGTAGATCCTGGCGCCGCTACTGATTTAAACCCTTCCTGTCGGCTGTTTAAAGGTGAGTGAGCGTGAGCAGGCGCGTGCATGTACCTCCTCGTGTGCGCTCCACGTGCACTGTGGCGGCGGCTGGGGGCGGAGCCGCAGTCGAAGCCCTTCCTGTGCAGCAGCAGCGCCGCCTCCTGCGACGGACGCCCGCCTCCTGCTCGCTCTCCAGCGTCCGCAGCGTGAGCAGGTGCAGGTCGCACGGGAGGGAGGAGCCCAGCGCCGCGAAGGGGCGGAGCTTCGGCGCGGCGGGGGTGCGGTCGGGCGTCGCCATGGTGACAGGGGGGTGAGCCAGGGACAGCGAGCTCAGGTGAGAGAGCAGCGACAGGTGAGTGCCCCAGGCCACGCCCCTTCCTGAAAGAGACAAACGTAAACTTAAATACAGTCGACTGGACGTGGATTAACCTTCTCCTGTAGTCGTCAGTGTGAGATCTTATGCTGCGTCTGAAACCATCAAATTATAGCCTCTATGTCCTAACCCTATAGCTCCTGATCCTTAACCTTTCATGTTAGATCTCTATGCAGTTAGTGAACTAGAGCTTCAGCAGCATTTGCCCAATTCCACCGTCCTTACCCAGGGGAAGGGGAAGTGACATCACCAACAGCTGTTCTTCTTCTTCTTTAGCAGGCCAAAAAAAGTGCATGCCGCCACCTACTGTAGTGCATATGCAACAACATAGTGTCCAAATAAAGACATTTAAGACGGAAAAAAAGAAAAATCCAAATGATCCTCCACATTTCCCTTTATTTTATCTCAACAGCGGTTTCATAAAGCTACAGTATGCAAATTAGCCATGTGGCTTAAGTTTCTACTAAATGAAACAAAAGCACAAACTGCTTCATTTAGGCCATTTACTGAGGAGGCTCTTTAAAACCATGTGACTGAGCTGTGGGGACGACAACATGTATTTTGTCACTTTTATAAAGTTTGGCTTGTGCAGAATCTCTTTATATATATATTTTAATTAATTGTGCACCTGTCAATCAACAGTGGTTGCCATGAAGAATCACTGGGGGCGAGGGGTCGGGCATGCGGCGCGGTGGCTTATGGGATGGCACATAGCTCCTAATCGCCAGTGAGGTAGCATCAGAGGTCCCTATGCTAAAGTGGCTATGATAGTTAGCATCAGAAGCTCCTATGCTAAAGTGGCTATGATAGTTAGCATACAGGCCACTTTCCCTAACTCCTTCCTAACTGACAGCCCAATTCGGACGCTTCTTATCATGGCGGACGCTGACGCACATCCGGTTTGGCGTTAGACCTCTTACCAATTTACTGGTTTCTGAAGTACCCTTAGTTTGAACTCAGAGTAAAAAAACAGCCCATACTCTCTCTTTACGATGTTTATTCTCTGACGTTTTGTTGCTTTGAGCCGGAGATTTATCCAGGAAGTAACTCCAACAAAAGCTTGCAACAGTTTGAAAAAGTTTGTAACAGTTTATAAAATGTCCTCCAACATGTCTGTGTCGCTCCCTGATCTTTCCCACGCTTATTCATTCACAAATACTGACACGTTTGGTATCCACGTGTAGCACGAAAGGCTGTGACCGAGATGACGCTGTAATCAGAAGCAGGAGGGTTTCTGGTCCGTACCTCCAGTAGAAGGTGATATAGACTCTCTGTCCTCTTGTTTAGTGTTAGTCAGGTGTTGTGGTCAGGTTTAGAGCGAGTTACAGGAGGGTTTCTGGTCTGTACCTCCAGTAGAAGGTGATATAGACTCTCTGTCCTCTTGTTTAGTGTTAGTGAGGTGTTGTGGTCAGGTTAGAGCGAGTTACAGGAGGGTTTCTGGTTCGTACCTCCAGTAGAAGGTGTTATAGACTCTCTGTTCTCTTGATTAGTGTTAGTGAGGTGTTGTGGTCAGGTTTAGAGCGAGTTACAGGAGGGTTTCTGGTCTGTACCTCCAGTAGAAGGTGTTATAGACTCTCTGTTCTCTTGTTTAGTGTTAGTGAGGTGTTGTGGTCAGGTTTAGAGCGAGTTACAGGAGGGTTTCTGGTTCGTACCTCCAGTAGAAGGTGTTATAGACTCTCTGTTCTCTTGATTAGTGTTAGTGAGGTGTTGTGGTCAGGTTTAGAGCGAGTTACAGGAGGGTTTCCGGTCCGTACCTCCAGTAGAAGGTGATATAGACTCTCTGTTCTCTTGTTTAGTGTTAGCGAGGTGTTGTGGTCAGGTTTAGAGCGAGTTACAGGAGGGTTTCTGGTCTGTACCTCCAGTAGAAGGTGATATAGACTCTCTGTTCTCTTGTTTAGTGTTAGTGAGGTGTTGTGGTCAGGTTTAGAGCGAGTTACAGGAGGGTTTTTGGTCTGTACCTCCAGTAGAAGGTGTTATAGACTCTCTGTTCTCTTGTTTAGTGTTAGTCATGTGTTGTGGTCAGGTTTAGAGCGAGTTACAGGAGGGTTTCTGGTCCGTACCTCCAGTAGAAGGTGATATAGACTCTCTGTTCTCTTGTTTAGTGTTAGCGAGGTGTTGTGGTCAGGTTTAGAGCGAGTTACAGGAGGGTTTCTGGTCTGTACCTCCAGTAGAAGGTGATATAGACTCTCTGTTCTCTTGTTTAGTGTTAGTGAGATGTTGTGGTCAGGTTTAGAGCGAGTTACAGGAGGGTTTCTGGTCTGTACCTCCAGTAGAAGGTGTTATAGACTCTCTGTTCTCTTGTTTAGTGTTAGCGAGGTGTTGTGGTCAGGTTTAGAGCGAGTTACAGGAGGGTTTCCGGTCCGTACCTCCAGTAGAAGGTGTTATAGACTCTCTGTCCTCTTGATTAGTGTTAGTGAGGTGTTGTGGTCAGGTTTAGAGAGAGTTACAGGAGGGTTTCTGGTCTGTACCTCCAGTAAAAGGTGATATAGACTCTCTGTCCTCTTGATTAGTGTTAGTGAGGTGTTGTGGTCAGGTTTAGAGAGAGTTACAGGAGGGTTTCTGGTCTGTACCTCCAGTAGAAGGTGATATAGACTCTCTGTCCTCTTGTTGTCGGTCACTCCTTGTCCCAGGCCACGATTGTCGTCCTGCTGCAGCCGACGGTCCAACACCAGCTCCAGGAATCCTGCAGAAAAGGCCCACAGTTCAAAACCAAGTCAAAGTGTCAAAAATAAGTCCTGCATGTTTATAGATCAAGTGCATTCTGATGTGTACCGGGCTTTAGCGCAGCCACAGCCTGGCTCTGGGCCGACAGCAGCGTGAGCCGCGTCCCGGGACGGTCCTGGTCCTGGATGAAGGCGGCGGTGGTCATGGGGTAGAAGTTCGCCTGGAGAGGGATCTTACTCAGGGTCCGTCTCTGCAGCATCTGGACAGACAAACAGGAATTTTTGTAAACATCTGAATTTACGTTGCTTTATTGCTCAAAACGATAATTGTCCTGAACAGACCTCGTACGGGCATAAAAGACACTTTCCACATTTTCCCCCAACTTTTTTCCACATTTCTTGACAATGGAGAATGGAGATAAACTGGATACTGTAAATTTGAATATCTTCCTCTCAAGTAAAGCTCTGTCTCCAGTGAATTGGTGAGTGTTTGTTTGCTAAATGAATTTGGATTTTTTGTTTCCCGGGTCTGACCTGGAAGCCGTTGATGTCGGTGGAGAAGTGGTTGCCGTTGGCGACGTCGGTGACGAGCCGCATCACGAGCTCCCTGTTGAACTCGGACCTGATGTCCACCGTGTTCTGGATCTGCAGCGACCGGCCCTCGTGCCCTGGAGCAAGACACGTTTACACACAGACACTAACACAATAGAAGCCCTGGATCCAGACACACAATGTCACAATAAAAGCCCGAGTTCCGGACAAGGCGTCACAATAAAAGCCCTGGATCCAGACACACACCTTCACAATAAAAGCCCTAATAATAATAATCTCTTGGATTTATTTGTACAGTAAGACAGTGATACTGATACTAAGGCCCAATCTCAATTCTCTTTTCTACCCCTACCCCTTCCCCTAGCCCTAGCCCTTGCCCTTTCCCTACACCCTGAAACCAAGGGCTAAGGGCGAGGGTTGAAAATACCACCCTAAGAAATGGGACAGCCCTCCATTTGACTGCATTTACTATTAACACAGATGATTAAGGTTATGTAAAAAATAAATAATAATAAACAAAATAAAAGCAAGCCTACTTGTCTATAGAGCACGTTTCTACTGAACCAGTTTATCACTTGACTGATGCTGTTTTGTAACACCTAAACAACAGGACTCGGTCTCAGCCCAAACCCTACAGATTTTCATCTATTTCTGCTACATTCTCCTTCCCCCTGTCCGTGTGTTGCTGCTTTTACCGCGGGTCACTGTGGCTGCAGCCAGAGCTGCCAGAGATCAGCCCATCCGCTCCTGTAGCACACTCAGCGGGACAGTCAGAGGTAGACCCGCTCGCACTGCGCACAGGGCGGGGACAGGCACCCGCAGCCTCCGCTCTGAGCCCCGGGCCTGAGCGGAGGCTGCCGAGGTGCGCTCAGACCGGGGACAGACCGCCTCGGACCCGGGCTCAGAGCACAGCGGCGCGGGGAGAAATCGAGCGCAGCAGCGAGGCACTGAACCCCGTGTCATGTCAATAGCGACGTATCGAAAGTTTGGGAGCGTTCGCAGCAGCAAAGCGAAAACGTAGAACTGACACGTTTATAGCAATGGACTGTTCTAATTGTTGCACAAAGCGAATAAAGTCATGAACGAAGCGTTCTGCAACTTTATGAAAGTTGTAAGAGTGCTTAATGATGATACTCGTGAATTCATTTCGCAGCTTATTTCCGTGTTTTGTCAAACTCCTCCTACCCCTTCGTCTGAAGTGTGCATCTGAAAAACCCTCGCTGGAAGGGCTATGTGGCCCTCTCCCTCACCCCTACCCCTCACCGCAAAATAGAATTGGGACACCCCTTCGTCTCTCGTGAACGCGCACAACGAAGGGAAAGGGCTAAGCGGAGGGCTAAGGGGGAGAATTGAGATTGGGCCTAAGTGAGGTTAACCTCCTCCCCTCGCCTTAACCGAGCACATTGTCGCCAATTTGACTTCAAATCTAAAAGCTTCTTGAAAAAGCGTAAAAATAGCGACAAACACGAGACATAAATGAGGATGAAAACGCAGTAATAAAAGCACAACAAGAACAACAAAAAAGCGTCAGAAATGCAACAAAATCGTGACCAAAAAGCACCAAAAATACGACAACAACACAGCCTTAGATCAGTTTTGTAGGTCTTAGCTTTCAAATGCGTTACACTGGTCTATAGGCTGTAAGCTCCAGTCGAGAAGCTTTTAGATTTAAGGTAAAGCTGAACTGGAGAAAAATTTCTGCCAATTTGAACAGATGTGTTTTGAGAACAGATTTGTAATGACCAATTACTGTCTCACATGTGGAGTGGGGAACAGTGAGCTGAGCTGAGCTGAGCTGAAGAGGAGGCCCAGGAGGTAATGTCAATGTGGATGAGGTCAGACAGGTACTGAGGGGGTTTGTAAGTAAGGAGAAGGACTTTGTGTAAATGGTGAATAGAAGTGGTCCGAGAACCGATCCTTGTGGTACCCCTTGAAGAACAGGGGATGATTGAGAGTGGGAATGCCATCACAATAAAAGCCCTTAATGTGGTCTAGCTTCACCATAAAAACCTTTCATTTGTAGTGTTTTCATCATAACAAAAGTGGTGTCTTCAAAATAAGAGCCTGACCTTTAATGTGAAAGAGCCGGACCCTGTGAGTGACGTGTGGGAAACAGGAAGTGATGTCAGAGAAAACCGGGCCGACGGAAACCCTCACCAGCGGCGCCTCTGACCAATTGTACGGCTGCGGGAAGACAATCAACAAATGATGTCATAGAGATTAAAAGAAAGAAGAAAAGAAAAAGAGAAAAAAAAAGAGAAGCTGACAGAGAAAAAAATAGGGAAAAAATTACAAAAAATAATAATAAATAAAATATTGACAAAAATTAACAATAAATTAAAAAATACAAATAACTAAATTAAAAAGAACATAAAATTGAGGGGGAATACTTAAAAATGAGAAAGATATGAACAAAAAATGACAAAATTAATGAACATAAAGAAGAGAAAAAAAAAACTGATGATAAACAAAAGAACTGAAAGAAAAAATAAGAAATAGCCTACAAGAAAAAAATCAATAAAAAAAAATCAGGACAAAACTATAAAAGGAGGGGAAAAATGGAATTGGAAAAACACAAACAAAAAAATAACATAAAAATGCTACAAATATAAAGAAATAGTAAAATGTGAAAAACACTTTAACAAAAAAAACCAAACAAACATGAAAGCTCTGGTCACCGCGGTAACGCTCACCTGCTCGCCCTCGTCTCCCGGTAGGAACAGATAAGCTCCGCTCTTGTCGCGGTGATCGCTCCTCGTGCCGTACCACAGGAACTGCACCTGCACCTGCCGCACCTGCCCGGAGTGGAGGCGGAGCTTCTGCACAGGTGAGGAGGAGACACAGGTGAAAACACACGCTGGATTTGAATGAACTCGTGTAGAAAGAAGAAAGGAGCAGGCGTTTGGACAGTGTCGCTAACGTTAGCATTAGCCTAGCCGCTTCCATTCGTTTTGGCCCGTTTTCCCTGATTATTCCCACCATCATGGAATGACACAGCCGATGAAAACTTTGCAGAAAATTCACCAAAACCCTGACATTAAATAAATAAGAAAAAAGTGACAAAAAAATTAAATAAAAAAAGTGACAAAAGATTTATGAAAAATTATTGATAGTAGAAAAAAGTGTGGAAAATTCAAAAATGAGAGTAAGGCTATGTGCATACTGCAGGGCTGAATGCTATTTAATTACAATCTAATTACGATTTTTTTTTTTCAACTCGCTATTAACCTGACCTGCATGACTCCGGAGGGGGCGTGGCCTCACCTGCATGAGTCCGGAGAGGGCGTGGCCGTACACCTCCAGGTGCTCGTTGCTAATCTTCAGATCTTCCTGCGTCTGGACCGGGCTCACGGAGAAGCCTTCGGCTCGGACGTCCGGCGCCGAGATGTGGTACTCAGAGCGAGGGGCGGAGCCTGAAGAGGATCTGGTCACATGGTAAAGCGAGAGGGAGAGCGGCGGCAGGTCCACGATGAACGACAGCTGCAGAAGAGAAGAGACTCAGTACGTCAGAGAAACGGGCAAACAAAAAAGTAAAAAAATCCAAATAAGATCAAACCTGACACAAAGCGAGACAACATGTAGAGAACAATGAATGAAAGCAGCAGCGCCCCCTGGAGGCCACAGCGTTACCTGGAATGTGTTCTTGGAGGCGCGCGTTGGCTCCTCCCACACCACGGAGATCTGGGCCGTGATTGGTCGACCGCTCTCCACCTCCGTGACCGCGGCGTAGGGCGTATCCACGGTAACGGTGACGACGGTGGTGCGGCGCTGCTCGAGTGAGTTGTACACTACCACCAGCCTGGAAAAACGACAGGGTTTATCCTATTGTGCATGTTTTACACGAACAAAGCAATATAAATGCAGATGTTTGCAGCACATTTTTGAATATTTCTGATGTTTTTAAAAATATGGTTTCATCATCATCGAGAAAGTCCCAGAAAAATAAAACATTTACTGTCAGTATCGCCCAGCTCTAAAGGTATGTTACACACGACAGGCAGCCTGAAAAGCACCACTGCAGGTATAATCCTATTGTGCATGTTTTGGGTTGACACGGACACGGGGAGTGGGCACAGGGAACAACTACACCGTGTTACACAAAATAACACGGTGTAATTCCTCCTTTGTGCTGTCGGGGGCGCTGTACCTGGGTGTATGTGTGTGTATGTGCAGTAGGGGGCGCTGTACCTGGGTGTAGTTATGTGTCTGTGCAGTAGGGGCGTTGTACCTGGGTGTAGTAGTGTGTGTGTGCAGTAGGGGCGCTGTACCTGGTGTAGTTGTGTGTCTGTGCAGTAGGGGGCGCTGTACCTGGGTGTAGTTATGTGTCTGTGCAGTAGGGGGCGCTGTACCTGGTGTAGTTGTGTGTCTGTGCAGTAGGGGCGCTGTACCTGGGTGTAGTAGTGTGTGTGTGCAGTAGGGGGCGCTGTACCTGGGTGTAGTAGTGTGTGTGTGCAGTAGGGGGCGTTGTACCTGGGTGTAGTAGTGTGTGTGAGGGGCGTGTGTGTTGTGCAGTAGGGGCGCTGTACCTGGGTGTAGTAGTGTGTGTGTGCAGTAGGGGGCGTTGTACCTGGGTGTAGTAGTGTGTTTGTGCAGTAGGGGGCGCTGTGTGTTTGTGCAGTAGGGGCACTGTACCTGGGTGTAGTTGTGTGTCTGTGCAGTAGGGGGCGCTGTACCTGGGTGTAGTGTGTGTGGTAGGGGGCGTAGTGTGTGGTGGCAGTAGGGGCGCTGTACCTGGGTGTAGTAGTGTGTGTGTGCAGTAGGGGGCGTGTACCTGGGTGTAGTTGTGTGTCTGTGCAGTAGGGGGCGCTGTACCTGGGTGTAGTAGTGTGTGTGTGCAGTAGGGGGCGCTGTACCTGGGTGTAGTAGTGTGTGTGTGCAGTAGGGGGCGCTGTACCTGGGTGTAGTAGTGTGTGTGTGCAGTAGGGGCGTTGTACCTGGTGTAGTTGTGTGTCTGTGCAGTAGGGGGCGCTGTACCTGGGTGTAGTAGTGTGTGTGTGCAGTAGGGGGCGCTGTACCTGGGTGTAGTTGTGTGTCTGTGCAGTAGGGGGCGCTGTACCTGGGTGTAGTTGTGTGTCTGTGCAGTAGGGGGCGTTGTACCTGGGTGTAGTTGTGTGTTTGTGCAGTAGGGGGCGTTGTACCTGGGTGTAGTAGTGTGTGTGTGCAGTAGGGGGCGCTGTACCTGGGTGTAGTAGTGTGTGTGTGTGCAGTAGGGGGCGCTGTACCTGGGTGTAGTTGTGTGTGTGTGCAGTAGGGGGCGCTGTACCTGGGTGTAGTAGTGTGTGTGTGTGCAGTAGGGGGCGCTGTACCTGGGTGTAGTAGTGTGTGTGTGCAGTAGGGGGCGCTGTACCTGGGTGTAGTAGTGTGTGTGTGTGCAGTAGGGGGCGCTGTACCTGGGTGTAGTAGTGTGTGTGTGCAGTAGGGGCGCTGTACCTGGGTGTAGGTGTGTGTCTGTGCAGTAGGGGGCGTTGTACCTGGGTGTAGTAGTGTGTGTGTGTGCAGTAGGGGGCGCTGTACCTGGGTGTAGTAGTGTGTGTGTGTGCAGTAGGGGGCGCTGTACCTGGGTGTAGTAGTGTGTGTGTGCAGTAGGGGGCGCTGTACCTGGGTGTAGTAGTGTGTGTGTGTGCAGTAGGGGGCGCTGTACCTGGGTGTAGGTGTGTGTTTGTGCAGTAGGGGGCGTTGTACCTGGGCTCTGGGCCGAGTTTGATGGTGGTTTTCTGCGGCAGAGCGTCCTGAGCCGAGAGGAACTCGTCCTGAACAAACATTAAGAAACAATAGAAAATTGACTGAAATCATTCATTTAAGGCGAGACACTGAGAGTGAGGGAAATTAACCAAATATTTACAAAAACAAACAAAAATGTGAAGAAAAATGGACAAAAACACAAAACTGAGAGAGAAACCATCACGGGGAGAAAAAGGGGAAAAGTCCAAAACCAAAAATCAGGGGAAAAAAATAAATAAAAAAAAGTCACATATACATATATAAATATTAAATAATAAGAAAATTGTAAAAATAAATAAATAAAATAAAAAAACAGGGGGAAAAACGTGAAAAATAAAAAAATAAAAAATAAGATACAAAAAACAAGAAACAGGAAACAAAATAAAAAATGAAAAAAATGAAAGGAAACCTGAAACTCCTGCTGACATAATTATGAGTAACAAATGTGTTGCAAGTTTTCAATCATTTTATGTTTTCGTATAAAAACAAGGCATTTTATACAGAAAATATTTTCAAAGACAAAATCTAAATAATGGACAGAGCCAGGTTTAAATGTGTGGTTTTATTTTGCTCAGAGGAATTTCGGACCCTGTATAGTTTTGGAATAAACTTAATGAATCTTTTAAGATTTGCAAACATTCCATATTAGGAATTTTTATGCATAAAACACTTTATTTTTTATCTAAAACATAAAACAACAGAAAACTCGCAACATATTTTTTCTTATTTTTCTGTCAGTGATCTACAGCAGGAGTTTAAAGCGATAAACTAAAAAACAGTCACAGCTCACCGTCTGCAGCAGCGGCTGTGATTGGTCAAAGCGGCTCTTGTCGGGCAGCAGCAGGAAGTGGGCGGAGCTCTGTATCACCTGTCGCAGGTCGAGGACTGAACGCCGGAGTCTGGAAGCGAGCGGGACGTTAGCGCCAAGAACACGCTAATGAAACTCTCGATCTAATACAAATGTATTCACCTAAAGTCACCTTTACAACAATAAAACCTAGTAGAAGTAAATATATAAAGACACAGAGGACCACGCTACGTCACGGTCCTTGTTATAACCTTTCAGAAATGCTCCTCGTCACCAGGACCTGTCTCCCCTGGGACAGCCTAGCAGGGATATATAGCTCCCAGGATAATTCGGGCACTAAACACCCCCACAATCAGGTGCTCTTCCAGGGGTAGGTCAATGTTTTAAGAATCCAAAGCATTAAAGGTGCTTATTATACGGCCCTTCACAATGTAAGTAGACAAGTAGAACGCTCCATTGACTTGAATGTGATTTTCCAACGTTCTACCGGTCATTATTTTCTGATAGACGACCTCTGAAAAAATAATGACGCTGCCAATGGCAACGGAGTTCGTGCTTGTAATACAGGTCTTTCATATCACTCCAGTAGTAGAGACACTATCTCTGTCCATAAGAGAGAAGTTGGGGGAATCGCTCATGAAGTTTACGGGAGTCCGACTTTCAACTTACCCAGAGATTCACCACCATTCCTCCTCTCCAACTGCACCTTCAACTAAGTAGCTAGGCTAGCAATAGAGTTTGGGAAATTCCACAGTTACCATGGAGATGCGCCATCTTTACAGCTGTTAGCATAGATTTCCATTGACTAACATTAGCTAAAAACGGTATAAAAAGTGGGAAAAAAGCCGTGGAACAATTCCGTTAGCTGCCGAGTTACTGTTGGTAAAGACATCTAACACACTGTGGTGTCCAAGTGTTTTAATGTGAACAATAACTCCAGTATTTTAACTTTTAAAATCTCCATTAGTTTACAATTGCTGCTAATCCCATAATGCTTAGCGATATGACATCACATTCCCGAACTCTATAAGTAGCTAGCCGTGCTGCTACTAGCCTCGCCACACTGCCTGGAATCAACAAACGTTGCCAAGCAATGCGCAAACTTTTTGAACTATTTGCCGCGGAAATCATTCAATAAACCTTTCTGCCTTCATAAAAGTGTATGAAGTTTATTTGTGTGTGTACAGTTGGCAAATAGCCATATAATAACCGACAGGGCGAACTGTTACTTATTTTCCCGATAATGACCGGCGTTCTATACATTATCCCTTACTTAATGGAACTTTTTAAGCAAATTATATATTTTTATACCATGGTCAGTGAGAATTCTAATGCTAACTGGTGTGCATAATTTTCATATAGTGCTTATGCGTGTGATGTCATAAGAAAACTGAGTGGCTATGCGTTTAAAAACAGCTTAAAAAGTGAAATAACTCCTGCCCAGGGCTTACAGAAAAGCGAACAGGCCCAACAGTTTCAGTTTGTGGGATGAAGGTAAAAGCGTGTTTAACAATGAGGAGCCGTGAGTTACACAGTTTTAGTCAAGAACACAATGACGCGCAGCGGAAATACTTACATATATAATAAACATCAGACATATTTTCATAAAAGTTCCATAATGCACCGTTATATTCAGAGAAATTGAAAATGTACAAAAATCTTCCAAACACTCTATAACACGGGAACAGGCTAACATGCTAACATGCTAACAGGTTAACGTGCTTTAACAGGGAATAGGCTGAAGGGGGCACTGCAGGGAAGGTTAACATTTGTCTAACATTATGTTGAGGTTAAAAAGTGACTTTGGGGAAGAGTCTGTTAGCGTCTGTTAGCATCACTGCAAACACGCTAATGCTACATGCCAATGCTAAAAGGGCGTGTACCTGCGGCGTCTGTGGGCGGATCCTTCAGAGGCTTGGAACACATTAAACACAGTACACAGTAAACAGGAAATAGCAGTAACAGTAGTAGTCTTAGTAGTAGTGAAGTACCTCTCATAGGAGTCGCAGTAGTAGTAGTCGCAGTAGTAAATGTAGTTGAAGTACCTCTCTCCGTAGTCACAGTAGTAGTAGTAGTAAACGTAGTTGAAGTACCTCTCTCCGTAGTCACAGTAGTAGTAGTAGTACTCTAGTAGTAAACATAGTTGAAGTACCTCTCTCTGTAGTAGAAGTAGTGGTAGTAGTAGTTGTACATTTACCTCTCTCCATAGTAGAAGTAGTGGCAGTAGTAGTAGTTGCAGTAGTAGTAGTTGCAGTAGTTGTACATTTACCTCTCTCCGTAGTAGAAGTAGTGACAGTAGTAGTAGTAGTTGCAGTAGTTGTACATTTACCTCTCTCCATAGTCGCGCACCACTGCGTCCTTGGCCGTCCCCGTTACGGCGTCGTGATGCTGGAACAGGCCTAAGTTCCGCCTCCCCGTGGTCAGGTAACTGAACAGCTCCACCCCCGGGAACTTGCCTCCACCGTCGCCGTGGAAACGCCTGGCCTCGGCCATCGCCAGCGAGAACAGGATCTCCGCCCCTCTGGAAATCAACCAAAACATGACGTTAGGGCGATAGACTTTATAGACTTTATAGAATTAGTTAATTTGAACTTTATTTTCTTCAGAAATGACAAAGATTAGAATGAAATGAGCAACAAAACATATGTTTCAAAGTCAGAGTCTCACGCACAGGCCCCAGAGCCTGCCCAGAGCCTGCCCTGAGCCTGCCCTGATTTGCAGTGGCAGAGGTGGCTGCAGTACCTCAGAGTGGTCTCCAGGTGGCGGTCCTGCCTCTTGTAGAAGGGTCTGGACGTGTAGTATCCGCTCCAGTAATGATCGTCTCTGTCGGCGTACGTGAAGAAGTCTCCGCCCACTGCCGGCAACCGCTCCTGAAACAGGAAGCGCCCAATCAGTCTCCTCTTGTACATGTTTTAGGTCAGACTCCTGTTGTACATGTTTTAGATCAGTCTCCTGTTGTACATGTTTTAGGTCAGTCTAATGTTGCACATGTGTAAGGTCGGTTTCCTGTTGTACATGTTTTAGGTCAGACACCTGTTGTACATGTGTAAGGTCGGTTTCCTGTTGTACATGTTTTAGGTCAGACACCTGTTGTACATGTTTTAGGTCAGACTCCTGTTGTACATGTTTTAGGTCGGTCTCCTGTTGTACATGTTTTAGGTCAGACTCCTGTTGTACATGTTTTAGGTCAAACTCCTGTTGTACATGTTTTAGATCAGTCTCCTGTTGTACATGTTTTAGGTCAGACTCCTGTTGTACATGTTTTAGGTCAGACTCCTGTTGTACATGTTTTAGATCAGTCTCCTGTTGTACATGTTTTAGGTCAGACTCCTGTTGTACATGTTTTAGGTCAGACTCCTGTTGTACATGTTTTAGATCAGTCTCCTGTTGTACATGTTTTAGGTCAGACTCCTGTTGTACATGTTTTAGGTCAGACTCCTGTTGTACATGTTTTAGATCAGTCTCCTGTTGTACATGTTTTAGATCAGACTCCTGTTGTACATGTTTTAGGTCAGACTCCTGTTGTACATGTTTTAGGTCAGTCTCCTGTTGTACATGTTTTAGATCAGTCTCCTGTTGTACATGTTTTAGATCAGACTCCTGTTGTACATGTTTTAGGTCAGTCTCCTGTTGTACATGTTTTAGGTCAGACTCCTGTTGTACATGTTTTAGATCAGTCTCCTGTTGTACATGTTTTAGGTCAGACTCCTGTTGTACATGTTTTAGGTCAGACTCCTGTTGTACATGTGTTTTAGATCAGTCTCCTGTTGTACATGTTTTAGATCAGACTCCTGTTGTACATGTTTTAGGTCAGACTCCTGTTGTACATGTTTTAGATCAGTCTCCTGTTGTACATGTTTTAGGTCAGACTCCTGTTGTACATGTGTTAGGTCAGTCTCCTGTTGTACATGTTTTACGTCAGACTCCTGTTGTACATGTTTTAGATCAGTCTCCTGTTGTACATGTGTTGGGTCGGTCTCCTGTTGTACATGTTTTAGGTCAGACTCCTGTTGTACATGTTTTAGGTCGGTCTCCTCTTGTACATGTTTTAGGTCAGACTCCTGTTGTACATGTTTTAGATCAGTCTCCTGTTGTACATGTTTTAGGTCAGTCTAATGTTGCACATGTGTAAGGTCGGTTTCCTGTTGTACATGTTTTAGATCAGTCTCCTGTTGTACATGTTTTAGGTCAGTCTAATGTTGCACATGTGTAAGGTCGGTTTCCTGTTGTACATGTTTTAGGTCAGACACCTGTTGTACATGTGTAAGGTCGGTTTCCTGTTGTACATGTTTTAGGTCAGACACCTGTTGTACATGTTTTAGGTCAGACTCCTGTTGTACATGTTTTAGGTCAGACTCCTGTTGTACATGTTTTAGGTCAGACTCCTGTTGTACATGTTTTAGGTCAGACTCCTGTTGTACATGTTTTAGATCAGTCTCCTGTTGTACATGTTTTAGGTCAGACTCCTGTTGTACATGTTTTAGATCAGTCTCCTGTTGTACATGTTTTAGATCAGTCTCCTGTTGTACATGTGTTAGCTCAGTCTCCTGTTGTACATGTGTTAGGTCAGTCTCCTGTTGTACATGTTTTACGTCAGACTCCTGTTGTACATGTTTTAGATCAGTCTCCTGTTGTACATGTGTTGGGTCAGTCTCCTGTTGTACATGTGTTGGGTCAGTCTCCTGTTGTACATGTTTTACGTCAGTTGCGAGAGTGGAATAAAAACCTAATTTGAAAGTTAAGGAGAAACGAGCTAAAACCAGGGGCTCGGTCGGTCTGTGAAGTCGTGTAAAGACATTTTTCGTATCTAATAACGTAAAAGAAAAATGTAAACGTTGAAGAGTTGAAGTCTGAATCAAGTGGTCATTTATTGTCTTAACACAGGGAGAACACACACACAGCAACATGGCGGGCTCACAGTGCTCTGGCCTTTTACACAATCCGTCGTATATTTATACAGTGATCACCGTATCAGGCCGTCAGACATAACAGTTGTATCTCTGCATGTGACGCATGTGCGTATCCCCCAAGGCCTAGTCTCTATCTGTGACATGACCTGTGATCAGGCCATAGCACAGACATCTACTTCAGCCGTTAAACGTGTGTTAAATATATTTTGACATTAAAGCCGCACTGACCTGGGTGGAGTCCAGGTGGCGCTGCAGAGCCTCAAAGTAATCCGCCAGAGTCCCGAACCGAGCCTAGAGCAGCAACACGAGGGTTAGAGCCAAAGATCATGTGACTAAACAGGAAATGAATTAACTCGTTTAACCCTAAGCGGAATTGGACTGAAGCCCTCACGATGTCAGCATTGATTTATACTTACAAAGTGATTGCCCCTGTGGCCCCGCCCCCTCACCTGCCCCTGTGGCCCCGCCCCCTCACCTGCCCCTGTAGCCCCGCCCCCTCACCTGCCCCTGTAGCCCCGCCTCCTCACCTGCCCCTGTGGCCCCGCCTCCTCACCTGCCCCTGTAGCCCCGCCTCCTCACCTGCCCCTGTAGCCCCGCCTCCTCACCTGCCCCTGTGGCCCCGCCTCCTCACCTGCCCCTGTAGCCCCGCCTCCTCACCTGCCCCTGTAGCCCCGCCTCCTCACCTGCCCCTGTGGCCCCCTCCTCACCGCCCCTGTAGCCCCGCCTCCTCACCTGCCCCTGTGCCCCGCCTCCTCACCTGCCCCTGTAGCCCCGCCTCCTCACCTGCCCCTGTAGCCCGCCTCCTCACCTGCCCCTGTGCCCCGCCTCCTCACCTGCCCCTGGCCCCCCCCCCCCGCCCTCGCCTGCCCTGTAGCCCCGCCTCCTCACCTGCCCCTGTAGCCCCGCCCCCTCACCTGCCCCTGTAGCCCCGCCCCTCACCTGCCCCTGTAGCCCCGCCCCCTCACCTGCCCCTGTAGCCCCGCCCCCTCACCTGCCCCTGTAGCCCCGCCCCTCACCTGCCCCTGTAGCCCCGCCCCCTCACCTGCCCCTGTAGCCCCGCCCCCTCACCTGCCCCTGTGGCCCCGCCCCCTCACCTGCACGTGCAGCGTCGGGTCCTGGTTCATGTGCTGGAACAGCCGCTGGTAGTTGCTGAACTGGTCTTCCCACTCTCTGGCGTCGACGAAGCGGAAGTCGTCTCCGAGCGGCACCAGCAGGACCGGGCTGCGGAACAGGCGGGACTTCTGCCGATACTGGTCCAGCAGCAGCCGCGCCCTGGAGAGAGGGGGGAGAGGGGGGGTAATGAGGAGTAGGACAGGGTAGGAGACGCTGACCAAAATGAATATCGGAATATTTGTGGGACTTTTTCGATAACGATGATGAAGCGATATTTTTGGCCCGTCTGTGAGGCCCACCTCAGGTCTGTCCCAGATCAGTACCATGTGGTCCTGAAAAAGCATCATTGTCCAGCTGCCAAACTGCAGAGAGAAAACGCCTGAGCTCTAGATAATAAGCCCAATGCCCATCTCGGCTCGCCCGTTGCATTATGGGTAATGGAATGTCTTTTGGCTACCAAACAATAATGATAGTTAGCGTAAAGCAACAAAGAAAGCTCTGATTTGGAGCGTTTTAACCGCTGGAAAGTTGATGATTTAAAGTGTTTTTGTCGTGGCCATGGAGCCTGTTACAATATTAGCTTAAAGTCTATTTTTACACCAGGGCTGCGTACGGAGATAGACAGAAACCAAACTGCCATTCATACGAAGAGATGCTTCAAAAGTGACGACCAGTCCTTGTTCATATAGTTGGAATAACTATGTGAGAAAAACATTTGTGACCCTTGAAGGCGACTGTTGGACAAAGTCCAGGGTCTGAAACTGTGGCCTCATGTCGCCGATATTCACAACATTTAAACTGGAATGAGAAATAAAAACATAGAATCCATCTTTGTCAATAAGGAGGTGGACAGTAGACGAAATCTTTTTCTTAATTGTGACCAGAGAGATCCACATACACACATAGGCTCTGCATCTAAATGTACTTTATTTTTATTTTTTACGAGTGATCTGATGGAACAACAGAGCTAATCGGTCGCTAATGTGACAGACGGAAATGTACCCACTATATTTAACATCAACACCGTTTTGGAACTTTTCCCTGTGATTACAAGACGAATTCAAATGATTTAAAAAGTGAGGGTGTCTGTGTCGGGCTGATCCCAGGTCCTGTCGTTCCCCTGTCCGCGATGGTCCGCTCCTGCCTACGGAGCCGCCCTGACTTTTCCCTTTCAACATATTCACAACTTAAATATTTGCAAGAAATGTGACTTGAGACTTATAGTCTGTAAACCAATGCCCGTAAGCCTTATAGTTCACGGTTATGGCTCAATATACTTCAGTGTTCACGCTCCGCTACCTGAACTCACACATTTCAATGGGGGTGCGGTTTGTTTGGGCTGAAATTAGGAGCCTGATTGACCCAGGCATGCTCAGTCGAGATGGACATTGGGCTTATACTGGCCTGACAACATTCTAATGAGGTGCAAATTAGCGCTGTGATGCTTTGCATGTCAGATGCGACGGGCTCTTGAGTTTCCTGATGATGGACAGATACAAAAACATAGATAAACTGTAACCAGGATTTATACAGGCAGGACCAAGTCAAAGTTAATGCTTTTAAATGCCATTTATGATGCCCCAATATGATATTTTAATGCCACAAACACAGAAGAAAACAAGCACATACTTTATTTCCTAAGATTTGCAAACAGAGGAAAGGGAATTCAACAAAACGGGCAACTTTTTAGCAAAAAACTGAGGTCAATTCCAGCCAAAACTGCTTTAATATGTTTGGGTATTTTCAATTAAATTATACAGAAAATTAATAATAAAATCCAACTTTAATGGGAAAAAAAGAATTAGATTTAATGACTGTTTGAAACTAATTTTTATGCTTTTTAATGACATTTAAAGAGCAACTAAACACCAAATCAAGTTTTTTTTTACTGATAAACTGTCTCAATGGGTGTCTCATAGTGTTGTCTACTGGTCCCTGACATTATTCTGACATTAGAGCGCAAACCCAAAACCCAAAACCCAAAACTAATGGGTTGCGCCCCCTTCAGGGTAAACTCTGCTACTGAATTAGAATTTCCTGATTGACTGGAGACGTGTCCACGGCCTCCACAGAACGTCATAAGCATAGACCGTTAAAATGAATAGACTCCTCCTCCTCACTCCTCCCCGTTTACCATAATGACCACGTTCGAGGGGGAAATCATGGCGGAGTCTGTAAGAGGACAATTCTCTTTTTCAGCGACAAAGCGATATATAAATAAAGTAAACTGTATCAGCACGGCCCCGCCCTAGTGTGTCAGAGGAGTCTCACCGCTCCTTTACGTTGTCTTCAGTGATGGGCTGAGGAGCGACTCTCCAGGGGCAGGCCACTCTCCCTCCGGGCAGACGGTGGAAATCGAACTGCAGACACACACACAGAGGGTTAGATCAGACTCCCTACGCCATTTCATCATCGTCTGAAGGCGAGATGCTGCAGAGGGGCCTGGTTCAGAGTGACTTCAGACCTTCTGTTTGTAATAAATGTACTAAATGTAAATTCTGAGTAGAGTCCAGACCTGGCAGCAGACGGCGGGGTCTGGGCCGCACGTGTGGGGGACGTCATAGCTGTAGAACGGCATCATGTGACACGTGATGTCATCTGCGCTGGAGGCGGAGTCTAAAGGAGAGCAGGAAGTTAACCACAGAAAGGAAATGTCAAACACACAAGGGCTGTGTCCGAAACCATTAAAGTATAGCCTCTAAGCACTAACACTAGCAACTAATCCTTAACCTTTCATGGGGTCAACTGTTAGATCTCTATGCAGTTAGTGAACTAGAGCTTCAGCAGCATTTGCCCAATTCGACTGTTCTTACCCAGGGGAAGGGGAAGTGACATCACCAACAGCTGTTCTTCTTCTTTAAAGTTCAGTTCAGGCCAAACAAAAGCGCACACCGCCACCTACTGTATATTGTCCAACAACAACATAGTGTCCAAATAAAGACATTTAAGGCGGAAAGAAAAAACATCCAAATGATCCTTCACATTTCCCTTTATTTTATCTCAACAGCGGTTTCATAAAGCTACAGTATGCAAATTAGCCATGTGGCTTAAGTTTCTACTAAATGAAGCAAAAGCACAAACTGCTTCATTTAGGCCATTTACTGAGGAGTCTCTTTAAAACCATGTGACTGAGCTGTGGGGACGACAACATGGATTTTGTCGGTTTTATAAAGTTTGGCTTGTGCAGAATCTTTTTTTTTTTTTTATTATTTTTATTATTAAATGTGCACCTGTCAATCAACAGGGTGGGGGCGAGGGGGGCGGGGAGATTGGCGCAGTGGCTTATGGGATGGCACATAGCTCCTAATCGCCAGTGAGTTAGCATCAGAGGTCCCTATGCTAAAGTGGCTATGATAGTTAGCATCAGAGGTCCCTATGCTAAAGTGGCTATGATAGTTAGCATCAGAGGTCCCTATGCTAAAGTGGCTATGATAGTTAGCATTGAGGCTCCTTTCCCTAACTCCTTCCTAACTGACAGCCCAATTCGGACGCTTCTTGTCATGGCGGACGCTGACGCACATCCGGTTTGGCGTAAGACCTCTTACCAATTTACTGGTTTCGGATGGGGCAAAGTTTTTCTTCTTCCCGCTCCCTTTCAGGCAAAATTGGAGCTTGTTTTCGTTATGTTGAAATATGTCACAAACTCGACTGTCGAATGCCTTTGCCTAAAATAAATACAAAAATACACCGTGCACAGACACTAACGGGCTACAGCGACAGTCGAAAATTAGAACATTTTAAGGAAAAAAATATATAAAAATTGGACAAAAAAATGGTAAGAAATGTGTAAAGTGTTTTTTGTCTGGCCTTTTGTCGTCTGTTCAGGACAATTCTCTTTCTGAGCGTCAAACCAATGTAAATGTTTGCAGCACATTTGTACATATGTCTGATACAAAAGCCTTATTATTGCCAGGAAGTTTGGATTTAAACCGAACAAGTTCTCACCCCAGGGCTGTCTCCAGCTGAACTCCAGGAGGCGCTGCTGAGCAAAGTGCTTCTTCACGCTGTAGTGCACCCTCTGGATCACGTGGTTCTTTAGCCCCGCCCCCTTCAGTAGGTACGACATGGAGGGGGAGTGGCCAAACGGGTCGATGGCCCAGCCGTTGGTCGGCTTCACACCTGCACACGGAGAACGACGGAGGATTAACGACAAAACTGAAAAACTAATGAGAAGCGCATCGGAACATTTCACCTGCGAGACGGGGAAGAGGAAAGTAAAAGTGGAGTTTGAAAATCCTGCTGTAGATTACGGACATAACGATGAGGAAAAATGTAACGCAAGTTTTCATTTTATGTTTTGGCTTAAAGAGTTACTAACCCCCCCCTTCCAG
The DNA here is from genome assembly GCA_007210695.1 of Neogobius melanostomus. Classification (NCBI taxonomy): domain Eukaryota; kingdom Metazoa; phylum Chordata; class Actinopteri; order Gobiiformes; family Gobiidae; genus Neogobius; species Neogobius melanostomus. The sequence continues at coordinate 855,235 of VHKM01000740.1, forward strand.
AGCCTCAGCCAGAGCATCAGATCTGAAAATCTCAACAGAAAAGGGGCGTTGCCTGGAGGACTAAGGGGCGTGAGGGAGGGGGGAGGGGTGGAGGAGTCTGGATGAAAATACTCTCTCGCTATTCCTTCTCCAACTCGCTACGGGGACGTGAGCGAGACTGGGCCGCTTTTATAGCCCAGAGCGGCAACTGACGTCAGGCTTCACGCCGGCGCAAATACTGGCGCCAAATTCAAAAATCAAATGCAGTAAAGACCGATCGCCTGTAGATGGCGCCTCACTGACGGTTTTAGGCATAAAGTTGATCTTTCAACTAATTTACACTAAAGTGCCAAAATTATGACCAGGACATGTAGACGACACTATTGGACACTCATTTATACAGTTTATCAGCAAACAATGTGAGGGTGAGTTTTCCTTTAAAAATTGTCAAAATTACAAATGTTTTATTTCATTTTCCTAATTCCCCCCAAAAAAGTCAATAAAAAAATATAATAATTTTGTCCCATTATCTTCTTCCCGTTTTGTTCTCCACATTTTTTCTACGTGTGGTTTTATTTCATGACATATTTGTTCCAAAGATTTGCTCAGATGGATTTTTTTTTTAGTGAACAAATCTGTAAAAATTCACATTCTTCATTTCTTTCTACTGTTCGGCTCAAAGCTAGCTAGCTAAGCGAGCTCTTGAATGTAGAAAATGCAGAGAAAATTCCCAGATTGCCCATTCCCAAAAGCCGAAATTGGAACAGCAGCAGGAGACAAACCCGTTACAGGAGAATCAGCAGAAGCTAAAGACGCAGAAACTGCTGAAAGGCTGAAACTGAAGTCCAAGTAATATTAATGGGGCAGAATTCCCAAATTCATAGATAAAGTTTAAGTGGCAGATGCACAAATCACAGAAAATGTGGAATATATTGCATGAAACTATGAATTTGCTCAAAGCCCATCGTATTTTGTACACAAATGTAATTAAAGCAGTACTAAGAAACTCTTGCCCTAGAGGCCATAAGCGCAACTGCAGGTGTCTTAGCAAGTTACGATTTTTTAACTTATTAAATGTCTTGGAGAGTAAATACTACGCTGACAGAAAAGGTGAAGGGAGAGAGAGGTGTTGTACATCCAGTTATACAATGGGAATTTTTTTTTTCACTCAAACTTGTGTTTAAGTGGCGCTAGCCCGCAGTTAGCTTTGCCCGTTAGCCTGTTAGCTTCTTCTCCGTGATTACATTAGTGTGTATTGCTTGCTCCGCCCCGGTGGCAGTCAAGCTGCAAGCATGGTTTTCTGGCCAGAGACACCAGGGGGAGATGAAAGACCCTCCAATCATCCCATTAACACTTGTATTACCCCCAGAGGGACTACGGATTTATTTAGGTAAACACGTTACTTAGTACTGCTTTAAGTGGGAGCCTGTAAAGTGTGGAGTTAGTCCCTAAAGTTTAGTCCCTTTGTCTGCGCCCTGTGTATATTTCTCCCGTCTTTAGCCGCTGCTGTCTTCTACAAAGGAAATGACCATATTTGGATTACAGCGCCATCTCGGTCACAGCCTTTCCTGCTACACGTGGATACCAAACATGTCAGTATTTGGGAATGAATAAGCATGGAGGACAAAAATGTTCTAAAATTGAGTTACTTCCTGGATAATAATCTGCGGCTCAAAATGTCAGAGAATAAACATCGTAAGGAGAGTTTGTTTTTTACTCCGACAGAGTTAAAACTAAGACGTTCAGGAGGAAACACTGACCACGTTCTTACCCAGGTGGCGCTGTATCCACTGATGCCCTTCCAGCAGCTGGTCAATCAGAGCGTAGTAGTGGGAGTTGGCTTCGTCGGCCATGACCCAGCCCCCGGTGACCAGCTCCAGCTGCCCCGCCTTCAGCAGCCTGCAGGGGGCGACACAACGGTCAGGCAAATCAGATTACAAAAGCGAAATCCAGTCGGAGGTTTTGTCCATACGAACAACTAACAGTCCCTAAAGGTTTACCACGTCTTTGCTGATTCTTTATTCAACCAAGTTTCAGTGACCAAGGCAACTTTATTTATACTGCGCATTTCGTACACAAGGCAACTCAATACACCAGATTTTATTTCTGAGTTTGAAATCTTTACAATAGATTTAAGGAGGGAGAAAATTTATTAGACAGTCATCTGAACGTGGAACAGTCGTCGGCTCTTACTTTTGGACCTGGCTGCGTTTGTGTTCGTCGATGTCGTCCCACCATTTGGAGAAGTAACTGACCTCGGCCCAGATCATCTTCCTCCTACAGGAGACACAGAGTTACTACAGCGTCAGAGTTACTGCAGCGTCAGAGTTACTGCAGCGTCAGAGTTACTGCAGCGTCAGAGTTACTGCAGCGTCAGAGTTACTACAGTACTACTACAGGATTCTCTTGCAGTAACGTGGCGTACTCACTGCGGGTCGTCGGTCAGCTGCTGCAGCATGTTGTCCAGGATGTGGCGCGTCTGGTCCCGGTAATAACCATCAAACGTCTTCAGCCAACCTGCAGCAAACGACACCTTTATTCAGACTCGTAAAAATATACATATATAACCAGTACATTTTCTCTAACACATATATAACCATCTGGATAAATCACAGGTCAGTTATTTATGTTGAAGGCCAGACGCTGCAGGTGAAAAAGGGGAAAGATTAAAACCATCAATTTGAAACTCCTGCTGCAGATTATTGGCTGTATTATGAGGGAAAGATGTTTGTGTGTAAAAAATGGTCAATATGGCAGATATTTTCAGCCAGAAGTCAGAAAAAAAGCAGACAAAAAAATTTGACAAATAAATAATAATAAAGCAGGGGATAAAAGACGCTGCTAAATCAAAATAATGGATTGAAAAAAAATAGTAAAGAAGATTGAAATGCTAAAAATCAGGAAAAAAGCAAAAAAAAAAAGAGTTAACTCTGAAAGAATTCTAAAAAAAATAACCTAAAAAGGTTTAAAAAAAAGTAGACAAATCAGAAGGAAAAAAAGGAAAATTGGGGTATAAAAGCAAAAAAACACATCTGAAAAATAAAGCAGGGGCTAACCACTCTGCTAACCCGGGTCAGTGCTAAGTAACCACTGTGCTAACCTGGGTCAGCGCTAACCGCTCTGCTAATCTGAGTCAGCGCTAACTACTCTGCTAACCCGGGTCAGTGCTAAGTAACCACTGTGCTAACCTGGGTCAGCGCTAACCGCTCTGCTAACCTGGGTCAGCGCTAACCGCTCTGCTAACCCGGGTCAGCGCTAAGTAACCACTGTGCTAACCCGGGTCAGTGCTAACTGCTCTGCTAACCCGGGTCAGCGCTAACCGCCCTGCTAACCCGGGACAGTGCTAACTGCTCTGCTAACCCGGGTCAGCGCTAAGTAACCACTGTGCTAACCCGGGTCAGTGCTAACTGCCCTGCTAACCCGGGTCAGTGCTAACCGCTCTGCTAACCCAGGTCAGCGCTAAGTAACCACTGTGCTAACCCGGGTCAGCGCTAAGTAACCACTGTGCTAACCCGGGTCAGCGCTAAGTAACCACTGTGCTAACCCGGGTCAGTGCGAACTGTTGGAGAATTCTAAGGATGATCGAGAGATTGATGAAGAATAGGCAGCACTCAGGATGTCTTATGCAGGAGAAGTTTATTTTGCCATCGTTGCGGGACCCGGAGACATGAACTCAAGACATTGCAGTCCTAACATTCAAGTCTGTCTATGCTTCCACATCGAGAGAGTTAAGTAATCTTGGTGACACGTAGGCACTAAGCATCTACCACTGGCAGTGTGCCACGTGTATTTAGGCCACAAGTCACGTAGAAGGCCAAATGTACTGATTTAGCAGTACGATGTGATAAGGGCAATGTGTGAGGGCCGAATTAACTCTATAATTCCCCATCACTAACCGCCCTGCTAACCCGGGTCAGTGCAAAGTAACCACTGTGCTAACCCGGGTCAGCGCTAAGTAACCACTGTGCTAACCCGGGTCAGCGCCAAGTAACCACTGTGCTAACCCGGGTCAGTGCTAACCGCTCTACTAACCCGGGTCAGTGCTAACCACTGTGCTAACCCGGGTCAGTGCTAACTGCCCTGCTAACCCGGGTCAGTGCTAACCGCCCTGCTAACCCGGGTCAGTGCTAAGTAACCCCTGTGCTAACCCGGGTTAGCGCTAACCGGTCTGCTAACCTGGGTCATTGTGCGAGTGCGGCACGAGGAAGACCTGCAGCGTTTGGTTGTCCCACTCGTCGCCGTGGTAACGGATGGGGAAGCCCTGTTTCCAGGCGCCGCCGTCGGGTTATCGAAGGGCAGCAGGTCGTACACGTCCAGCATCTGCAAGACACGGGAAAAAGAACACGGCATAAGCGTGTGCGCTAAAGGAGAAGCTGCGACGAAACTCTCCAAATATTGCACCGTCAACATTTCTCCACTAAGTTAATTGGGAAATTGTAAATTCAAAGGCCGTAATAATTAAAACTATAATAAATGTGAATTATTGGGAATATATGGAAGTTAATTGGGAATAAACACAATGAACAAAACTGAATCCATTGCATTTTCAACTTGAGTTTACTGAGGAATTATTCAGTAAAAGTGGATGATTGTAAGTTCAGGGAAAGTGGATTTGACGGGAAACAATAATCCAGGGAAGTTCTGTGTCACATCAAAAGGGGATTATTAAACGTACTTTCCAAAAGTAACACAAATGGCATTTTGGACGATCATTTCAGAGACAAAATTAAGCCTTTTGTTTCTCCATTCTCTCAGTATTTCTACTGTGGACAAGTTTAAACTAAGAAGACAGTATGAACCTTTGTCAAACATGTTGAGGAATATGATTACACAAATCAGAGATCAAATGCCTGTTAAAAATCTCTAGAAATGTGAAAAGTGCTGTAAATTCCTATAAAAAAAAAAAACATTTAGGCCATACAAATATAGGGCTGGGTACTGTTTTTTTTTTTTTTCAATACCAGTACTTTAACGATACTTTTTCCAATACAAATACTGAAATATTTGTCATCTAGAACCAGAAAACGGGGGATTAATTTGGGAAAAAATAAGGAGAAATTGTGGAAAATTCGGAAAAAAATGTGAAATTAATTGGGGGAAATAGGAAAATATTAGCAAAAATGATGGGGGAAACATTAGGCAAAAAAAAAAATTGGGAAAGCAACCAAGTCACTTCCTTTAATGCCCTGTAACAAAATAATTAAAAGTTGGATCCAAAGCAGTTAGATCCGAAGTTAGATTCGATACTTTAATTCTTCCGATACCGATAGTGCTTAAATGTATCATTTAACAATCCCAGCCCTATACGTATAATGTAAAACAGCTGCATTTGTAGAAGGTGATGCTTTACTTTGGCCCTTGGTCTTTTGATGATGAAGAAAATCAAACAAACAAAGTGTAATAGATGATCACAAAATGCCTTTAAACTGAGCATGTGGCCTCACCTGAACGTCGGCCCCGCCCCTCTGCTCCTTGTCCAATCGGCAGCCGCTCACAGGAGGTGCTGCGGCCCCGCCCCTCTGCGCGGCTACAGCTTTAGCCGTGCCCCCTTTAGCCCCGCCCCTCTTGAGGGACCGCTCCAGCTCCGACATCAGCCGGTTGTTGTCGCGCAGCAGCTGCTCGAGGCGCCGCATCCGCTGCTGTAGATCCTCTAACTGGGGCGTGTCCTGCTCCGGCTGCCATGCCGCCATTGGCTGCAGCCGCTCCAGCCGCCGCTGTATGATCACCACGGCGACAAAGAAGGCCACGCCCACCAGGAGGAGGAGGGCGCGGCTTCGCTTCATCGCTGCCACACAAATAAACCTGATCTAACAACGCAAAGATTTATCAGGTTAGAATTAACAAAGGGCTTTTATTCTAAAGAGTGAAAGGGCTTTTATTTTGAAGAGTAAAGAAAGGGCTTTTTCTTAATGCTTTATTTTGAAGAGTAAACAAGAAAACAACGGGCTTTTATTTTGTGACATTTTAGTTACCCAAAGTAATATTGAAAAACTGAACAAGATTCAAAATCTCTCTGAGCAAATCTTCGAAAGTAATTTGTCACAAAATAAAACTACACATTTAAACCCGTCTCTGTCCATCCATTTATTAATACTTTTTACTCATAAATATGCCTTATTATGTGAAAGATGAGAATGTGCGTCACAGAAGGGTTTATTAACAAGTCATACTCAAAAGCACTAAAACCAAAAATCGCTGGATCCTATCAGTCTGTGGACAGGAAGAGGAAAGACCAACTGTTTCCTGTTTGTCACGCTCAGAGGCCACGGGTCATTTAAGCCCAAACTCGACGCCACTTTTTATAGTTTCACATAAACGCACTGGAGTGTGGGGCTGCAGTTTTCCAGGCCACTTCACTGAAATCAATGAGAAAATAATGGAATGTATGGAAGTCAATGGGAATGACTTTCAATGTAAAATATTTCAGGAATTTCAGAATAAAATCTGATATGAGGTCAAACAGAGATCTAGTGAGATTCCTGTGTCACGTCAAAAGGTTATTGAAATTCCTTTCCAAAAGTAGCATCTATGGCATTTTAGATCATGATTACAGTGACAATTGTGCCATTTTTATCCTGACCTTTCTCAGAACTTCGACTTTAGAATGTTATGATATTACACACTGGATGTGAACATGATTAGGAGTAATTACCCAGAGTGAGTTCAATATAATCCCTTTCCAAACATGGCATCTATGGCATTTTAGATCATGATCTCAGTGACAAAATTAGGCCTTTTGTTCTTGATTTTCTCTACATTATAATCTCATCATATTAAGCACAAAGGTAGTGGATATAAGGAATAATAACTTAGTGAGAGTGATGTGTCGCTTTAAAAAGGGATTGTCATAAATCCTTTGCAAAAGCAACATTAATAGCATTTTGGATAATCATGACTGACAAAATTCGGCATTGTACAGTAAAAGTAACTCGTGCCCCTAGAGGCCATAAGCGCCACTGCAGGTGTCGTAGCATGTTGTGTTTTTTTACTCATTAATTGTCCGTGAGAGTAAATACTACGCTGACAGAAAAGACAAAGGGACAGAGGGATATTGTTCATCCAATTACACAATGGAGATCATTTGTTTCACTCAAACTTGGCTGTAAATACTGTTTAAGTGGAGCTAGCCCGCAGTTAGCTTTGCCCGTTAGCCTGTTAGCTTCTTCGTCGTGATTCCATTAGTGTGTATTGGTGAAATTGCAATTGTAGTTTTCTGACCAGAGACACCAGGGGGAGATGAAAGACCCCCCAATCATACCATTAACATTTGTATTACCCCCAGAGGGACTACGGAAAGGATTTATTTAGGTGAACACGTTACTTAGTGCTGCTTTAAATAATGTGTCACTAATTGTTTATTCACCGTAATGGACTGAACATTTGGAAGGTTTTTTTCAATTAGTTCCTGTGAGCTTTGAATCCAAACAAATAAAAAGAAATTAGAATTTTTACAGATTTCTTCCACTTTTAACGAATTTATTCAAAACCTAAACAAGATACAAAATCCCTCTGAGCAAATCTTTGTAACTTATCTGCCACAGGGGAAAAACACACACATTTAAACCTGGCTCTGTCCATTATTAGCCTCTTAACCCCCTCCGGAACCGAGCACATTCTCTCCAGTTTGGCTTTACCCAAATCTAAAAGCTTCTTGAAAAAAAAAAAAGTCAAAATAGCAACAAAAATGCCACAAAGCAGCGATAAAAGATCAAAAGGCAACAATTGTTAGAGAATGAACAATGGTGGATACCTGAGACATTGCCCTATAATCTTCCCATTCAAGTCTGTCCATGCTTCCACAGGACAGGGATAAATACCCTTTGTGTAACGTCATACTGATACGGAAGCAAAACATTCAGCGCCTCGGGGAAGGAGACGGAGATTCTCTAACACTCCCTTTCAAAACTACGGCTTTGGTTTTAACTGAGTGAAAACATTACATTAAATTAAAGGCCAACATACAATAAATCTGAATCTACTGCCTGAGCTTCAATTTAAGCCAAAATCTTACTTTTTTTTATTAAGATTTTAAAAAGCGGCATTAAAGTGACAACCATGCAACAAAAGAGTTTAAAAACAGCAAAAAATACTACAAAAACCCGACAAACGCAACAAAAGAGCGACAAAAAGCAACAACAACACAATAAAAAGGCAACAAAAGCACGACCAAAAAGCAATGAAAAAAAGCGATGAAAAAGCAACAAAACAACACTTTAAAAATGTGACAACACAACGCTTTTTTGTAGGTCTTAGCTTTCAAATGAGGCGTTACACTGGCCTATAGAGGCTGTAACCTTTCAGATTTGGGTAAAGCCGAACTGGAGAAAATGCACTCGGTTAATGCGGGGGTCAAGTGGTTAAAAAGGAACTTTCCAAAGAAGAGCACGCGCCTCACCCGGGGCTCACCTGCGCCTTACTTCCGCGTGCACCTGTCCGTGCGCGGACCCCCGAGGTCCGTGCGCGTGCCCGCAGGTCGCGCGCCTCCCTCGTGCCCCTCTGTGTTTGCTTTAATCCAGTTTCGTCGCGAAGTTGGGGAGACTTTAGAGAAACGTGTCTTTGGGACAAACTTTAGACTCGACTCTGCCGCTGTCCGCGCATGCGCACAGCCTCTGTTTACATCCGCTCCGTTTGGCTGATTCAGACTTCCGGGTGCTCCTTTCACGTGCGCGTTAAAGGAAGAGCAGCTGAAGTATTTACCAAAGTAAGAGTAACGTTACTTACAATGATGATACTCAAGTAGAACAATAAAACACAAAAGTCTTATTTATGTGAACAAATAACAGGATAGCAATAGAAAACAAATAATTATAAACATATGGCAACAAACATTAAATATGTAAAATAATAATAAAATACAGAGATTTGTAATAAACAAAATAAAAAGTAATTAAATTATACAAAATTGTTATTATCCTTTTTTTTTGCTTTCATCTTAATTTTATTTTTTAAACATTTTTTATGATATTTACTCCATTCATGAATTTCTTAATTACAAAAAAATCAATGGACAATGGATGTCTGAGGGGAACAACCTGGTTATCATGGACTTTCTGAACTGGTGTGAGCGCAACCACCTGCGAGTAACCCAAGTCAAAATCTGCCTTTTATTAAATATAGAAACAAAGCATTTATATATTATTAATTCCAGGTGCGGAGTATAGGCATAGACATAGACCGTCAATACTCACTCCTCCCCGTTTACCATAATGACCACGTTCGAGGGGGAAATCATGGTGGATTTACAGACTCCTCCTCCCCAGCTCTGATGAAGCATGTTCCTAATAAGGGCATAAGGGCGGGATCTTCACTGTAGACTCGGCCCTTGCGTGACGTGTAGCTCGCGCAGCTCCAATGCTAACAGTCCGACCCTCATTAAGTACGAGATTTCTAAAATGTATCCTACGATAACCAGCCCGGTGCCTCTGATTGTGTCTAACCCAGCGTAATCACTGGAGGAATATCGAGCTGTAGACAGTTCCAAACAATTAGGCACCGAGCATTAAAGTTGTTTTTAACGTGTCTAAAGTGCAATGGATTCCAATGGGGGACTAGCGGCTATATGGAGGTACTACAACAATGGCAGAGCAATGGCGGCCTCCAGTGTCGTCGTCGCAAAGCAGAGCAGCCAGTGGCCACTGAGTATAGGCTACCCACTTTAGTAACATTTTGAAGAAATTGTAACTTCTTAGAGTAGTTTTATCATACAGTTCTTTTTACTTCTACTTGAGTAAAATGATAGTGAAGTATCTGTTCCTTACGTAAAAATAATAGTTACTTTTTTCCGCTGTGAGTAAATATTTAAGCGGTAAATGCTACATTTTGATCTAGGGGAGAGCGGGGTAATGTGGGACACCCCCTGTATCTAGGTATCTACATTTTCAAGCCCCTCCCATTCCACACTTGCCAGGTAGGAGAAGTTGGTGCTGGTGCTGTGGTAAGTATGTTTTTTCCCCCCCAAAAAATGTGTTTATCGCATGTAAAAGTACATTTTCTTGCTGAGAATGTGGCCGCGTCGTGCTTGTTTGTTATTGACCAAATACTTATTTTCCACCATAATTTGCAAATAAATTCATAAAAAATCAGACAATGTGATTTTCTGGATTTTTCTTCTTCTCATTTTGTCTCTCATAGTTGAGGTTTACCTATGATGAAAATTACAGGCCTCTCTCATCTTTTTAAGTGGGAGAACTTGCACAATTGTTGGTTGACTAAATACTTTTTTTCCCCACTGTACCAGGCTGGAAATGTTTTTATGGAGCACATTTTCTACAGAAAGACAAAACAAGGCTGATTTAATGCACTAATTACTGAGGAGACGGGAATCTGAAATGTATAAACTGGGAAATGGGTCTTATCTGTAATAAAATCGACTTTTAAAGTGGTGGAGTTACCAGGACTGACTTTGAGCTGGTTTAGAGTGTTTAGTCATCGTCGATAGAACAAGGAGGATCTTCTGTTTCTCTCATTAGGCCCGAGCTCAAGTTTAAACATGACTGAGGGCAACTAAAGTGAACAGAGCTCAGACACATGGGCCACTTCCTGTTCCTGCTGCAGTCGTCCATGTCTGTTAAACACTTATTGTTTCACATCTTCCAAAATGAAGGCCGTAAAATGCCGTTAAGTTGAGACGCTGCAGGTGAAACTGGTCAAACAGGTAAAGAGAGATATCAATGTGAAACTTCTGCTGTAGATTTCAGTTTTCAGCGACCAAATCTGAAATACTGGACATAACCAGGTTTAAATGTGGTTTCATTTTTGTGACATATTACCATACCGTTACCGTACCGACTTTGTGTGTATTTCATGTTTAGTTTCTTGTCATTTATGTCACAACTGAATTTAAGCTCGAACCGTTCCTTCAGGGAAGGCCTCAGTCATTGTGAAAAAGCTAATATTTATTTATTGGTTTATTTGGTTGGGACAGTGCAAGTTAATGAACAAGCCACACCGGATTGTAGCCTCGGGCTAATTTCCATCCGTCGTCCCCCATGCGCACTCTCAAACACACGCTCATACATCCTGGTCTATTGTACATGTTTTTAGTGGTAGGGGAAACCGGAGTACCCGGAGGAAACCTACGCAGACACGGGGAGAACATGCAAACTCCACACAGAAAGGCCTGGTCCCAGGTGGGAATCGAACCCGGACCTTCTAGCTGTGAAGCACGAGCGCTAACCGCTGTACTACCGTGCCGCCAATTATTAATAAAAACAGTAAAATAAACTTCATAAAAACAAGTTATTTTTCTAATGATGAGCAGGATTTACTATGATTTTAATCTGTTTTGTTTAGTGATGGACAGATGATTCCTGGAAGTGTGTGTGTGTGTGTGTGTGTGTGTGTGTGTGTGTGTGTGTGTGTGTGTGTGTGTGTGTGTCACACTTTCATAATTATATCAAGCAGTGTTGGTCGGCTGTATTGTAAAGGCGCCATCTGGTGGTGAAAAAGCATTACAGCAGAGCATGAATAAAGCAAACTCGACACTGACTGAGCTCATTTATTTTCATTCAGAAATGTTTATGTTATTGTTTTTTTTGGTCGGGACAGTGCAAGTTAATGAACAAGCCACACCGGATTGTAGCCTTGGGCTAATTTTCATCCGTCGTCCCCCATGCGCACTCTCAAACACACTCTCATTCATCCTGGCCTATTGTACATGTTTTAGATGTACATGATTTGTGAACCAAATCATCAGGAGTGAGCTGTTTAACAGATGAGAAGTATTGGTGATGCAGTAATAGTGCAATAATATGGTACTAGGCATATTTCTTTTTTTTGGGGGGGTGTCAAGCCTAACGACTAAAGTTTAGTCATTAGAGTCTATACACTGTAGACGCCGATGTCGGCCTCTTTCTCTACCCAAATATGTTTGTGTTTTATCGCAAAACTTTAGCGTTATTTTGCAAAGCAAAAAAATTAATAAAAATAAAAAAATTCTCGTGATGTCGCCTGATGGGCTCCGTACGAGAGAAACGGGGAAAGTGGAAGAAAAAGGACATTTTTGCTCCGTGGCTTTATTACTATATTCAGTTACTATTTTGTCAGAAGTAACTCGGCTACTTTTTTCAAACAGTAAAGCTGTAACTAATATAGAATATTCTGAATAAAAAATCAGGGCATATTTCTTAGATTTGCAAACAGAAGGGAAGTCTCGAGATCCGTCCGGTAGCAAATTGCAAAACTTTTTTTGTGGCAAACTTATGTAGTAAAAACATAGTTGAGCAATGCCATTATTTTATGGCAAATGTATGATAATATATTGATTTTTGATTAATGCTGATTAATTATATTTAAGCCCTTCATTATGGCACAGTTCATGTGCATAAAAGTAGAATCAAGTTGTTTGGAAGGTTTTCACTGCTGACGGAGCCTCTCCCCAGAAAACCTTAAAAACAATTGATCCTGGATTGTTGTAGAGAACGCCGTGATGGAAAGGAAAGGCCGTGCAGACCGCTCACTACAAGGTCAAATACACACAAATATCAACCTTTGAGTTGCACGATGCACCTTTAATGTTTAAAACACAATCCACACAATGTATTTAGATCTGCATACGTCGATTCTTATCATTTCTACAAGATTTAGAGGAGATTTATTTACTCTCAGTAGTGCAGCGATGACGACAGACCACAGGTTTGTAATCACTCAAGCACAAAACTAAAAAGGTATCACACTCAAGACTATCCTGGCTTGTGTTTGAGACGATATATTTACTCTCAACACGTCTGTTTCTGATTCTTATTTAACTTAAGATGTTCTTTTTCCAAATAAACTTTGTATGATCATTAATTATTGTACAAAAGGCCCTGGTTATCTTATGTTCTGTGGTGTTCCCTCAGTACCTGCTCAGTTCCTGGATCGCCCACTAGAGGGAACCATAGCCCAGTGTAACTTTGGACAGAGGAAGAACAACCTGCTGCAGACTGGCTCTTTGAGGAAGTTTGATTTAGCTCATATAATGGTACAGTCAGTTTGTTTGGAGGATATTTGTTAGTCCTGCACACGGTTTCATTTTTATCACTTTTTAGTCACTCTTTTTGCTGTGTTTCTGTCACATTTTTGTTGTGTTGTTGGTTCTTTTCTGGCACGTTCTTGTCGCTCTTTAGTCACTTTATTGTTGTGTTTTCATCCTCATGTTTGTTGCTATATTGACTCTTTTTCCAAGAGGCTTTTAGATTTGGGTAAATGTGCTCGGCTCAGGTGGGGGTTAAGAGGCTAACATGTTGAATTTACCACAGACCCAAAATAGTACTTTTCACACAAATCTACTTGAGTACATCTTGTATATTAGTAACTCCGTCTTCAGCTTTGTTCGAAACGTTCTTTTTGAAAAGCTTTTTAAAGTGATGAATGTCCTTGAGGTCTCCTTCCAACTTATTATTACACCGATGCACAAAAGCTTTTATTTTGATTTGATTATTTTATTTCGAGCCATATAAACAAAACTATACAGACAGTGTTGAAGGACAAAGGAACAGGCTGAATCTGTCCGGACTTCCTTTGCCCGTATAAGGGGCCAACAAAATAAAAATATAAAACATTTTAGCTCGAAAAGGAGGAAGACCAACTTCACTGACTCAGATGCTTTGCTTTGGAAATGCCCGGATGTTCGGAAGTGAGAATTTATTCATCTTCCTCATGTGAAGTAGCAAGTGCGTTACTGTTCGAGTTGTGAAGAACTTAAATTATGCACAGAGTCCATTTACAACTCATTTGACATTTCAGACATTTCCTTAATTTAGTTAAGCTTTGAGCTGCTCGTGTTGTCTTGATTTTCACCAGTTCGGCCACGTTTCAAAAGCTTGATGCCTCTTGTCACCCAGAGGCAGGGCCGGATTTAAGGAAAATGGGCCCCGGGGCTTAAGCTTTTCAGGGCCCCCATATACTGTTTGTCTGTCTGTCGGATTTCTCTCTCTCTACAATGAAAAGATAATTTTTTTTTTTTTAAATTTGAACATGCAGAAGTAACTTCTTAAACATAGAACTAGTTTAAAAAGTGACACATTTGTGAAAAACATAATGACCCCTCGTGGAAGAACCTTTGCTCCTGCCAGACTGGTGTTGGGGCGTATTTCAAAGGGGGGTGTGGGGGTCCTCCCACAGAGATTTTGTTTTATTTTAATGGTGCAGTTTGGTGCATTCTCATGCATTTTAACAGACCAATAGGTATGTATTTTTCCCCTGTGTCAACTCAATGAAAATGGCTCAGAACAGTGAGTGCGGTGAGGTTTGTTGCTGGTGAGGCTCATGTTATTGACTCCAATATAAAGTAAACAAAACTGCAGTCTCTGGTATTCTCTTACTTTGAAATAGCAACACATTTAAACATAAAATACATTCTCACGATATTGCAAATAAAAATTAAATAGTAATGAACGTGATGCTCCACGTGGGCGGGGCGTGAGGGCGTCGACATTTCCAGCATAAAGACTCGTCTACAGCATTTCATCCATAAAATGTCAGTCTAATCAGTTTTCCTTCTTACTGACTCCTTTAGGTTTAAATTGCCTCTCCTAAACCGTGCAGAATAATAAAACAGACTGTTTTTCACTTGTAGTCCACACACAGCGCCCCCCTCAGGTCGTCAGGGCAGTGCATTGGAGGCGAGCCTCACTTCGGGCCTTTCAAAACGCGGTTTAAAGTCAAATGAACAGATTAAACAAGTCGTTGTTATGTCTGATTCTTTATCCAGGTGATAGAAAACCAACAAAAACCCATTTACAAATGTGTTTTACTTTTAGGGGGCAAAAAAAGCCCCGAATGGGACAGAGCGCTGAGCGAATGAGCCGAGGTCAGTGTGTGCGGGACGCCGGAGGCTCCGCCCTCTTTACGCCATATCAACAACTGATAAAACATTTGAGATTGATTAAAATCATAGGAAATCCATATCATCTTAAGAGAAGTTGTTTTTATAAAGTTTATTGCATTTTTTGAAATTTTTGTTTGTTTTGTGATGACTGGTGACGCCTCCCCTGGCCTCCTGTCACTGGCTCAGACCTTGTTTAGACCTGGTTTAGTCTCGGGTACAAAGTCGTCTGATTAAGCCTTACATTGCATAGGGAACTCTCTCCTTATGCCCATGGGCCCTTCAGCCTGCCGGGCCCCCCTGTGTTTAGCCCCTGTATAAATCTGGCCTTGATAAACCCAGACTAAAGCATAACTAGCACAGCTAACACTTACGGTACAAATGTGTGGGTTAACTCCCCTTTGAGTCAAAGCGAGCGCAGCAGGACCGGCTCTAATGGCGGTTTGTCTTTGAAAGCGATGGTTATCGGCGCCGCAGCTGCCACATGAAAAGACCTTTGATAATCACAAGACTTCTGCTGTCACTGTTCAACGCCACGGTGATTATGTGTGGACAAATGTTAGTGATGTAACATTCAGAGGAACTGTGAGTGAGGACAAGGCCCAGGACGTTTGTAGTAATACAGTAGTAGTATTGAAGTACAGTTACTTCAGCTGTGTCCCCACGGCAACACTGTTCCCTACAGGGCTCCACAGCAGGGGCTGGTCCACCGGGCTGGTCCACCGGGCTGGTCCACCGGGCTGGTCCACTGGGCTGGTCCACCGGGCTGGTCCACTGGCTGGTCCACCGGGCTGGTCCACCGGGCTGGTCCACCGGGGCAATGATGCTCCTTCTGTCAATTGATACAATGTGTGTGAAAAGGACAGGCTTTACCCAAATCTAAAAGGTTACAGCCTATAGGCCAGAGTAACCCCTCATTTCAAAGCTAAGACTCACAAAACTGGTCTGAATGAATATTATCCCTCGCTTTGTCGTCACTTTTTTCACTTTCCTCGTCACACATTTTTGCCACTATTCTGTTGCTCTTTTGACAAGTTTTTTTTCAAGAAGCTTTTAGATTTGGGTAAAGCCAAACTGGGTTCAGGTGGGGGTTAAGAGGTTAAGTAAAGTGCTTTATTTGTCATTGCACAGTTATACAATGAAATTACATTCAGGTTAGGGTTAAAGGGACAGGCCAGCGTTTTTCCACACTGAGATATGTTCTTACCTGAGCTTAGACGAGTTGATACGCACCTGTCTGGTCTTTGTGTGTGCGCTCAGTCACGCAAAACGACCAAAGATGTTGTAAGCACTTGGCCTCTCCCAGTATATTCCTATGGCTCCAAACGAGGGTGAAGTTAGAAGCGACTAAGCTCTTCCACGGGCACAAAGACCAGACAGGTGTGAATCAACTCGTCTAAGCTCAGGTAAGAACATCTCAGTATAGAAGAACGGCGGCCTGTTCCTTTAAGGCTCATTGATGCTCTCTGTTCTAAACGCTATACAGATACACATGTAGCTTTCTGTCCGTCTCCTGTGTGATTCTGTCCAGTACATGAGCTAACCGCTGGGGGCGCTACTGCACACGGCTCCACAGGTGAAGCAGAACAAACGACTAAACTTCTAAAACGTGATTTGACCCATTTGCAAACAAACCATCACTGTCCATCCATCCATCCATTTTCTTCCACTTTATCCGGGGCCAGGTCACAGAGGCAGCAGTCTCAGCAGAGATGCCCAGACTTCCCAGCTGTTCTGGGGGACCCCGAGGCGACACCAGGCCAGCTCGGAGACATAGTCCCACCAGCGTGTCCTGGGCCTTCCACGAGGCCTCCTCCCAATAGGACATGCCCGGAACACCTCCTGAGGTAATACATCATCACTGTGTATTACCTCATTGTTTTGACTAAACTTCAGTAAATGTAGATTCAAAATCATCTCCCGTTTGGGTGCATCTTCCAGCGCCCTCTGGTGGTAACTTCCAATAACACATGCTGGACTTTACAAACGGGTAGAAGCATAAATGCAGTGACTGTCAGGATCTGCTTTCTGTTGCCCTGTTTGGGTTTGTTTTCTTGTGTTTATGTCCTTAGTGTTTTATTTTGACATGTTTTTTGGTCTTTGTGATTATCTGTTTGACTTCCCTCGTGTTGCCCTCATTAAATCAGTTTCGTTGCAGTCTGCATTTTGGGCCGTTCTTTCCTTTTTTTAAACTTTAAATCGTGACAGTAACTATGCTTGGAACGCACGGATTACGTACGAAATGGGAGCATAAATGAGCCGTTAGTCCTGAGCCTTTTCTATTTGCTACTAGCCAGCATCGCATTAAATGACTTTGCTGCCTGGTAAAGATGACACACTGTGAGAAAGCTTCAGCCTGTTCTGTTCCTTAAGTGTTTCTGTAGCTTTGGTGTTTCTCTCGGCACAGACTCTTTTCTTCAGCACGTTCCTCATGTGGGAGTTTCATCTTAGTTTTCTTTAGCTGTAAATCCACAAAAATCCCTCACCTCAGACTTTACTTTCTGCCGGGGAGGATAAAGTGTGGAGTCAACCGGCTCTTCTGAAAGGTAAGTGTGCAGTGGTGCTTTCTGGGCGGGTCGATAATAGACCACAATGCAGTGAAAGCAGCTGTTTTAATCACATGTGAATATACGACTTGAATATATAAACTGTTCTATAGGCGACTACACGATTCTCAGTCGTTATGTGTGAACCCCCAGTCGCTCTAAACCCCATTCTCCCCAAAACCTTCACCAATCATGTAGTCTGTGCTTTACTCTCGATCCCGGTCCAGTTCGACTCGGGATGCGGTATCCCAGCAACAGGTGCGTGCGGTTGCCAGGTGACGGTTGCACGGCCTTGATGCCTGTGAAGAAGACGACTTCATAATTACTCGATTGTTACTTCATAGAGTGGATGCTGTGGCAGAGTAAATACTTTCAAGGAGGAATACGTTTCGCTCCACTTCACTATGGTGGGATTTAGCTGAGTTTAACCTGCTGTAGAGCTGATGAAGCTAAAGCAAATCATGTACGCACTTTGGTTTAGTCTTGGCCGGTTCCTGGTTCGTACAGGCACTAACGGTTTTAATTTACTGTAATGTCAACAGTATACGTTAAGTGTGACGTCACATACAATTATTAACTACTTCCGGGTCCAAACAGCTGAGAGTTCCTCTGATAAACACGGAAAAAACCCAACTTCATCTGAATCTCCTGCTGAAATAACAACAGGTAAAAGGCCAAAAACTGTTTTACACCTAATTCAAACCATATAGCTCACCATTTCTCCAGGTAAAATAAGGATATTTTTATATTTGAAATTCATTGTGTATGGAAAATTATAATTAATGCCAGAAAAGCATTACTGATGAAAATCCAGAGTAAATGTGATATTTCTTTGTGATCAGATGTTTAAACAGAGCCTTGTAGTCGGCTCTACAGCAGGTTCAAATCAGCTAAATCCTATTATAATGAAAATGACTTTATTTATTTATTTATTTATTTGACAGGGACATTGCACAACGAATGTGTTCACAGACCAGAGATAGCAATAAGCTAATGTTCATCTGTCGTCCCGGGGCAGAGGCAAAGTGACAGCAGGTTTATACTGTGGCCAATGAGCATTCTTACTTTAGTCCATTCACAATATAAAATACAGATAAAGCACCAGCATAAGGATCACTTCAGCAAACATTCAGATGCAATATTTACAGTATTTACACTTGCAATTACAAATATCTACAGTTATCTACATCCTGCAGCTTCACAGAGAAGCTTCTGTCCAAAGGTGGAGGATCTAAAGTTCACAGAACCGTCTCCTCTGGAGGAGCTCGCGTTGTTCTACGTCCTGCCTCGATTTCACAAACATCCTCAGGGGCTGAGGGGCCAAATCATGAAGAATTTTAAACACTAAACTGACATTCCAAAACAAAATGACGTTAATAATCTATATTTCTTCACAATGTTACAGTAGTTGTACCAAACTTTGTACAGGCTCTGGAGCGGCTGTAACGCAGTGTTGGTTGATAGAGACCAAGTTGTAATGCAATATGTAAGATGTGAAAATATCATCTCTGCATATAAAGCTCGGCTGTGTCTATGCTCATTTGAGGGCGAATATATCTGAACTGCGCCAAATTAAATTTGACCGTTTTTTATCAGTTTTGAAATATGCTTCTTAAACGACAGTGTCCAACACTACACCTAAATACTTGACAGACTCTGCTTCGAGAATTCTTCTTCCTTTTACAATAATTTCCGGCACAGAGTGAGAAGTTTTCCTTATTGAGAAAAACATGCTGACAGTTTTGCTAAAATTTAGTGTCAAGCATGATTACACCATCCAATCTGAGATGTTTCCATCGCTCTCTGGAGCTCAGCTGCTGCTTTCTGACTTGATTTCACATGGACATGTATCACGGTGTCGTCGGCGTACATTTGTACGTGAACTTCAGGACAAATCGTTGGAAGATCATTTATATATACACTGAACAAGAGAGGGCCCAAAATAAAGCCTTGTGGCACCCCGACTGAACTGTCTAAAGAAGAAGACGTAGGGCTCCTAATTCTTGTGCTGTGCTTCCTATTCTCTAAATATGATTTAAAACATCGTAATGTCTCGTCAGAAATATTGTGAGTAGACAATTTGGAAAACAGGATGTTATGGTTTACTGTGTCGAATGCTCTTTTCAGCTCTAAAAATTTGGCACCCCCGATGACATCATCACTTAACAAACGTATTATTCTGTAAATTGCAATTGCAGTAAAATACTGTAATTCACAAAGGATTATGGGAAATGTTTTAGTGGTACAGTAAGTTACTGTAAAATCTAATATAAACCTTTTACAGTGTGGGTTTTGTGCTGCTCCGGATCAACACCAGGTTAACAACTCTCTGTCTGTGTAACTAAGGGTTACCGTTAACCTCTAACCCCCAGCCTTAACACAGCACATTTTCTCCAGTGCAGCTTTACCCAAATCTAAATGGTTACAGCCTATAGGCCAGAGTAACGCCTCATTTGAAAGCTAAGGCCTAAGCGCTTTCCTTGCTTTTGTTACGTTTTTGGTTTTCGTTGCATGACAAAAGCGACGACAAAAACAAGGAAGAAGCTTAGATCAGTATTCCAGGCCTTAGCTTTCAAATGAGGCGTTACCCTGGCCTGTAGGCTGTTAGCTCTCAGGGCAAGAAGCTTTAAGATTTAGGTAAAACTGTGGAAAATGCGTTGGGTTAAGGCGGGGGTTAAGAGAATGAGAGAAATGGTCTGGGGGCCGTCTCTGCATAAAGGGGGAGACTGTTAGATGGATGACTTCATCGCTGCAAACTCCTCGCTCCAGGGACAGGTCCACATTAGGAGAAACTGAGAGATACAAATGATCTGAGCCAACGGGACATTTTTCAGCCAAACGGCGTAGAATGACAAAGCTGTGTGAATCATGTTCGATTTGGAATCTTACAGAGCTTAATGTGAAGCTATTCCTTTGCTATGATAATGATTTTGTTTTGTTATTCATGATCCTCAGTGCTTTAGTTTGTTCATACTCTTTACAAAAACTAGAACTGGGACCTCATCTTATCTCTCCGAGTTCTGATGAGCAATAAGCCAAGCGTGTGATACTGATTATTTGATTTTGATTTTTAACAGTGAAGGGCCTGTCTCACCGGCCTGGAGAATAGTTAGAGACTCGAGTTGCCTGTCTCTGAGACGTCCCCTTGAGATAAGGCGATGTTTGATTTCAGCAAAGACTGGATGATGGTCTCCGAGAGGTCTGCATGAGGTCTACGAGGTCTCAAGCAGTATTTGTTGTCCACAACCTGTGAGACGTTTCTGTGATCCCACAATGTTTCCAAGACCTGCCAGACACCAGGAGATCTAAAAGAGACTCTATACGACTCTCTGAGATCTCCTGAACCTGATCGTTTTCACTGAGACGACCTGGAGACTTGCAGCAAAATACGTCGAATATGAAACAACATCTTCAAGATAATCCTCCACTGTAAATGTACAAGGAAATAAACATTGTTACATTATTTATTAATGAAATTTATCTAAATGTTCAGAAATAGCCCCAACTGGCTCAGGATGTAACAAACGGCTAACGCACTTTAGAAACACATTTCCTGAGTCTGTTCATCAAAAACATCTGACAAATAATTGTTTGAATATTTTATTTCGAGCTAAAGAAGAAGAAAAGAAAAACAGAAAAAATAATTTACATTACAGCTCGAAAAGGAGTGGGAAGAAGACAAGCTTATTGACTCCCACCCCTGTTCATAAACTTCAATAACAATAACTAACAACACTTCATATTTCTTACCATCTTACAAAACATCAACCGAGTTGGTTACATATTAACAAATGCGACACTGCATTATACCAGGTCAACATTCACAGTTTCTCACACGCTACAACCAGTGTATTATTTCTGTCTCCCATACAGAATTCATTACCATGTTGGCATTATCGTTGTTCACCATCACCATTACAACCCATATAACATTACTCTGTATCAAAGTGTTTGAATGGAACATAAAATACTCCACATTTATTCATGAAAGGTACAGTAATCGCAGACTGATTGATGTTCATGATAACAAGAATGGTCTTACTGATATGTGTTAAAAGGGATTCGGGGCTTTTCCTTTTTTTTCTTTCTTTTCTGTGACTGGACCAGCTGCCAGAGGGGAGCAGCCCCCGAGCAACCGGACCATCATTTGTTAAGTGTCCTATACTATGCATTAAAAGAGACAAATTTTAGGAGTCTGCTGCCAGAAGAGGGTTTCCTCGAGCTGCCGGCCCCCACATGTCTGCCCTGTACTACGGGTTATGTTGAATGCGGAGTACATAGATATGTGCATGTTTTACTTCTAAGAATTTAGTTCCTTTATATTACCATCAGCATCAATAGCAGTACTGCTGTCTGAATTGATTGAGTTTGATTCTAAGAATAATCCACAGATTGTTAAGTATTAATCCTAGACTGTTACATTTAAAGTTTAAAGTTAAAATAGTGATGATGATAACACAACAGCAATAGCAATAACAATGGCAATAACAACTGCAATAGTATAATAGTAACAACCACAATATACTTCATTATTAGTTAGATCTGACCTTTAAAGTATACAGCACTTTGTGACACCCATTAGCCAATAATGAAGCAGCAGCATGAGGTTTGGGAACATAAAACCTAGCCTAGATTGTGGCCTAATAATATTAATTATGATATTATAAAGTAGTAAATGTTACGTTTGATGGGGAAAGAATGACCCAAACGCAAGACAGCTTGACAGTGAAAACTTAAATTTAATGGAGCGAAGTCCAAGAGGCAAAGAAGTACAAAAACAGGTAACAAACCTTATGTGAAACAGGCTACAAAAGCTAACCAGGGAGCCAGAGACATTACAGGAGCAAAAAGTCCATCAAAACGCAAAACAACATAATGCTCAGACAAAGACACAGGAGAACACCAGGGAATAAATACACACACAAGGGAAATGAGGAACAGGTGTAACACATTATCAGACAGGAGGAAGGGCAAGCACACAGACACAGACCATGAATGTCAAATTAAACCCACAGGACAGATACACAAAACCAAAACAGGGGAAACAAGACAAAACTAAACAAATCAAACCCAAACCATAACAGTAAAGTTGACATTATTTTTTACGATTTGTATTATTCCATGTCTCAAACTTGGAAAGATTCACTCTTTCTAAAAATAAAAAAGGTTTTAAGATTATTTTGCATTAAAGAAATACTAAAACACATTTAAATACAAAAACTAATCTCAGTTGTTTCCTTTCATTAGGTCGATTATCGTAAAATCACAATATTTTCTCTCACAATAATCGTGACACCCTTAGTATCCACACTAAATCTGAATGAGAACTTTAAATGACTTCACACTGTCAGACGTGGATGGAGTCCTTGCTGTGCAGTGAGCCTGAGGTGTAAAGTCGTCTGGTTCCGAGGCGTGTCGCGGTGCATATCTCAAACCGAACGCATCACTCAGGCTTCGGCCGCCGGCGCCGCGTAATGAGCCGCTTAATGTTGAGCGGAGATTATAAAAATGGGTTCTTAATCGGGCCAAACGCTCGGAGTCCGGGAGGAGATCACACGGCTCTAACAAGCAGCGCTAATGAGCCTTAGTCTGAAAATGAATGGAGTCCACATGGTCTGACGTCAGCTGCAGGTGAAATCAGGGTGAAAACTTCAGCTGTAGAATAATGACAGTGTGAGTTTTATTTTGAAGAGAGTATTCTGCTTTTTGCATGTATCTGACACTTCTACACTAATATCGATCTGAAACAGTTGAAACTACTGTACACATCCAGTCATGATCTCACCGTGAGCTTTGCCTGGCTAACCGTTAGCTTAGCGTCTTTACTTTACCGTCCCGATGGCCGCCAGGATCAACTGTTTTTTTTAATAGGTTTTCTCTGCGGATTGAACGGTATCCATGGTTGCGTATATATATTACATTCAGAAATCCCAAAAACCTGAAATAAAATTGATCCCGAAGCTTCACAGGAGCCACCAGGCTGGAAAGTTAAGGCGCTAAGCTAACCACCCAAACAGCCGCGGCGTCACTGAAAGGTCAAATGTGCCCCGGCATGGATTCCAGGGACACAAGTCGGCAGCCCAAGTTTCGAGAAAAACCCAAATGAATTTTATTTATTTATTTATTTTTGAAAATTGGTGATTTTCGCCTTTTTTGTGCAGAATCGTTCAGTCGAAGCCACGAAGAAGCCTCTACATGTTTAAAGAGGGGGTATTATGCTTTTTTCAATCACATAGCACCAGTCTATAGCATACTACAATGATGACGTAACCTTCTGTTGGTCTGTATATGCAGTAAATTAAAATAACTGCCTTGAATAAAATTGCTCTCTCAAAATGGCTGTACTGAACGTCTTGAAATAGGCCTCTGTCTCTTTAAGAAGCTTTCCGACACGCCCCCTTCAGCACACTGCTGTGGCATCTAAACAACACTACTGTGCGGGGAGGGGGCTCTGCTGAGCTGAGGAGCAGTGGTTGGTGGCTTGGCTGGTGACGAAAGGTCCAGAGGCGTCTCCAGGAGGTGGGGGCGTTCCTAGGAGGACTGAGGCATAGCTACACCTAAAATGGCTGCCGTCTTAAGTTTTTACTGATTACTCAAAAATATGTGAATGAGCCAAGGCAACACTCCAGGCATGTGTTTAATGAGGGAATGACATAATAACATGATATAAAGCTTGAAAAAGTCCATTTTACATAATACCCCCCTTAAAGGAACAGGCCACCGTTTTTACACACTGAGATATGTTCTTACCTGAGCTTTGACGAGTTCATTTGTACCTGTCTGGTCTTCACGTGTGCCTTCAGTCACGTAAACACAGCACAGACGGCGTTAGCATTTAGCCTCTCTCTTCTCCTCTATAGCTCCAAACGAGGTGAAGATAGAAGCTACCAAACTCTTCCACGTTTTCCCTATTTAAATATGGCTACGTGAAGTGTTGCACTACAAAGTATAATTACACAAAATGAAACAATGTGGATTTTCTAAGCGGATAAAAAGGGGAACTATATTGTAAGGCGTAATAATACCAGGAGTAATTCGGCATCCGCACAGTGATATCTTCACTTTCCTGTGCGGATGCCGAATTACTCCTGGTATTATTACGCCTTACAATATAGTTCCCCTTTTTAGGTTCAAACTGGCTTGATTTGGGAGATTTGGGAGCGCGCAGTAGGGGCGTGACTTTGTGTCTATTTGCATACTGGGTCGTGTTGATTGTAGCAGACGAGCTGAACCGTTACAACGAACATGTTTGGAAGTGGATTTATTAATCACGGATTATGTGGCGCCGCTTCCTGATGAAGAGCCTTGATAGTGTCGCCGTGTTCGTTATTATATGGAACACAAGACGGAGGCTCGATCGATTAAAATCAATCATAGTTTTATTGCTTCATAGTACAATTCTAAAACACAAGTTATCTGAGCTCTGTCCCTAGAAAACATGGTAGGCCAGCGGCTCCAGCGGGAGAGAGAGAGCACTTCCTGTGTTCGAGCCATTTACAGGAACAGGAAGGAGTAGGCGTGTCCTTGTTGTTGAACCAATCAGCGCTCTTGGAATGTCGTCGTCACTTCCTCTGCAATCTGACTCCACCTATTGTATGCATTGTCCTTCAGATGTCTTCTCAAAACCTCCCTTCTAACACACTGCCCCCCAGTGACTCCAACAGTAAAGACAACAGGAACAATGGGGCAATAAATGGAGAATGTCCGCCCAGTTGTAAAGTCAGGCTTCAAACCCCAGTTTCAAATGAACCTTAAAGCACAGGTTACATCAACACAGTTTTATATATAATCACTAAAGCCTAGTATGATAAAAATATATAGAAATACTTCCACATTGTATAACAATATTCCCAGACAGGACACAAGAACACCTTCGCCACACCAGCTTCAGTGTTAATAGGCGTTTTATACATACGCCTATTGTCCATCAGTTTATATGTGTTTGAGTGAGTGAACTCAAGGCCTGAGGACTGAAACCTACACATGACAGGACAGGGGGAGCTTTACTAAATGAGATGTAAATGGGCCCTATTGTCACTCAAGCAGCAGGGAGAGGTGAGAACAGCCCAAACTTTAGAGGCCGTTTTCTGCCCTTTGACATATTTCAAGTTCCTAAATTCAATTTGCCACATCTTCTCCAAATATGATCAGATTTCCATGTGTTACACATCATTGGAAAGCTTGGAGACTACACTTTCTCAAGCTATGTCTTTCTCAAATGCCCCCAAACCGAGTTGTGTCCCCAGATTCCACGGCTGGGCACAAATACGCACTAATATGAACCTTTGTTTTCTACATAAAAAGTTGCATAGTGCATCTTTAAATATATTTAACAAGAACGTACCTGCTTCATCTTCTCGAAGACAATTTTCTTCTTGTTGCCGTCTATCGTAGGTTTTTTCAGCCTGTTCCAAATGTACATTGATTTAAAAAGCCGTTAACGTTTAAAATCTGACCCGAGTTGCCAATGACTCCTCGTTTTTTACGATTCGTGGCAAAAACAATGTAGCTGGTTCACATTTGTCTCCGCTCTTCTGGCCCACGCATCGCAGAACCATTAACTTCTTGTTTACAACACGAGATTTGCAGACGTCACATTGCACGACGTGGGGATGGTAAAATCATGAGCTGCTCTCGTCTCCACTGTGCGATCGTTCAAGGAGAGAATCGTAGCTGCGACCAAAGCTTATCGTAGCAAATATCAGGCTACAGACGGCGTGTATTTAGCTGAGGCTAGCGGGGTTTATTTCAGCGGAAAAGTCATGTTAAATGCGCAGTCGGACCCGCTCATGCCTGGTCTCTGTCACTTATGACTCTGGCGGTGTTGACGAGACCCCTGACAGAGATCTGTTGTGTTCTTTAATATAGAGAGAAGATGGAGACTCGTCCTATTAAAATCAAAATCATTATTTTATTCCCTGAATTTACAATCTAAACACAGAGCGCTACATCTGGACATGTTGACCGTCCGGCCAGGAGAGGAAGAGAGGGGGAGGAGGCCCGTGGGTTGGCCTTTTATAAACACAGGAAGTAGGCGTCTCCTTGGTGACACTTCTTCTGCGTCTGCGCCATCTAACACACTGCCCCCCAGTGGATTCCAAGAGTAAGGACAACAATAAAATGGGGGACTTTAAAGCAGAGATTACATCACAGTTTCATATATAATCATTAAAGCCTATTATGACAAAAACATATATAGAAATATTCAATAGATCCTACCTGCAGCGAGAGGAGGCTCTGCGACTGTTCCAAAATATCAGACACTGCTTGATGTCTTTGGTCGTACGACGGTTCTGTTTTAAATCTTTGTCCCTGTCTCACTGTATGACCTAACGCCTGCCATTTTGAGCTACGACCTAGAGTTTCCCCACGACAAGTGATCGTTCATCGCAGATGACCTGGCTTTAGACTGGGAAGTTTGGAGTCTGTATAAAGACCTTGATTGTGGAAAGAGCCGTCTCTTTTCATTAAATTTTTCCACAGATTTCCCCTGAATGAGCTCAAGAAACGTTGACTTAAAAATCTGCCAGTGGAATAAGTATTTTTGCTTTTAAAGAGGGGGTATTACGCTTTTTTCAATCACATAGCACCAGTCTATAGCATACTACAATGATGACGTAACCTTCTGTTGGTCTGTATATGCAGTAAATTAAAATAACTGCCTTGAATAAAATTGCTCTCTCAAATGGCTGTACTGAACGTCTTGAAATAGGCCTCTGTCTCTTTAAGAAGCTTTCCGACACGCCCCCTTCAGCACACTGCTGTGGCATCTAAACAACACTACTGTGCGGGGAGGGGGCTCTGCTGAGCTGAGGAGCAGTGGTTGGTGGCTTGGCTGGTGACGAAAGGTCCAGAGGCGTCTCCAGGAGGTGGGGGCGTTCCTAGGAGGACTGAGGCATAGCTACACCTAAAATGGCTGCCGTCTAAGTTTTTACTGATTACTCAAAAATATGTGAATGAGCCAAGGCAACACTCCAGGCATGTGTTTAATGAGGGAATGACATAATAACATGATATAAAGCTTGAAAAAGTCCATTTTACATAATACCCCCTTTAAAATAAGAAAAAATCTGAATTCAAGTAACTTCAGACGTATTATCACATTTTCAGTACAATCTCTCCACTTAGGGCAGCTGGGTGGGGGTTTGTTGAGGGGGAGTTACTGCCCTCTTCAACTGGCCCGTTCTACACCCTGGCTTTTAATGCACCTCATTATGCAGGGCTTACATCACACTTCACATATAACTCAATTAAACAAATATAATAATAATGATAATAAACCCGAATTAAATTATATTAAGGATGGTAATGACAACTGGGAAGTAGCAAGAGCTCAGAATATAATATGTATTAATGCACCTTTAATAATGATAATTAATGATAATTAAACCCAAATTAAATTATATTGAGGATAGTAATGACAACTGGGAAGTAGCAAGATCTCAGAGTATAATATGTATGAATGCACCTTTATAACATAAAAGTAGCACATTCTTTTGTTCTTTATTTTGCTGTTGTTTTTGTCTTATTCTTCATAATTTATTGTTACTTTGCCCTATGTTCCTTTGTTTATGATTTGCTACCTTGTAAATATTAAATGTAATGTTACTATTTTTATTTTGGGGTGGGCGCTTATAAGCCTTTGGCTTCAGCCCACTCCCTTTGAGCAGGTTAACTGCTCAAACAAATAAAAAATAAACACTTGAGTGCAGAAACACTTGCTCTACAGGCAGATTTATTTCACTAACCTTCTTAAGGGCAAATTTACTCATTTCAAGAAAATGTGACTCATTTCTAGAGGACGTTTTGAAGAACAGTCGTAGCCTCTTTTCGTTCGTTCAGTCCCATCTTGATTTTGGACGGTTTGAATGTGAGAAGGCGCCAACGATCAGCTCTTAGATCATGTGACTTTTCTGGCTTTTCATCTTTGTAAAGAGCAGTAAATCCCATCACTAATTAGCGCAGCTCCTTTGTGATGGACTTGCTGTTCATTGGATAAAGCAAACCTTCTTTTAGCCAATCGCATCCAAGTCTCGAAATGTCGCTAAACAACAAAGCGCTAAAGCCGTTGTATTTTTTACTTTCACATGCCCGGCAAATAGGCCGGCACGATTCTGACACAAAAACCTAATTGCAATTCTTCGGACAAATATTGCGATTTGATTTGCAACTTTTGATGCATAAACTGCTAAAACAGGGGTGAAATCCAGCTCCCATGACGGGTCAATGTAAACAGCAAAGTACTATTGAGGAAACATTTTTCAATACATTTATAATAATAATAATGAGCTGTGATTTTAAAATAGAGCTGACTTGGTCAAAAGCCCGACAGGACTATATTCTCATAATAACGGCGTACACACAGCCTGTGTCACAAGGTTTTCTCAAAGTGCTACGCTCATTTTTACTTCACACTTTGTAGACACAGTTTAGTTTAGTTCTTTTGTTTATTTGAGCAGCAAACACTCTGCTCAAAAGGAGTGGGCCGAAGCAAGAGCTTATAAGCCCCGCCCCCAAAATCAATACAATTAAAATCCTCATTTCACAAGAACATAGTGGAACAACAAAGGAACAAAACAGCAACAAGGAAACAACAGCAAAACAAAATAGACCCTACACACCCGCAGCATCCGACCATACCCCAAAACAGAGCAATACTGATTACGTAACAACTAATTACAAAACAACTATGATAATGCTACACACTTACAAACTATTTACAAAGAACTATAACTTACAAAACACTGTTTGAAGTGTTCGTACATCAACAGAAAAGAAGCACAATTACAACAACGCTCTAGTTTCAAGTACGAAGTCTAGTACAAAGCAAGTAACAAAAGGAGATCATTACATTTCTTTCAGATGGTTACCATGGAAATCCCAATTGAATGTGTTGGAGTTAAAGTGTCCCTCTCAGCAGAAATGTCATTTACTGTTTTATGTCTTTATCGCCCGCCTTCAGCAAAAGTAGATTTTTATGACCAATTTAAGGCACTTTTGAATTGTTGTGACTTCAATAATGAAGTTATTGTAATGGGAGACCTGAATGTAAATTGGGATCACAAAAGTGATAGAAAGAAATTGAAAGAAATTACAGATAATTTTGGTCTAACACAAATGATCAGCGATCCTACTAGAATAACAAATCGCTCTAAATCTCTAATAGACCTGGTGTTCACTAACAAACCAGATAGAATGATAAAAACATATAATTTCTTGACTGGCTTGTCTGATCACAATGCCATATTCTTCTCTAGAGAGTTAACTAAAAAGCGACTGAGAAGTGTCAGTAAAAGCACTAATATAAAACAAACATTTATTCCAAAGTGCCAAGTACAACGTTTAACTGCAGCTCTAAATAATCTTGATTGGTCCAGCATACTATCCTGTGACGACACTAATAAATGTTGTGATCTACTATACTCCTCTATTAAAGGGGTTTTGTCTCATTTTCAGAAAGAGGGTCATTTAAAGAAACAAGTGTATTCCTTGCCTTGGATCAATAGTGAGTGTAAACAGCTTATGAGACTCAGAGACAAATTACTTAAAAAATCATTACAATCTGGATTAACTACTGATCGGTAAAATTTTATATCCGCAAGGAATAAAGTCATCCAAACTTTGAAAATGGCAAAAGCTAATTTTTTCATGACCATAATTAATAGTGCCAACGGAAATTGTTAGCAAATTTGGGAAAATATTAACAAACTCCTTGGTAAAAGTAAGCACGATGCTGATAAAGACCTTGAACTCAAATTTGGCAATGAACTGGTATCAGAGCCTCTCAGTCTAGCAACTAAATTAAATGATTTTTTCCAAAGTACCATTAATGATATTGCGCAACTGTTTTCTAATTCTTGTGACTCAAATAGACACTATATTGGCAACACCAACTCCCATATGGATGCCTCAACTCAAAATTCAAAGTTTAATATCCAAAAATTACAGAATATGAAGTAGAAAACATAATCTCTAAATTGAAAAGTTCTAAAGCAAGGGATGAGTTTGGATTTGATACTAATCTTCTGAAAAATTATAAACCTTGTATCTTGGTGCCTGTGACCCATCTTATTAATTTATCACTCACACAGGCAGTCGTTCCTCTGAGTTGGAAAGTGGCAAAAGTTATACCAATCTATAAATCAGGTGATAAATCAGACCCTGCTAATTATCGACCTATTAGCATACTCCCCATCTTCTCAAAAATAGCAGAAAAGTGGGTTGCTAACTCTATTATCGAACATCTTAATGATTCCAATCCAGGTCTGCATCCTATGCAATTCGGATTTAGATCTCTTCACTCAGCTGAAACAGCTGTCTGTGTTTTTGTTGAAAAGGTGAAGTCTTATCTAGACAAAAACAGTTATGTTGCGGCTGTTTTTATTTACTTTAAGCGTGCGTTTGATACTGTGAATCACCTTAAGCTCTTGTCTAGACTGTCAACATTTAACCTTAGCAATCAAACCGTTGAATGGATACAGTCTTACCTATCAGATAGAAAACAATGTGTGCAAATAAAGAATAGTAAGTCACCCTATCTTTACTATACACAGGGTTCCCCTCAGGGATCAATTTTAGGTCCCCTGCTGTTTTCACTTTATGTAAATAACTTGCCCAACGTGTGCAAAAATGTGGACACGATTATGTATGCCGACGATACAGTCATTTTTACACAAGCCAAAAGTGCTGATGATGCAGCCCATCAGCTCTCAATAGCCTTAAATGACCTACAAAAATGGCTGAATGATTCATGCCTGTGCCTTAATGTTAAAAAGACTGTATCAATGTTTTTTAGTAAACCTAAAACAACAGTGGCCGCAGTAAAAGTTTGCTTGGGTGGACAAGAATTAACTAATGTTGAGGAATTTAAGTATCTAGGAGTGCTAATAGACTCAAAATTATCCTTCAAAAACACATTAAAAAAGTAGTGAAAACTGTAAATGTTAATATACGGAACTTCAGACATATTCGAACATCATTAACGGATACAGCAGCGATTACATTCCTGCACTCTATGATACTGGCTCATATTGAGTATTGTATCACAAGTTGGTCATGCTGCTATTGGGCCAATCGAAGTATGCTACAAAAGAGCATTGAAAATATTAGACAAGAAACCTTCGTCATACCACCATTGTCAAATTTTAGATAAATATAAGTTTTTAAACTTTGCTAATTTTAAATTATTTAAATCAGCCTGTCTAATCTACAAGGTCATACATGGTCTGGCGCCTCCACCATTGAGTGATTTTATTAAACAAAAGTCTATCAGTGCCGGGTCTCGAGTGACTCGAGCCACTGTGAGAGGTGATTGTGAATTGGCATTTAGGCGGACCAGCTTTCACAGAATGTCCCGTCATATCAGGGAGTGAGCTTCTGGAATAGTATTCCACTGTCAGTGAGGGAAAGCACAAGTCTCCCTACCTTTAGGAGTCATTTAAAAGTGTGGCTGAGGGACACACAAACATGTGATCATGTTTAGTTAATGATGATAGTTACAAAAGGGGATGCAATTATCAGTGTCATACGGGCTGTGCAATGGGAGTCGGTATGGCATGGGTTATACAATGGGGGTTAGTGTAATGCGGGTCAGTGCAATATAGAATGGTGCAATGTGAGTCAGTGCAATATAGAATGGTGCAATATGGGTCAGTGCAATATAGAATGGTGCAATATGGGTCAGTGCAATATCAGGTCTGTCAGGGTATGTACAATATTGGGGTTTGTGCAATACAGTCGATGCTTTTCCGTTACTGTTTTCTATATTGTCCTTTGCTGTCCACTCTTTTTATTGTTTGTTCTAACAAGTGATCACTGTACTCGTCCCTGTCTCTCTGTACAGAGTCTGTATATAGTGTCTCTGTATGTTTTTACTAACTTATGCTTAACATCAACCTGCCAGGGGGTCTGCAGATGGAAACTAGCCTACGGCTATAATCTGGCATATTTACATTTGTGAAAATGTTCATTAATATGTATTGTCCCTCCTTTTCCAATAAATAAAAAAAATTAAAAAAAACATTGTTAGCATTACCAAAAGTCACTAGTTTTATGTTAAAAAGACAGATTAATATACATATTATACTCCGTGAATATTATTATGTACATGTACTATGTAAGCCCTACACACAGTTGCCCTGGGGCAGACTTAACATTTACCACGTGGCTATAATGTGTTGTTTATGTTCTGATCTCTTACTATGTCAGTGCCCTCTGCTGGACACGTGTGGAATTCATTCTTTTTTTTAAATGTTGGCTGCCCCCTAGTGGCTGGAGTGAACATCTGGATACTCAGGAATTTATGGTAACACTTTAGAATATGGCCCAGTAACTCCCAGGTAGTTACTATGGTACATCCCTGGTACTTACAGAGGTAATTACCAGGTACTTGCAGTGGTATGGCCTGGTAACTCCGGTGCCATGCCATTGGTCCGACGTCTCATTATTACAAAAATATAACCCTAACCCTAATGGCACCCCTACTCAATGGGTGATTTTCAGAATAATGAGACGTCGGACTAATGGGCCGACCTCGTAACTCCTAGGTACTTACAGTGGTACGTTTAGGTAAGTACTTGGTAATTATCTCTGTAAGTACCAGGGATGTACTACAGTAACTACCTACGAGTTACCGGGCCGTATTCTAAAGTGTAAATTGCGTGGTGGATTAAATAATATTGTGTGCATTGTGTTTGACACATGAGCTAACATGATGAATGAAGGAAGTCGTGTTACTTTTAGACTTTAGTCAAACAACATGTTCTTGCTCAAATTGCCCCACATTAGAACAATACACAATAATCTACTTTCAAAAGATGTTTGGTTTTATGTGGACGGCGCCCTCTTCTGGAGGAGTTCGGCTTCCACCTTTTCCCAACAATCGAGTACCTCGTTTTTGTTTCCTGTAGCTCCTCTTGTGTCGCCTCCTCTGTGCTGCAGGTGTGGGGGCTCTTGGTGCCTCTTCAGTGTCTCAGAAGAAGAAATGTGTAGGTCTCCAATGGGTTTATCTCATAAGCTGCTGTTTAGCTACTTTACACTCTTGACTACATTTCTGTTGTGGCAAAAGAGGCTTCATTTAAACCTCAGCCACAAACTGAATCTTGCGTTTCTGTGTCGTTTCCCAGCAGGCCCCACCTGTGCCCCACTTCTGCCTGATGAATGTGCAGGTGTCCTGGGCTCACGACGGGGATGATGGGCCTCATGGAGCTGGAGAGGAATATTAGGACTGAAAGGGGCTAAAGCCTGGGTTCTTTATATATCGGACGGATCAACGAGACCTTAAAATGGATTCAGAAGTGTTTTAAAATGATGCGTAAAGAAATTTGGGTTGTGATGGTTGATTGTTCTCTACAAATAATAATCTAGAGAGGACCACAGCACTTTTACACGTCTCACAGTCGGGCTGTTACTGCAGCAACAGCCCGGACTACTGTTTACAAAAGCCGAGAGTCATAGTTCGTCGGCCATCCATCCGTCTTCTTACAGTTTTTCCCCAGGTTTCTGTCATAGAGGAGGAAGTGGAAAGTGTACATTAATAATTTATATTTTAAAAATCCTTAAACTTTTCTTAAACCTAGATCTCAGGGTTTAATACTCTTTCTAATAAGCAGTGGAGTATTGGGAGGATTGTGTTGTTTTCACTGTGACTGGTTAAATCCACTGGTCACTCACTCAGGCCCTGTAGAGGAAGAGGCTGACGGATTAACAACATGATACTGTAATATTGTAAATGAACAACAGGTGGATCCAGACGTGGAAAGAGTCTGTCTGTCTGTCTGTCTGTCTGTCTGTCTGTCTGTCTGTTTGACTGCACCAGTGGCAAGAGGGCGTCGCTTATAAAAAAAGAGGTCGACTGAGGCGTGGTTTATTACAAGCTGCACTGAGTATGCTGCTCTCCTACAGCAGCCTCACATTCTTTCCCTCGTTTACGTCGCACTGCCTCATGTTCTTCCTTTAGCATTATAGGCTTTTATAAGCTCTATCAGGTCAAAGTTAAACACTGCCCGTGTCCGGTGTACAGCCAGTCCCGCTGTGGTGCCGGTCTGCACTCAGCCGTAATAGTGTTAACACAACCCAAACAAAAGCACATGTTCACCCTCACACTCCCACCGCCCCCTCCCTCGCCCCTTCCCGGCTGCAGAGTCTGGTTGGAGAAAAACAGTTGTTGTACATAACATCGCCATTAGCCACAGGAGTCTGTTCTGCACTCGCAGCGCTAGGTCTGGATCTACAAGAACTCAGAATGCGCTCCTACTGAGCACAAAAAGTTATGATATAGTCTTCATTGAAAAACACAAGATCAGGCCCTCCCCTCCTGGAGCCTCCACCTTAACGTGGTGGAGGGGTTTGAGCCTGAATGATCCTGGAGCTCTGTTGTCGGGGGCTTCGTGCCCCTGGTAGGGTCTCTCATGGCAAACCATAAAGTCTAATTTCCACATGACTAAAACTGGGCAGATTTAAATCTCGTTGACCTTCATTATGGCTCTACTGTACAGGCACGGACCCTGCTATTCCTGTGTATATTCGTACCGCCGCAGACCGCCCCGTCCCGCTCATTTGGGCGGATCAGTTCATCATCTCCCCCGCGGCACGGCTCATTGGGCACACGCTGACCCGCCGCGCGCCCCCCTCCCCTCACACACTCGTCATCATTTTCATTTTGATAGGTGTGTGGCTCTGATGAATGCTGATGAGGAGCAAGGTCAACACTGGTGCACCGCGGGGGAGGAGGGGGGGGGAGAGAGAGGGAGGCGGTCTTGGTTTGATGTCTTACTGTTTGAACATTTTGGCCTGAATAAAATAACATTTCTGCAGGATTTGCAAGAAACTCAATTCAAATATTAAATTACATACATTTAGCAATAAATATAGGCGTATTTATTAGGCCTTTCATTAAGATTAACTTTAAATAAACATCTTTACTTGCTTACAACAGTTCTACCATTGACTTTATGTGGAACAGGTTTATTGTAAGGACAAACATATTTTAGTGGTTCCATTGCTAAATAAAGTTTTGTGAGAAAGGGAAGAAAAAACAACAAGGTTGCAGTGCATTATGGACAATATTCAGCTCTCCGAGGCTTCAGAGGAGTCGAGCTGTGAGGGATGCAATGGAGAGACAATAGCGATACGAGCAGTATAAATAAAGTTGCCTTGCCATCTTTTGGAAACACAATTTTCCTCTTTTTAGCCATTTTCTGGTGGAATATGAACTTATTTATCACACATAAATAAAGTCAAGTGTAAATCGGGTCCATATGGATGTTTATTCACAGCAGATTGTTCAGTAGAAGCAAAAAAACGGCAGTCGTAGCTAGCGCTAGCATTAGCACATGAAGCATCATGTTAGCATTCTCCGTTATTTATGTATTTATGGGCTGTTGAACCACTTTGCTCCTCCCA
Source organism: Neogobius melanostomus (assembly GCA_007210695.1). NCBI lineage: Eukaryota > Metazoa > Chordata > Actinopteri > Gobiiformes > Gobiidae > Neogobius > Neogobius melanostomus. Next base: position 890,968 of record VHKM01000740.1, read on the forward strand.
TGTCTTTGTATCTTTATTTAGTAGAAAACTATATCATAATTCAGCATTTGTTAAAGTAGTTTTTGAATAATTAGAGAAAGTTTAGATTTTTCTCCAAATTATTTTCCCCCTTAAAGTGCATATGACATATTTTAATGCTCTTGGAAATATGACTTATTTAGATGGATTACATCAGTTGCATAGTTATAATTGTTTTCAGTGAAGCAGCAATTTTAATGAAGAAATGTTGGGCAGAAAAGTTATTTTTATTTGAATTTTTAAGCTGCTGACAGGAAGTGACATAAAAGAAGGAAACATTCCATAGCAGTTTGACTCATTCATTTCCCATTGACTTAACATGGTCGCACGGCAACAGTTTAAAATTGTTTACCTTCTTCGATGTCACTTCCTGTCGGTGTCCAATAAGGAAGTGAAAACATAAACATCACAAAAATGGTCAAACTAAAGAAAACTGGGAATAATCTTTAGCAAAATCTTAAATATAATCGTGTTAACTGTGTTTTAGCAAAAACTGTGTCTAATGTGTCAGATGCACTTTAACTGTTTCAAACATGACCATAATGGGCGATTAAATTGAGGTGCAGGTGAAAATTCCATGGCAGTAACTAGAGGTGGGAACCTCTGGGTAGCTCACGATTCGATACGATACACGATACATGGCTCACGATAACTATTATCTCACGATACGCCGATACTGCGATAATCGAAATATTGCACAATAATTTTTGAAATATAACTGACCTTGTATCACATGAATTACCGCATTTTGAGGGACTATTTTCTCTCAGATCACTCCGCCGCTGCGTTAGCTTACAGCCACGAAGCTGATGCTGCTCAGATATAAGTTATTTTAAATGATTCTATTAACACAGACATTTATATGGTTAGTCTGGTGTTATAAGTGATTTACCTCAGGTGCACTGTGGAGTGGGTCAGACTGTTTTTAATGCAGGCTAACTGATACCATAGAAATGCTTTAGCCTTGCCCTAGCCTAGCGCCACTAGACTCTTCAAATATAAGAACTGCATGAATTAAGAAAAAAATATCTCCAGACATCAACAACACTCTGGATAACTAGGAAATGAGGCCCAATGTCAGAAATCCTGAATATCCCTTTAACCTCTTAACCCCCACTTGAACGAGCACATTTTCTCCGGTTCAGCTTTACCCAAATCTAAAAACTTCTCGACTGGAGAGCAACAGTGTAAGCCTCATTTGAAAGCGAAGACCCACGGGTTTTTCGTCACATTTTTCTCACGTTTTCATCGCTCTTTTGTTGCCTTTTCGTCCTATATTAACACTTTTTTTTAACTGGATAAAAATGCCTCGGTTCAGGCGGGGTTAAGAGGTTAAGGAAGAACACAAGGCAAGTTTATTTGTAGAGCACAATTCATACACAAGGCAATTCAAAGCTTCACAGTTGCAGAAAATTACAAGAAAACAGATCAAATCAATCAATAAAACATCAACATGAAGTTAATCAATGACAGTAAAAGGCAAGAGTGCAGATAAATACTTCAGTTCATATGCACGGGTAAAAAGAGCTGTTTTCAGCCTCGGCGTGTTTAGTCCTGACTCTGGAACCACCAGGAGACCCCTCCCTGAGATGGTTCATACGGCTCTAACATGTCAGAGATGGATCTGGTGCTAAACCATGAAAAGACTTGTAACAAGCAGAGCTGTTTTGAGTTTGCGCGCTCCTTATGCCAGGCACAAGATCTGGCCCGTGGACCTTATGGATTTGGGTAACGGGAGCTGTCCCGTGCTGAAATGCAGCGGTCGAGGCAGGTTCTTTGTTTCCATTTGTGTTGGCTGTGAAATAAAACAGAGGCCGGAATAAACTGATCTGTCTCTGAGGTGTTCGCTTTAACTGGGCATCTGTTCAATCACTTCCAGCCTCTCTCTCATAATCCCTTTTGAAATGCTCTTGCTTTATCCGGAGTTCCCACAGAGGTCCAGGTCCAGCTAATGGACTGTTTGTGGGCCACACTGCAGCGCCTCACAGGGGATATGGTGGTTTCCAGAAATAATCACGGTTACTCTCCCTGTAGAAACTGATCTGGATTTTCAATTCAGCTTTTTGTTTAAGTGATGTTACGAATGTCGGGAAAATGGCATTGATGAATCGTGTCTGTGTGTAAACCCAGCACACTGTATAAACGCCTTCACATTGACAATGCAAAGAAATCCCCAAATCCCACCCCCAAAATCAATACAACATTTACAATATAGCATCTACATAAAGACATTACATGACAGAACTATAATAATAACTTTATGCTATTGCAATTACATTATCAATCATACAATTAGCAGCATCATATTTAGATTTTCATCAATGTCAAAGGAGAACCAGTTACACAAATCGCTTTTTTAACACAGACCAAATATAAAGCCTTGTTTGAAATGTTCATATAGAAACAGAAACGAAGCACAACGACACCACGATCTCGTTTCATGTACGATGTTTAGTACAAAGCAAGTAACAAAAGGCAAACTTAATATAATATATTTCAGCATGTTACCAATGCCAAACCTCGGTAACATTACCGGAAGTCTCTATTGTTATGTTATAAAGGCTCGTTACTATGCAGTACATATTATACTTTGTGATCTTGCTACTTCCCAGTTGTCATTACCATCCTCAATATATCAATTTGTGCACAATTTCCTCTTTTTATTTATTTATTTATTTTTTTCATGTATAATGTATTATGAAAGCCCTACATAGTGTTGAAAGTCAAACTCCCGTTAACTTCACGAGCGATTCCCCCAACTTCTCCCTTATGGACGGGGACAGAGATAGTGTCTTACTACTGGAGTGATATGAAACACCTGTATTACAAGCACCAACTCCGTTGCCATTGGCAGCGTCATTATTTTTTTCAGAGGTCTCCTATCAGAAAATAATGACGTTGGTAGAACGTTGGTAAATCACATTCAAGTCAATGGAGCGTTCTACTTGCATTGTGAAGGGCCGTATAATAATAAACCAGCCAGTCTGAATAAAAAGGTTTTAAGCCGGTCTTTAAAAATGCCAAAGTCAGTGATGGCGCATGTCGGGGCGCAGTTTGTTCCAGAGTCTGGGCCCAGCGACTGGTTTGTGGACCTTAAAGGTGCGTTCAGACCAACGTGCGTCCACGCTCCGTCAGCCTCTAGTTGGACGCCATAGACTGTTAAAAGAATAGACAGCTCCTCCTCACTCCTCCCCGTTTACCACAATGACCACGTTCGAGGGGGAAATCATGGCGGATTTACAGACTCCTCCTCCCCAGCTCTGACGAAGCATGTTCCTAATAAGGGCATAAGGGCGGGATCTTCACTGTAGACTCGGCCCTTGCGTGACGTGTAGCTCGCGCAGCTCCAATGCTAACAGTCCGACCTCCGTTAAGTAGGAGATTAAAAAATATATATTTCGAAAACCAGCCTGGTTTCTATTTTTTGACTAACCCAGCGTTATCTCAGGAGGAATATGTAGCCATATTAAGTGTTGAAAAAATTGAAACCAGGCATTAAAGTTGTTTTTAACGTGTCTAAAGTCCAATGCTTTTCAATGGGGGCCTAGCGGCCAAATGGAGGTACTACAGCAATGGAGAGCAATGGCGGCCTCCAGTGTTGCGGTCACAAAGCAGAGCAGCCAGCGGCCATTGTTGGACGCCAAACATTGCCGCTTCACACTCGCGAGAAACGGCTGTTTGCGGCGCGTGAAGTTTTGCAAGCGTCATAATTAGGAGGCGTGTCATACAACTCAGGCCGAGCGCAAACCACGATGATCAACTTGTCCTCCATGCTGCAGGTCAGGGGCGCAACTACCCCCCCCCCCCCCTCCCACACACAAATACACACGGCTCTTTGATGGTTGTTTCTTTTTTTTAAATAAAATAAATACCCTCTGAATTGACTTTATTTTAACGAAAATGTCACTATTTCACACAATATAACATCGATATTTCCCTCTATGGAGTTTGTTATCACAAAAAACAATCACACGGCCCGATTAAGCTTCTGTTGCTTCATTCATGTAACTTTTCCTCCTCTCCCTCTCTCTCCCTCGCGCAAGAGGGGAGAAAACAACGCAAGTGTTTATTATTTCATTAGGACTTTTATTTCTCAAACTTGTTGCCTTATGCTCACTTTGAGCTCCTCGTGGGGGTGGAGATGACAGTCCCTCTGCACTCCTCTCTGCCCCACTCCAGCAGTGACTTTTGTTTCGCAAAATAAGCACAACTAAAGTGACGCCCTCCCCCAAAGAGGAATAAAAAAAAAACACTTCACCACCGCGAACCTGTTCATATCGTTCACTGTAAAGACTCGTTCAAAAGAGCCGGATCGTTCACGACCGACACAAAGACACATCACTATTGGCGCCCTATGAAAGGCATATATTGCGTATGCCCTTTTTGCTCCACTGCTGCAGGTAACAGGTGACGCTTGTGCTCACTATTTGAGCCCAGTCCCTGATTGATTAACAAGGCGTAAATGAACACACGTGTAGATTGTGATTACTTGAGTGCATGAAGCAGTGGGCGGGGCATCGCTGCTCTGTATCGCGCTGTTCTCACTGGCTTTGACGCGCGTTATCCTCATCTGCTGCATTTGCAACGCTTCATACGCGGGACAGCTTTGCTTACATTTCGAAGCCGTCGAAGCGTCTACATAGGGTTAACATGGAAGTTGGTGGCGTGTCAGCGTTTGGTCTGTACGACCATTAGACCCTATTTGAGTCGTGGTCAGACAAAATGTCTGGACAGATAAAGAGGAGCAAGGCTGTTTAGGGCTTTAAAAACAAAAGCAACATTTGAAAATCAACCCTGAAAGATACTGGGAGCCCGTGGAGGAAGAAAAGGACTGGGGGTGATGTGTTTTGCACCAGTTGGAGGCGGCTGAGAGATGACTGGGAAACACTGATATAAAGTGCGCTGCAATCGTCTATTCGTGAACTGATAAAAGCATGAATAGTCCTTTCAAGGTCGGTGCGATTTAAAAAAACTTTGGTTAAAAGACGTAGTTGATAAAAACTTGCTCTGACCACGCTGTTGATCTGATTATCACATTTAAAACTGCTCAAGAAAACCCTGAGGTTGGGGTGACAGAAAAGTGACAAACGCATTAATAAAGCAATGAAATAAAGTCAAAAAAGTGCAGACAATACGGCAACAATGTGAGGGAAATGTTCAGTTTCTATGAGTTTAGTAGATTTGGACTCCGTTTCCCTCCTCCACGTGGCGTCACCGAGTTCATGCCTTTGTGAGCTCCTCCGACGGCAAAACCATTCAGGACGCTCGTGTTAAAAAAGCACCATTCAGAAGCTCCAAGGACACGGCTTTGTGTTGGAGAAGAGAGAAATCTGCTTCTCCCCTTCGAAGGTTGAGCTCTGTTCAAAAAGTGTCCGTGTTTCTATGGAGACCGGAGAGATACGAGCGAGTCAGTGAACTCTCGCAGCAACTTAAAACAATTTTCAACTTTCAACATCAACAAGATTCATACAGTACTTCTCACGCCAACGTCTTGTGTTTTGATTAATAGTAGTCCTCGGTTGGATTCACTCTTGAGAACTTGCAACAACAACTCTATGCAGGCTTTGACAGAAATATCACACTTAATGGACAGCGGCTGTAAACAGCAGTTCAATGGGGCCGCTCCCTTTGTTGCACCTCGTCTGCGAACTTCAGGCGGGGCAGTTTCCAGTGTTAAACAAGCCAACACACCACGGGATCTCCTGTACGCTTTTAAGGTGCGTACAGACCAAACGCTGACACGCCACCAACTTCCATGTTAACCCTATGTAGACGCTTCGACGCGCTTCGAAATGTAAGCAAAGATGTCCGCGCGTATGAAGCGTAGCAAATGCGAGCAGATGAGGATAAACGTGCGTCAAAGCCAGTGAGAACAGCGCGGTGCAGAGCAGCGATGCCCCGCCCACTGCTTCATGCACTCAAGTAATCACAATCTACACGTGCGTTCATTTACCCTTGTTAACCAATCAGGGACTGGGCTCAAATGGTGAGCACAAGCGTCACCTGTTACCTGCAGCAGTGGAGCAAAAAGGGCAAACGCAATATATGCCTTTCATAGGGGCGCCAATAGTGATGTGTTCTTTTAACAGTCTATGTGTGTCGTCGTGAACGATCGGCTCTTTTGAACGAGTCTTTACAGTGAACGATATGAACGGGTTCGCGGAGTATATTATTTTTTTTATTCCTCTTTGGGGGACGGGCGTCACTTTAGTTGTGCTGCTTATTTTGCGAAACAAAAGTCACTGCTGGAGTGGGGCAGAGAGGAGTGAGGATTGGCAGAGGGACAGTCATCTCCACCCCCACGAGGAGCTCAAAGTGAGCATAAGGCAACAAGTTTGAGAAATAAAAGTCCTAATGAAATAAACACGGTTACAGAGGAGATCGCGATGAAGTAAAACACCTCTTTCACTTGCGTTGTTTTCTCCCCTCTTGTGCGAGAGAGGGAGAGGAGGGAAAGTTACGTGAATGAAGCAACAGAAGCTTAATCGGGCCGTGTGATTGTTTTTTTTGTGATAACAAACTCTATAGAGGGAAATGTAATAATGTACATTATTACATTGTACTTTATTACAACTGGTTAAATGCCTCGGACAATATTTGACAGTCAACTGCAGCCAGCATCACCCCGCCCCCGCCTCCTTAGGCACATTTTCCAAATATTGAATGTGGGCGGAGTAAAGCTCTACGGGGCGTTAGTTGTTCTTTAAGTTAAGTAGCTGATTTTACTCTGAAATCCCCCTGCAGGTGCCTGACTTCCTGTTTGGTTTGTGGAATTCCCGGGGCTTGATCAAAATCATAGACATATTATTAATAGACCGTCATTCCTCACTCCTCCCTTCTACCACAATGACCACGTTCGAGGGGGAAATCATGGCGGATTTACAGGCTCCTCCTCCCCAGCTCTGACGAAGCATGTTCCTAATAAGGGCATAAGGGCGGGATCTTCACTGTAGACTCCGCCCTTGTGTGACGTGTAGCTCGCGCAGCTCCAATGCTACGATAACATGCCCGGGCAATAAAGTTGTTTTTAACGTGTCTAAAGTGCAATGGATTCCAATGGGGGACTTGCGGCTATATGGCGGTACGACAGCAATGGCGGCCTCCAGTGTCATCGTCGCAAAGCAGAGCAGCCAGCGGCCATTGATCAAAAAGCGCTACGGCGTCCGCCAAAAATAGATTTATTGTGGATTATTTCCGTTGCGCTGGAGCTGCACTAAACGTGATCCGATAGGGACTCATATAAACCAGTCATTTGACGTTTTTGTCGATCTTTGTGGCTTTTTTGTGGCTTTTTCATCACTTTTTAGATGTGTGTTTTTTATTGTTTCTGTCACTCTGTTGTTGCCTTTTCCTCCTTGTTTTCGTCACCAGCTTTCAGATTTGGGTAATGCCAAACGTGTGCTTTATTCAGATGGAGGTTAAGAGGTGAACCAGTCATATTTTAGTCGAGAGCGCTGCAAAAATCGCAAACTTTCCAGTAGATAATCTCCTCCGAGTCCGCGGGCCCCGTGTGAGCTCTGCATCACTCATTTGAAACCCAGTGCCTGCAGCTTTCGCGCGTGAGCTTCGCCGTTTAACCCTCCGCGCTCTCCCGAGGCTGAGTCATCCTCCTGTGAGTGATCCGAACCGCCGGTAAAACGGATTCTGATTCAAGTATCCCCCGAAGGCAGACGCTTTCATGCAGGCGCACCTTTGTCGTCCCCTCACCCTCCGCTCAACGCCCCGTCTGTTTGTAGTGGGAGACGTGTAAATGATCTGGATACAGGAAGGGGATGTGAGTCAGACGCTGCGGTAGTGAAAGCTTTTATTTGTGTGGGGGCAGAAGAGGGGAGTGTAATTGAATAGAAGAAGTGTGAGTAAGTGAACATATACAGGAGAGCGATAGCGATGACAATAAACACCTCACCATTGGAAAGGGATGTTTTGGGCAAAATCCGCCTCGTTTGTAGCATGAAGGCAGCTGGTCACACACTCCCCTACCATTACATTGGCAGGGCGGGCCCGCCATCAGCACCCCCACCCACTCAGGACGACATCCTTTCATTATGCAGCGCTAATCACCGATCGTTAAAACGAGCGTCTTTACCAAATCCGTTCCACTAATCTATTCCGTTTGTTTGTTTTATGAGTTACTACGCCTGTTCAATCCAGTCCGAGTCCGTGTTTTTTACAGATCCAGGCCATGCCGGTCGTGTTTATTTGAGGCAGAAAAGATCGGAGAAACAGGGGTAGAGACAGGAGCTGCCACAGAGTGAGTACGTTTAACTACAGCGATTAGATGACAATAAAATTAACATTAAATCCCTTTGGTTCTTTGTAAATAAGAAAATCCAACTCAAGCTAAATGTAACAGTTGAGTTTAGCCCAAACTGTTTAGGTGAAGCTGTTAGCATCTGTTTCACATGAAGTCACTGAAGTTAGCTCTGTTGGATTTTGTATAAAGTTGTGAACTTAGCCATAAATGCTGATTTTGTCTCCTCATGTTTTATACAGAACTCAGACTTATTACATGTGTCCAATTAGATCATAAACTGTGGAACTCACTGATAAATATTAAACATGAATATGAGGAAAATCCAAACACCATGGGAAAATTAAATACTGGTAGCCTCCACGCTTCCAGCGTTGATCGCTGATGGAGACACGTGCATGAAGGGGAGGGGCTGTGTGTGTGGGCTATGGGAGAGACGCGTGAGTGAGAGTTACAGAGGAATAGCTTATGCCGTGTTCAGACTGAACGCCTCTCGGGCGTCAAAAACGCGCCTCAAGACCATAGTTGGACGCTTGTGCTGAAGTCAGACGCTTGTCACAAATGTCACCGAGCGTCAAGACATCTTCGTAGCCATCTTGGAAGCAGCTCTTGCCTGAAAACTACCGTTGTTCGGAGGCTAACTACTGTAGTCTCCCTCTTTGCTCCTGCCATGTCCTATGGATCTTTAACTATTCCCCATGGTCTACGCAGGATCTCCCCAGTATTTAAGATCATATCCAGCCCATACGGTTGAAGGGACATTGGTGGCAAGTGGCTATAAGCTAGGTTAGCCCGGTTAGCTTGTTGCGATCGCCTACAGCTCATTGTTGATAAAAAAAAAAAAGTGTGTGCAATAAACCACAAATATGTCAATGCCATCTCAGTGTGTGACCATCATAAAGGCTGTTCTGTGTAGTTAAGGGCTTTATTGACGTGATTAGTCGATTGGCTTGTAGCAGCTTTGGGAATGCTCTGCATCATCAAGACCCAAACACATTCCCAGCGCAGATCCAGCCACTCAAATAAGTTTTCTTGTCGCCGCTTTTAATCCTGGGTGTTTAGGTAAAAGAAACACTGATGTATGTCTTTGTAAAAGTCCCAGAGCTGCTGTAGCTCCTGTTCACAACAGGATAATCCTCCATGACTGTTTACATCTGCGGGCCGCAGAGGATTTCCAACTCTAGCGTCGGCCGCGCTGGACGCCCTGGAGGTGCATCAAAGGCTTCCCACGGGCGAAAATCTTCAAAACGCGCTGCACAGGAGGCGCGGGACGCACTGCGGGACCTCTTGACGCTCCCCGAGGCGTGTCCCCCCATGTATTTTAAATGTAAACCTGACGCTTTGGAGGCTTTGGAGGCGTCTGGTCTGAACACAGCATTAAAGGGCCGCCGCATTTTAACCCCCCTCCCCGCAGCCAAATTGACCGCTGTGGTGGTTCTATATGATGCGTGTTTTAAATAGCTTTAAATTAAAAAAAAAAAAACGAACACAATATGTGGCAGGCGGTGTTGATATGTGGCGGCGGAAAGTCTATGTGTGGGAACACTGCAGTTAGAAAAACGTTTGCGCCGTGGTCTCAGGCTGAAAACATATCACAGACGTTACGCACTGTGGACTTGGAAACCTCTTAAAGGGGAGTATTATGTAAAATTGACTTTTTCAGCTTATATCATGTTATTATGTCATTCCTCATTAAACACATGCCTGGAGTGTTGCCTTGGCTCATTCACATATTTTTGAGTAATCAGTAAAAACTTAGACGGCAGCCATTTTAGGTGTAGCTATGCCTCAGTCCTCCTAGGAACGCCCCCACCTCCTGGAGACGCCTCTGGACCTTTCATCACCAGCCAAGCCACCAACCACTGCTCCTCAGCTCAGCAGAGCCCCCTCCCCGCACAGTAGTGTTGTTTAGATGCCACAGCAGTGTGCTGAAGGGGGCGTGTCGGAAAGCTTCTTAAAGAGACAGAGGCCTATTTCAAGACGTTCAGTACAGCCATTTTGAGAGAGCAATTTTATTCAAGGCAGTTATTTTAATTTACTGCATATACAGACCAACAGAAGGTTACGTCATCATTGTAGTTTGTCAAAATAGCAACAAAAATGAAATGAAAAACAAAAAAGCTATGAAATAAAACAGGTGACGACAACACGGCAATAGCGCAAGGAAAAAGATCCGTTTAGATCAGTTTTTTTGGTCTTAGCTTTCAAATGAGGCACTACACTGGTCTGGCTGTAAGCTTTTAGATTTAGGTAAAGCTGAACTGGTGAAAATGCACTTGGTTAAGAGGTTAATCTGATTACTGGTTAGGAAATAGTAACGCTAGAGAGTACTTGTTACTGAGAAAGGTAGTTATATTAAAGTATTGCGTTACCGGCGTCACTGTAACCACTGAACATTTATCAATCCTTTATGCGGCTGCTTCAAAGTCAGACTCCACCCCCTCCCTCCATCTCAACGCTCTCCTCTCCGTCCGACCGATAATGTTTCACCAATTACGGGTTTAAACTCCGTCCTTTCGAGCGCGCTGAGGAGATCGGCCCCTTTCACCTGCTCTAAAGCCAGGATTAATTAACCTTATCTTGGTGCTAATCCACATGTAATTAAGTGCTGCGACCTCCAGGGGGGGTAAGGACGGGGGTCACCGCTCGCCAGTGACCCAGAATTAGACGCGGGACAAAAGGAAGCTGGAGTGATACAGTAAAAACGACACAAAGCCAATGAGCTGGTTAATGAAGTCATAGTCGCTGCGTATCAGTGATTGTGTAGTACAGTCATTACACAGCGGCTTCAGGAAGTTTATTTATGTTCTGATATGTAGGATTCTGGAACAAGAATTGTCAACTATTACAGGAAACGTTTCACCTTGCCTTTTTCAGCTTCGAAGAATAATAATAGTGGAGTCGAAAACCTTCCAAATGTTAAGGACAAGACAAATCAAACACACAATCTTGTATCACAAAATACAGTTGTGCTCAAAGGTTTACACACCCTGGCAGAATTTTATCATAGGCCTTGTTGACAACAAAAAAGTGCTCCATATCTACTGTGAAGTATGGAGGTGTTTCTCTGATGTGGCTCCAGCAGAATAAAGTGAAGGTCCCGTTAGTTCCAGCTCAGTCTCCTGACCTCAGTATCATTGAGCCACTGTGGGGAGATCTCAAACGTGCAGTTCATGTAAAACAAACCAGGAACTTACAGGAACTGGAGGCTTTTTACCAAGAAGAATGGGCCACTTTACCGTTAGATTATAACAGAACCTTCTCCACAAAAGACTCAGAGCTGTCATTGATGCTAAAGGGGATATTCTTTTTTCATTATGATTTAAGAATGGTAAACTCAGTTGTTTGACCATAAATGGCTTCACACAACCACTAATTTATAATAATAATAATGATGCCTTGGTTTCATATAGCACTTTTCTGGACACTCAAAGATGCTTTACATTGCATTATTCATTCACTTCATACTTGGTAAGCTACTATTGTAGCCACAGCTGCCCTGGGGTAGACTGACGGAAGCGAGGCAACCAGTCTGCGCCATCGCCCCTCCGACCACCACCAACCACTCACTCACTCACTTGGTGTTACCAAACGGTCTCCCATCCAAGTACCGACCAGGCCCTTCCTGCTTAGCTTCCCAGGTCTGACGGGATCAGGCAGAGCAAACGCGGGACGGCCACAACTAACCAGGCAACTGGTAAATTTCCCACCTGGCTCCCACTTGGAAAAATGCCTCGAACTGAACTTGTGAACTCTGGGACCTCAAGACTGCTACGAGTTCATATACGAGATGAAGACAGTAATGGCGCCCCCAGTGGAGGAGCAGCTAATGATAAAACTGTAACAAAACCACTGCACCAGTTACGTGAACGTTACTTTTGGTCACAGCTTTCACCATAACATTATGTCACATGTTTTTAGTTAGATCTGGTTTGAGAAAGATTCATATAACATTAGCATTGTATTGCAGCAACTGTTGTAGCATTAGCCGTGTTGTTACATATGAGTTTACTCACCTGGAACGCTCTGAGGTCGTAAGTCGTAATTTTAAGTGGGAAAGATTGCAGTTACCAGATGCCTGGAACGCACCATATGAGTGAAAATTTGTTTTATCTTTCATATTCTTTGAAAAATGGTAAAAAAAATATATATATATATACGTATATCTGCCTGGGTATGTAACCCTTTGAGCACAACAGTATATTCTACATTGCTTGACTTTAACTAACAACAACTAAAGACACACAGAAAAGGTGCTGCATGAGTTTATTTGACATCAGTCTAATATTAACAGGAAATAAAATATTAATATTCTTCTTCTCTTGGGTCAAATGTAGAGGACACATTTCCCTATGGGGACAATAAAGTACGCCTTACCTCGAAGGTGCATTATGCAACTGTTTATGTGGGGAAAAAAAGTTGATGTTGACCACTCACACACCCGCTGGGTCACTACAAGGTCAAATACACACAAATATCAACTTTTTCCACTTAAAAAGTTGCATAAAAAAAGTAGAGGATGGGATCGATCACGTGGTCCCGTGGTTGGGAGCCCGGCGCTCTACCTATGGAGCTAAACGAGCGGAGCAAAATGCCGCCGCCGCACGTACATTCATTCTATGAACCGCTCCGCGTTTGTGTATTTGGAGAAAACTGAGTAGCGACTTTACAGGTTAGTCTTTATTTATTTAATCATTTTGTAATTTGGGCAAATTCACCTGGGTGCCCAAAGATTTGATCATGGCATAATGCACCTTTAATTTGATCATTGGAAACTGAAAAAAAATGACCCCAAAAAATAAGGTCCGGTGACTTGAAATAAGAAGGCTTTTTCACTTTTTTACAGTCACAGAGAAGCAACTGAAACAACCGCAGGGTAATAGACAGGATACATTACAAAATAAGTGCTAACAAGGATTAGCAACTGTGATGATCTTACAGGTCTGAGATAATGCAATATAAAGGTCTGTTGATTTGTGTCTTTCAAACAAGCTCCCTCTGAAGTACTGAACATAAGCTTCATACACAGGAAACATTTACAAGACAACAACATCAGCCGTGCATATCGGTCGACCTCTAGCAAAGAGTAAGAGATTATCAACCAAGTCTATTTGATCTGTATTAAAGGAACGTGAGATAAATTACAAGCATTAACAAAGCTGTTATGGCTGCTTCTGCTGGTCATTACAAATAAAAGAGAATTGGGGCAGGCGAGATGTGGACCTGTTGTAGGGCCCCCTCTCAACGGGCTCATAAATCTTGTCTTTTTAAAGCACCACTCAGTATAGGATTATAAAGCGGTTCACAACATCAACTAGTTAGGGCAGCAGGGTGGGGGCTCGCTGGTGGGGGCACATAATACCCTGGCTTTTAACGCACCTCACAAATAGGGAAAACAATCAAAAACCACTGACAGAACAATCTTAACCAACATTATTACAGTTGAAGCAGGTATGATAGAAATGAGAAACATGATACATTTGAAGATGATACTTTTGAGAATGATATTATTGTCATTGTTATTATGGTGATGATAATATATGTATAATAAATATGTGCGTTAGTAATGTATGTGTATGTATATATGTATATCTAAAACACTATGACTATTTAAACAATAAGTAAATCAATAGAATGGTGACCAGAATGGTAATATAAGCAATGATAAAAAATAAAAGTTAATTATAAAACTAAGTAAATACACTCAGAAATCACAAACTTTTCTATTTGTATTTTATTGTATTGTATTGTATTTTGAAATTGGGGAAGGCACTTATAAGCTTTCTTGCTTCGGCCTACTCCTTTTGACTTATTATTTATTCATATTTTTATTGGAGTTTTTTGTGATAATGTAAATGAAATGATGTAAATATTGTAAATAATAACACACTGTAAATAATAGCTCAAATAAATCAAATCAAAATCCTTTATCTCCTAAAGGCGTTACCTGGGTGCAGACATCTGGACCGTGGCGTTATCGTCCTTTGACTGTCCTTGTAAAGCGGCGTCAGCCTTTTGCTCCTCGTTTTCCTCTCACACAGCCCGGCCTCTGTGACAGTCGCTCTAATTATCGTGGCTTGGATTCAGCCGCAAAAAAGTTTAGCGTTTCTATAGCAACAGGAGGATACCAGAGGAGTTTTCTTTATTTATTTTCCTCTTAAGCCTTTGAGGCACGATTTCCTTTCACTTTGCGGAGCAGAAAACACGAGCCAAAGACATAACGCGGTTTGTACAGTGGAGTGCGGAAGTTTAGCCACAAGACTTCTATGTGAACACACGGGAGGATGAGAGGGTTTTCATATGCACGGCTAAAAAGAGCTTCAGCCTGGAACATTGTCAGAGTTGAGGCCTGTCTCACATCCTCATGAAGACTGTTCCAGACAACCATACATTTAAATCTGGGTCTATTCATTATTTAGATTTCGTCGCTGATGATTTTTATGCACAAAATGCCTTATCTTTATACAAAAACATAAAATGAGAGATAACTTGCAATACATTTGTGTCTCATATTCATATCAGTAATGTTCAGCAAACGTTTCACATTGATATATATTAATGTATTTTTTGTCCCTATTCACGTTCAGCGTCTCGCCTTGAATCATGAATTAATCGAATCCAGACCCACTCTCCTTCCTACTTTTGCAATCTTACAGACTTGTACTTTAATTGATTGATTGATTGGATTTATTTGAGTGATTATTTACAACAACATTATTGCAGTGCAGAAAATAAATAAAGCAACAAAAAAACTGAAAAGGAGTCGGCTGAAGCAAGAAAGCTTATAAGTGCCTACCCTCATATTCAAAATTAATTTACATTCCGGATACAGAAATACAACATCTCATGTTTACATACAATATAACACTTTACATTACAAATTCCTGAATTACACAATTACAAATGTCCGCATTGACTTTACATACAGCAGCAAGAAAATCACAGGATGTTTACAAGATTTCCAAAGTAAGAAGACATAACACGAAGATAGAAATGTATGCAGTTTACCAATACATATATATATAAACATTTTGATTATTGATTTTTATTTACAATTTGTACTTTTTTCTTTTCTTATTCCTCTTTCCCGTTCACATAATAAACATATCCAATCATTACTTACAGTATAAACACCAGTCACCATTCTATTAATTGACTATTAATTTAGTTATAATCAGTATTACATAATCAACACGACCCATTATTATTGTCATTCCCATTTCCACTGTAAAAATATTGGTTGTGATTGTTTTATTATTTTTGTTGTTTGCCTTGTTTAGTGAGGTGCCTTAAAAGCCAGGGTGTAATATGGCCAGTAGGTAGAAGCAGTAGCCCCCCCAACAGATTCACAGTAATACAAATACTTTAACACAATCCATCTCAGGAAAATAACGGGAGCCATCGTAAAGTCCAGTCAGGTGTTTTTGTGCGAGTAGCTCTTTTGGACACACGGTTCTCTGGTGATTCATGTTGTTTTTTTCATTTATTAATTTGATCGGGACAACACACATTAATGAACAATCATGTACAGGTTGTGCACAAATTGTAAAAATCATACAATTGAATTGCATAGACAAATAAGATCGCCCTAATCGCCCTTGTTCACCTCAGTGATGATCAGAGGGGCGGAGTTCTTACCTTTGTTATTGTTACAGGGACTCAACAGAGGCAGCGGTTTGTCTCTGAAGCCGCAGTCAGGAAAAGAGTAGATGAGATCTGCAGAATCGGCGTCGTAAAAGGAGACCAGGACCGCGTCGCAGTCCACGAACACCCCGATCCTCTGAGGGGCGCTCTGCGGGGACAGGGGGTCCAGGGGTCGGTACAGGCACTGTACATGTTGGAGTTTCTCAAACAGATGCTCCACTGACCGTGCTATTCAACTTTGGTTTGCGAACGAGCTCTTGGATGCTCCACAGCGCTACTGGAAAACTATACAGTGGACTGTTGGACCCAAAGTTGAATAGTTTGGGAGGAACACACAACGTCATGCGTGGAGGAAAAATGAAACGGCACAACATCTAAACCCTCTCCTCACTGTGAAGCCTGGAGCAGGAGCATCAGGGTGTGGGGCTGTTTTGTTTCCTCAGGGCCTGGACAACGTGACATCATCAATAGAAACAATGAATTCACAGAGACCTGAGACATTCACAACAGCGTGGAATAAGTAAGTGAACCCTTGTATTAAATATCTGGCTGATCCTTCTTTTGCAGCAATAACTGATTTCCTGTAGTTGCAGATCAGACGCTCACAACGATCAGGATGAATCTTGGATCATTCCTCTTTACAAAACTGCTGCAGTTCAGTGAGATTCAGGCGGTGTACTTACTTATTCCTCCCTGTCCTGTGAATGTTACATGTTATGGCCAATACAAATATGATCAAATGTGAATGTTTGGGTGGTATTAGTTTAAAGAGGGGGTATTATGCTTTCTTCAATCACATAGCACCAGTCTATAGCATACTACAATGATGACGTAACCTTCTGTTGGTCTGTATATGCAGTAAATTAAAATAACTGCCTTGAATAAAATTGCTCTCTCAAAATGGCTGTACTGAACGTCTTGAAATAGGCCTCTGTCTCTTTAAGAAGCTTTCCGACACGCCCCCTTCAGCACACTGCTGTGGCATCTAAACAACACTACTGTGCGGGGAGGGGCTCTGCTGAGCTGAGGAGCAGTGGTTGGTGGCTTGGCTGGTGACGAAAGGTCCAGAGGCGTCTCCAGGAGGTGGGGGCGTTCCTAGGAGGACTGAGGCATAGCTACACCTAAAATGGCTGCCGTCTAAGTTTTTACTGATTACTCAAAAATATGTGAATGAGCCAAGGCAACACTCCAGGCATGTGTTTAATGAGGGAATGACATAATAACATGATATAAAGATTGAAAAAGTCCATTTTACATAATACCCCCCCTTTAACCCCTTGCACTCGAGAGCCCCCGGTACCGGGGGCAACCCTCGCTGTGCTACACAACGACGCTCGTAGCCGGCTACCGCTTCGACCAAAACACACTTATCATACATCAAATTGTCAAGCAGAAACTCCTCAACAAAAGTATCCACTCCAAACTCAAATCAATGTAACACAGCTCAAACCCCTAGCAATAAAACACCAACATGTCTAGAATTGAAGTTTTGACCAGGTAATTGTTTTTGCTTCTGGGTTTCAAAAGACGAAACGCAGAACTACGAACAAGATATCAAAAGAAAGCTAACAACTCACTGAATCGATCGGTGTAAAGCTTATTTGCACAGCAGTAAACATGTTCAGCAGAGACCGCATCAAACTGCACAAAAAACACCAGCAAATCAAATAAAACATGCAAATGCGGACTTACCTTTGCTGTTTCTTTGCTCTGCTATGCTCCACTGTTCCAAGTTTTTTCACTGGACAAGAGTAAGATGGCACCGTCCTGTTGACGCCATTTTGGCTCTAAAAGACCCCGTATTTCAGCCACAACAGGGCAAAACGCAGAAACTGGGACTCGGAGTGGCTCTTACAGCGCCTGTACGAGCTCGCCTGTGATTCGCCAGGGCTTCTGTCCGTCACAGAATGAGTGGTATCATTCGATTCTGTAGAATCTCCCCTTTCAGGGATATTTTGAGCTCGCTGATTGGATAAAATTTCGTGGAGTTAGCCTGCGCGTAAGACTGCGTCGTCATTTCAGCTTCGCGCACAGAGCGCATGACGCATGAGGAAGAAGTAGCTATCGTATTTTCGAACAGATTTTTAAACTTTTTATCACCACATCATGGCTTTTAGAGGGAAAAAGCGCTTTTACACTCTCGAGGAGACACAGGATATAGTACTTGGAGACATGGAATTTGAAGACATTGTACTTCAAGACTACTCTTCTGACGAGTCCGATCTGTTGGCCACAACCAACCGGTCAAATTATGAATATCGCCCAGATGAAAGGTAACTGTTTTAGGAATATTTTTTTTGTAAAGTAAATGTATATTTTATGTCAATGGTGTAAATTCAAAATGTACAGGCAAGTGTATTGCTATTTAGTGGGAGTACTAGTTTGTTATGTATGTTGATGTTGTATGATGTGTAAAGTGCTATGTAAAACTGATTTATTAGTATTTGTCTTTTTATTTCCATCACTTCAATACTATATGAGACACAATTTATCATGTAACGTCCACACAGTGTGTCAAAAACAAAACATTGTAGTCTTATGTGCCAATTTGTACCACATATCTGAACATAGATTTATTCCACAGCAGTGATGTCTGCAACTGATTGCAAACAGATGCAAATTAGTGACTGTCTGCCTTTGTTTTTCAGTGCTCCTTCAAATACACAGTCTGCCCTCCCTCCAAGGAAGCCACTGTCAGGCCGCGAAAAGCACTCTCCAAGAGCAAGACGGGAGGAAGAGAGCCAGTCCTGCTGCCACATTACCTGCTCCTAGTGATCGCTGGAAAAATCGTGATGAGGAGGACACTGCCCCCAATCCACGCCGTTTTGTGCCAGCAAGAGACACAGGACCTGTTTTGGACAAAAACGCTTCATGGACAGTCCTGCAGTTGTTCCAGCTGTTTTTAGCAGTGCCACTGTGAATACAATTATTGTAAACACAAACACTAATGCTGAAAGGCAAAAGCAGGCTGGAAAAAAATACAAATGGACTCCATTGACTTTGAAGGAGTTTTACATTTTCCTGTCTATACTGCTGTTCACAGGACTTGTCTGTGCACACACAAGACAGGATTATAATGGTCCAATTTGCAGATGCTGAGGAGACTGCTGAGGAAACACCAAATACCTGCATGCCAGTTTATTTTGGGTAGGATGCCACTGCCATGAGAAAGTACTGCAAAAAATGCTTTGACGCAGGGGACAAACGGGTAAAGACTCCTGTGTACTGCAGAAAGTGTCAGGTACCTCTGTGCCTGACCTCCAAAAATAACTGTTTTGTCGCCTGGCATGATGCTATGTGAAGTTTTTTGTTTTATTTTACTTTTGATTACCTGTGTGCGTGTTTACTGTATATAGTTTTTGCAATAAAGTGTGCTGAAATATATAAATTGCGTCTTTACTTTTAGAAAAAAAAAGTATTTTTATGACCAAATATGTAAAAGTATCCCAAATTTTCATTTTCATTGAGATATTCCATATTTCAAATTTTGTGCCAAATTGTGCCAAAATGGCACAGCTGGTCTCCGCCTGGACTTTTTATATTGTAAACCAGTAAAACCCTTCAATTCTTTGTTCAATAGGCACCAAAATTGCTGAAAATGTTGATGACAGGGTTTATTTACAATTTAGGTTGATATATTGCTTCTTTACAGTAAAAATAAGATTGTTTTGCTCCTTTTCTTCTGTTTTTGTTAGGCGGAAATCAAATTAGTTGAAAATAGACCACATTTAGTCTTGCCCACAATTATTTTTCTTCCAAATCTTCACATCCACAACATCCCCAAGCCCCAATAGCACATCTACTGTATGAGTAAAATTTGTATTTTAAAACCTTTCTAATCATGAAATAGTATGGGTATGCTTTTTCGGAATAGGCCAATGTAGATTGCATGAGGTTAAATTGTATTAAATTTTGTAACTTGAAATGAATGTATAAATGTTTGCACAGCCAAGCCCCAGATGTTCTCAGACGG
This sequence comes from Neogobius melanostomus, assembly GCA_007210695.1. Lineage (NCBI taxonomy): Eukaryota > Metazoa > Chordata > Actinopteri > Gobiiformes > Gobiidae > Neogobius > Neogobius melanostomus. The sequence continues at coordinate 910,854 of VHKM01000740.1, forward strand.
CTCATAGTCCCACCTCGATCAGTGAGCTCCATCTGCTAATGGAAATGTAAATGTATTTTCTGTACTTTCTATGTGCATTTGAAAAGCCCTTCTATATGGAGATTGCAAATTAGCCTTGGCTATAAATGTTGTAGTGTGGTACATGTTTATTGTTCATACGTGTCCCTATCAAATAAATGAAAAATAAAATAAAATAAATAGGATGGATTTTTCTCAGAACATCAAATGTGGAGAGTAGCTGTGACCGGCCGTACAGGATGGTTCAATGATAAAATAGAACAGGAATACACGGCTCCTCCCACAGAGAACGCAAGTCTCTTTGTTTAACTCCATCTTACGGCGACAAACCCTCGAACCAGCGACAAATTGAGAAGTTCAGGCTCTCGATAAAAGAGCAATAAAAGTGCAGAGACTTCTCCAGATATCAGCTAACGAAGCCGAGCCACTGCCCCAGGTCAGGTCAGTGCGCTGCAGGGAACGAGGCAGAACCTACAGGCCTTGTTTTACAGGAGCATAAAGAACTTCACTGTGCTCTGGTTGGAAAGAATCATTTAGGAAACGTAATAAGCTACGGCCACAGAACTAGGGCTGGGTATCGAAAAAATAACTGCACACTATAAAGCATTAGTAAAGCATTTGTAAACCACTGTTTAACACTTAATATATTATTAACAAAGCATTCTCCATCATTTATAAATCATTTATAAGCACAGAAGTAGATGTTTAATAAACTATTTATAAGACATATGGTCCTTTTTATAAACTGTTTGTTTGTGATTTGTTATATTCTTTATAAAACATTTAAAAAGCATTCATCACTAATATTTAATCATTTATAAGCCCAAAAATGAAATACTTTTTCAGAAGAGCAGCCTTGATCCCAAGGTACTGAACAACTACCGGCCCATATCAAACCTACCGTTCTTAGGAAAAGTCCTAGAGAAAGTAATATATCAACAGCTCACTTACTTTCTCCTATCTAACAATGTGTTTGATACTTTCCAGTCAGGATTTAGGCCCCACCACAGCACTGAGACAGCTCTGATCAAGGTGACAAATGATATTCGTATGAACACAAATGCAGGTAAGGTCTCAGTTTTAGTTCTGCTGGACCTGAGCGCTGCCTTTGACACAGTGGACCACGGGATCTTACTTCACAGGTTAGAAAACTGGGTGGGAATCTCTGGTACTGCTCTAAACTGGTTCAAGTCCTATCTCGAGGATAGGACGTACTTTGTCGAAATTGGCAACTGTGTCTCAGACAAAATTTCCATGACCTGTGGAATCCCCCAGGGGTCAGTCTTGGGACCCCTCTTATTCAACTTGTACATGCTTCCATTGGGTCAGCTAATAAACAGCAACAATGTGTCGTACCACAACTACGCAGATGACACTCAGATCTACGTGTCACTGACGGCAGGTGAACATAGGCCTGTAGATACTCTCTGTCACTGCATCGAACAGATCAGTTTGTGGATGCAAAACAACTTTCTCCAACTAAATTCAGACAAAACTGAGATCATTGTCTTTGTCCCACAGACACAAAGACAAAGTGTTATCAGTCACCTTGAGTCTCTCGCTCTGAAACCAAAAAATCAGGTTAGAAATCTAGGAGTAATCATGGACTCAGACCTGAACTTAAACAGCCACATCAAAGCAATAACGTCATCAGCTTTTTACCATCTGAAGAACATTGCTAAGATCAGAGGAATAGTGTCAAACCAGACTTAGAGAGACTCATCCATGCATTTGTCTCCAGCAGGTTAGACTACTGTAACGGCCTGCTCACTGGCCTTTCTAAACGAGCTGTTAGAGCTGCAGAACATCCAGAACGCTGCTGCTCCAGTCCTGACAAGAACCAGGAAATACCACCACATTAGTCCAGTGCTCCGGTCTCTGCACTGGCTTCCTGTCACTCAGAGAATAGAATTTAAAACAGCTCTGCTTGTGTACAAGTCTTTTCATGGTTTAGCACCAAAGTCCATCTCTGACATGTTAGAGCCGTATGAACCATCTCGGGCCCTGAGAACTTCAGGGAGGGGTCTCCTGGTGGTTCCAGAGTCAGGACTAAACACGGTGAGGCTGCGTTTCAGTTTCATGCAGCTAAAATCTGGAACAGTCTTCATGAGGATGTGAGACAGGCCTCAACTCTGACAATGTTCAAATCCAGGCTGAAAACAGCTCTTTTTACCTGTGCGTATGTAATTTTATGCAACTGTGAAGCACTTTGAATTGCCTTGTGTATGAATTGTGCTCTACAAATAAACTTGCCTTGCCTTGGAACAAACTGGACTTACAACACAAGCGATGCCAAACTGTCCATTGATTTAAACTGTTATATAAACAACAGGTCTGGTCAAAATATAGAGATGAGGGTCTTTAATTTAAATTGCTGTTGTATCATAGTGTTAAGTGCTCAAGGTTTCCTTACCATCATTGGTATATTGTCCATTACCATAGTTGGCATTGTTCATTCTCCTTACATTGTTGGTTTACATTTTTGTTACAATGTAATAATTATTGTTACCTGTGGTAAAGCCACCATGAAATAACATATGTATACTAATCCTTGAACAAAGTAACAGTGAAGCTGAATGTATTCATCTCTGAATGGGAAACTGGGGTTTGGGATTAAATAAGTTATCTCCTTCCCACTCCCTTTCAGGTAGAAATGGATCATCATGTTCACATACTGTATATTCCTCTTTTGCACAAATGACTTAACTATATTTTGTCTACCTTGTACTTCTGTGCCATTACTTGAAATAAATGAATGAAAAAAAAAGCTCTTGACTTTCAAATGAGGCATTATACTGGCATACAGGCTCTACACCCTGGCTTTTTAACGCACTACACTATTTAGGGCTTACATATTACATAATTAATTGTACATAAAATAATAAATTAAATAAATATAAAAAAGGAAGCAACCAAGCAAATTTGGACACTAATCAATACCACAACAAGGATGGAAATGACAACTGGGAAGTAGCAAGATCACGGATAATATGTATTTAAAAAACTAGTGACTTTGGGGAATGTTAACTGTGTTTGGCATTGATAACCATCTGTAACTAAGTAATGGCCTTTTGTCACTTGCTTTGTACCAGACATCGTACACGAAATGAGAGCGCTGTTGTAGTTGTAAAATGTATATAATAATATTCACTGAGTATAATATGTATATTAATGTGTCTTTTTTATCATAAAACTAGTGACTTTTGGTAATGCTAACAATGTTACCATGGTAACTATCTGAAAGAAATGCAATGATCGCCTTTTGTTACTTGCTTTGTACTAGACAAACGGGTACGTTGTGTGTGTGTGTGCATGCTGTGTTCCCAGGCTCTTGTATCTTGTACTTAATATGCTCCCTGTATTACTGTGATATGATTAAATGTTTTTTTTCCGCTTATAAGCTTTTGCTTCAGCCCACTCCTTTTGAGCAAGAATTTTAACTGTTCAAATAAACTAATAAACTAAAATAAAAAACTAAGCTCCTGCTTTGAGATTTGGATATGAATAATTAATTAATTAAACCTAAGCTGGCAGGTAACAGGTTAAGAAATGACTGTGTTACTAGCTCAACAACCCGACCACCATCAGAACCTTCATCAAGTCATGACAGAGTGAAAACCTGACAGAAAATGACCTTTTAAAGTCATGTGGCCTTAAACTTTGGATCAGCTTCAAAACGGACTATTTCAGTTTAACTGTTGTTTTCAATAAAAGTTTTTGTCCTTTTCTTCTTGTTGCAGACTGAAGTTCTACTTGAACCGTGTTAAGATCCAACCATGAAAAATGTGGATCTTTTCAGCTGGTCTTAAACTGTAATTATAGATATTGTTTTGTTTGATTTTATATAACCGATATGTTGTCATATTGTAGTAATCCGGGTATGGTTCGTTCTTTTTCATTTTCATCTCTTTTTGTTTTACTCTTAAGTTACACACTGGGTTAGAAATGACTGGAGGCACTGAATGGTAAACCAATCTCGCAGAAAAAGTTGATCAGTTTTCCCCCCCAGTATCTCAGTGTTGACTCTTTGATTTTGAATTGGGCTGAAGGCCAGCACTGGACCTGTTCCTATGAGCTGAGTCTGGTGATGAGTCTTGTGTAAACAGTCTTCGTGTTTAGGGTTTTCCTTCAAAATTATAGATATTTTTGATGATTATTAAGTACATAAAAACAAAGATGATTTTATTTAGGCTTTATTGAAGTTTTACAAAGAACTACTAAAGTGGTTCATATTTTATGAACATTTAACAGCTTCATTTAGAAGTAGATGGTTACTCGGCAGATTCACCCTGGAGGAAAAAGTGCATTCAATTAATGTGTATACAGTTTCTTGTTTTCACCATATAGATATTTTTTGTAAATCCTTACCTTTCCGGCATCACGGCTCTTGACTCTGAGCTTGTTGACCTGGGACTCGGCGATATCGGCACGCTCCTGAGCTTCTTCAAGTTCATGCTGAACCTTCCTGAGCCTGGACATGTGAGTGTTGGCATGCTCCTCCTAAAAATGTTGAACGTTGATTTGTAAACATCCATAAAAACATACCATATGGAATGTCATTTTTATTTTATTTTTTATAACTCACAGCCTCCTCAGATTGTCTCTTATACGCCTTGACTTTGAGCTGCAGTTTGTCCACCAGGTCCTGGAGCCTGAACATGTTCTTCTTGTCCTCTTCAGTCTATACATGCATACGTAGAAAGGTGGTGATAAACAATTTGTATTTCCATATTGCATATTGTAATTTAAAAGTATGATTATAGTATTGAAGCTATACAACAGTATATTGGAATTTAATATTGGAATTGAATACTGCGAATAGTGCAAAGGATGTGTGGGAAAAATAACTTGACTACATTGAAAGATGCCCTTCATATTGGGCAAAATGTAAAGTGAGAACTTACCTGGTAGGTCAGCTCCTTGACTCTCCGCTCATATTTACGGACACCTTTAACAGCATCAGCTCCGCGCCTCTGCTCGCCTTCAACTTCCGACTCCAGCTCACGCACCTTTTAATAAGAAGTGTTATGATTATCATCTTCATATATGCAATTCTAGTGTTATATTTCAGCAGACACTCACCCTGGACTCCAGTTTCTGGAGTTGCTTCTTGCCTCCCTTCATGGCCAGGTTCTCAGCCTCATCCAGACGGTGCTGCAGGTCCTTGACAGTGACCTCCAGGTTTTTCTTCATCCTCTCCAGATGAGAGCTGGTGTCCTGCTCCTTCTTCAGCTCCTCAGCCATCATGGCGGCCTGAAATGTTATCATTGTATGTTTCATTCTGTCATGAACAGTGTACTCTGGTGTTGGACATGTGAGCTCACATCAGTGATGGCCTTTTTGGCTTTCTCTTCAGCATTTCTTGCTTCCTGTACCGAGTCATCCACTTCACCCTGAACCTGGATCAGGTCAGACTCCAGCTTCTTCTTGGTGTTCATAAGACTGGTGTTCTGTTAGAATAATAATAAAAAGTACTTGGTGTTTTTGCATTTATTTTGCACCATACTTTATCACAGTAATTGTTCTTTCCAAACCTGAGAGTGAAGCAGTCCACCACGCTCGCTAGCATCCACCAGCTCTTGCTCAGCCACTTTACGTGCTCTGTCTGTCTGCTCCAGAGCAGCTCTCAGCTCCTCAATCTCGCCATCATCAGGCCATTTCTGCGCTCCACCATGGCAACCTGCTCCTTCATGTCTTCTTGTCCTCTGACGGCATCATCAAGGTGCAGTTGGGCATCCTGGCCACAGAGAAACATTGTATGGAAATATTCTCCAACATAATCTTTCATTTAACTTGTATCTGTTTTCTGACCTTGAGCTGGCCCTGGACGTTCCTGAGCTGTTTCTGAGCTTCAGATGCCTGTCTGTTGGCGTGGCTCAACTGAATCTCCATCTCGTTCAGGTCTCCCTCCATCTTCTTCTTGATTCTCAGAGCATCATTCCTGCTCCTGATCTCAGAATCCAGAGTGCTCTGCATGGAGTCAATGATTCTCTGGCTGTTCCTCTTGATCTGCTCCATCTCCTCGTCCTTCTCTGACAGCTTCCTGTCAATCTCCCCTTTGACCTGGTTCAACTCCAGTTGGACACGAAGAATCTTGGCCTCTTCATGTTCCAGTGTACCCTAGAAATCCCATTGTACTTGTATTATCATTCATTCCTATATGAAAATAACATTTACAATTGCTATATAACACATTTCTCTAATGATAAAACGTTACCTCAGCTTCCTCAAGGGCAGTCTGGATTTCTGATTTTTCAGTTTCAACTGTCTTCTTGGACTTTTCCAGCTCATGAATGCTCTTTCCAGTCTCTCCGATCTGCTCAGTCAAGTCAGAGATCTCCTCTAAATAGGAAACAAGCATGAGCCTTGCTTATTGTGCAGCTAATTGTATAGTGTTGTATATCCCAAAATGTTGGTGTACATACGCTGCAGGTTCTTGTTCTCTCTCTTCATTGTCTCCAGGTGATCCAGGGTCTCCTCATAAGAGTTCTTCATCTTAAAAAGTTCAGTGCTCAGAGACCGAGCCTCTTTCTGAGTTCCCTCCAGTTCAGCTTGTCCCTCCTCATACTTCTGCTTCCACTCTGAGAGAACCTGGAAATATTCGATTTGAGTTTACATGAATGTTAGAGAACATCCATCTTGTTTGTGTGTTTTAATTCATGTTTTACTTTGTCAAAGTTCCTCTGCTTCTTGTCCAGATTGGCAGCCAAACTATTAGCTCTCTCAACATCAATCATGAGGTCCTCCACCTCACCCTGCAGCCTCTGTTTGGTCTTCTCCAAAGATGCACACTTAGAGTTCACAGCCTCAATGCATTCTTCAGCCTCCTGCAGGCGCTGGGCCAGTTTTTTCCTGTGATGAAGGAAATAAAGACACAAAGAGAATAAACTTAATATAACGATCATCCTTGGAGTTCTACTAAAAGAATCATTCCACTTACTTGGCCTCCTCCAGCTCCTCAGTGCGCTGAATGGCATCAGTCTCATATTTAGCTCTCCACTGAGCCACTTCACTGTTGGCCTTGGACATTCCTCTCTGGAGCTCAGCCTTGGCCTCCTGCTCCTCCTCAAACTGCTCCCTGAGCAGATCACAGTCGTGACGGGCAGACTGGACTCCATGTGCCAGGGCATTCTTGGCCTATAGACAATAATAATCAGTGTGCAGCAGTCATTTGAACATATCTTTGAGTTTACTGGCTAAGTGATAAGATTGTTCATACCTTGACTTCTTCCTCAACGTGTCTCTTCAGTTCTTCAATCTGTTGAGTGAAAGCCTGCTTGCCTCTGGTTAGCTGAGAAACAAGAGCTTCCTTCTCCTCAATTTGACGAGAGAACTCACCTGTAATTGCAGCCTGATTTAGTTCATCCGATGGGATTCAAACTAAAACATGTTCAGTTTAGGACCATACCATTCTCTGTCTGGAGCCTGGCCCTCTGAGCACTAAAGTCATTCAGCTGGCGGACATTCTCATCGTTTTTGGCCTTGAGCTCACTCAACTGGTCCTCAAGAGTTCTGCACATTTTCTCCAGATTGCCCTGTTAGGATACAATATTGTTTAAAGTTTTACTATAGACCCTTTAACTGCTGACATCATTAGTGACATCAGCTGGAGGCAGGAAGTGATCAAGAGAAATAAGATTAAACTAAAACTAGCGATTTTAAGTGTAAAACTACAACTGAAAAATGTGGTCCTGTTGTGGCTTGAGGTGCAAGAACAAGAGGAATGACATTTGAGACGATAAAATAAGATTTATCTGATATTTCCAAAAACAGTTAGACATTTGTTTATCGTTACTATGACAACAGCTACAATGGAAATAGATAGGAATCGAGCTTCCCGCCTCCAGCTAAGCCCGGAATGTTTACAAACAATTAAAGGGTCTATAGTGACAAGATTCCATTTTTTAAAGTCACAGAGAGGAGCAGTTTACCTTAGACTTAGCCACACCCTCCATGTTGCTGGAGAGGTCATCAATTTCCATTTTGTACTCGCTCTTCTCCTTTTCCAGCTTCTGCTTGACACGCTGGAGGTTGTCGATCTGCTCTCCCAGCTCAGCAACAGTGTCAGCCTGCTTCTTGCGCAGAGCTGAAGCCGTGGCCTCATGCTGCAGTGTGGACTCTTCAAGATCACGACGCAGCTTCTGGAACTCAGCCTCACGTTTCTTGTTCAACTCAATCTGAGAAGCTGTTGCTCCACCAGCTTCCTCAAGTCGTTCACTGATCTCCTCGAGTTCTCTGGAGAGGTCTGCTCTCTGCTTCTCCACCTTTGCACGAGCTGCTCTTTCAGCCTCGATCTCCTCCTCCAGCTCCTCAATACGAGCCTACATTTCATCACAGACAAGAAGATCAACACTTTTCCTCGTTTGAACCATAATACTGTCAATCTGAAGCAGCACCACGTATTACCTGAAGCTCTTTGATCTTCTTCTGAAGCTGGGCACCAAGAGACTGCTCATCCTCAATCTTGCTGAGCAGCTGGCTGGTCTCAAAGTCCTTCCTAAAAGAAAGTACAACTTTCTCATTTTTCTGTTATTAAACAAAAGACCAGTTGATAAAATGTAAGACATACTTTTTGATCTTCTCATCAGATTGCTGCTTGTCATTTTCCAGGTCCATGATGGATTCCTGGGCCAGTTTCAGGTCTCCCTCCAGCTTCCTTTTGGCTCTCTCAAGGTCCATGCGGAGCTTCTTCTCTTGCTCCAGAGAACCCTCAAGCTATCAAACATTGTAATATTTTAATAATGAGATAATACTATAATAGTTATGACTATACAGTATATATGTATATATATGAAAGCCTCACATCATCGACTTGCTGTTCCAGCTTGGTCTTGGCCTTGGTCAGAGTGTTGACTTTGTCTTCCTCTGCCTGAAGGTCATCCAGAGTTTGCTGGTGGGACTCTTGGAGGGCTTTCTTCTCTTTGGTCAGCTTGGCAATAGCCTCATCTTGAGATGCCATCTCCTCTGTAAGATTTTTAACCTGAAACAGCATTGACATATTGTCACTTTTTGAAACAATTTACTGTAAGAGTATTTCATAATCATGTCATAAGTCTTCAATTTAACCTGCTGTTTACATCTACTTAATGTACATGACAACTGTATCATTAAAAAAAAAAATAAAAAAAAAAATATATATATATATATATATATATATATATATATACCCTCCTCGAACCGCAACCTTAACGTGGTGGAGGGGTTTGAGCGCCCGAATGATCCTGGGGCTCTGTTGTCGGGGGCTTCGTGCCCCTGGTAGGGTCTCCCATGGCAAACAGGTCCTAGGTGACGGGTCAGACAAAGAGCGGTTCAGAAGCCCCTTATGAGAGACCAACAGGCCCGTTAGAATCGTGAGGCCGTCCTTCTGTGGACCCACCACCTGCAGGAGGAGCCATATTGGGCTGGTGCTATGTGATTTGGGCAGCTCCAACAGCTGCCCCCATGACCCGGCAACGGAAAAGTGGAAGAAGATGGATGGATGGATATATATATATATATATATATATATTTAGTTCATTCAAAAGTGGCATTAATATATTTACAACAAAACTGCCAAGCCAATGCAGTTTGAATGAAATATACAGCTAAACAAACCTTGTTCTCAGTGGCATGTTTCTCTTTCTCCACTTTAGCCAAGGTGAGCTCCAAGTCGTCGATGTCTTTCTTCAGCTCAGAGCATTCATCCTCCAGCTTCCTCTTCTTGCAGTCAGCTCAGCATTGATTTCCTCCTCATCCTCCAGTCTCTCAGTTGTCTCTTTGACTTTGGCTTCAAGTTGGATTTTGCTTTTAATGAGCCCCTCACACCTCTCCTCTGCATCAGAGAGGTTTTCACCCTCCTATATAAGATAGACATGCATAAAGATGAACATGTTAGGATCTCACACAGGTTTCTTTTAAATGACTATCGTTTCATTTCTTGCTGACCGATGCCACTTGCAGCTGCAGATCATTCTTCTCCTGCAGGATGGAAACCATTTTCTCCTCCAGCTCCTTCTTCTTAGCCAGAGCGGTTGCCAGATCAGTCTTCATCTTTTCATAGTTCTCCTTCATGTTCTGGAGCTCCTTCTCAGTCTCAGCGCTCTGCAGGAGAGGCTTGATCTTGAAATACAAGGTCATCCATGGCCAGTTTTTGACATTCATGAAGGAGCGGATATTGTACTGGATGCTATAGATAGCTTCTCTGTAAGCAGAAAAGAATTGATCAATATTTCGTTGGCATTATGAATTCTTTAGTAGAATTGATCTGTACCTTCTCTCCATCATCTTAACAAACTCCTTCCTCATAACATAGCCTCTGCAGAGAGCCTGAGTCATGGTCACCAGCGAAGCCAGTTTCTCATCTCTCATCTCCTCCAGCTGACCCAGCAGACCAGCTTTGAAGAACACCTATTGCAACATTGAGTAATAAAACATTAGTAAATAAAGATAAATCACAATAACATTCTAAACTGAATATAGACCTTGGTGTGTCCAAACAAGTACTGGTGTGGTCCACATCAATGGAGCCAAGCAGCTTTTCTGTAGCTTTCTTGTTGTCCATGAACTGTCCCTCAGGGATGACACTGGCATTCAATACTTGTATCTGAGAAAGTTTCATTTTAGTAATCCGTTCTTTGTTTTTGCTTTCAACCTCTTCAATTTGAAATGTGTAAAAAGTACCTCTGCTTGAAGTCACCGTAGAGGACTCTGCTGGGGAAACCCTTTCTGCAGATTCTGATGCCCTCCAGCACACCATTACACCTCAGCTGGTGGATGACCAGGAAGTTCTCCATAAGACCTGAAGTTGAATGTATAATACTTTTATTATTAAAATGATGTTCACAAATCACACAGATCCACTATGACCCCTTTAAAAAAGGGATACTCACCTGGAGTTTTAGTTTCATTGGGAATCAAGCAACGTACAAAGTGAGGGTGAGTGCTCCTCAAGTTGGTCATCAGCTTGCCCAAGTTCTCCTGAATATCATAATATAATGAATTATGACACATTTCCTTTATGTGATATCACATCAAAGATAAAAAAAAACATACTCTGAAGAGGGCAGACACAGTCTGGAAAGAACCACCCTTCTTCTTGCCACCCTTCTTGCCAGCAGCAGCAGCAGCATCAGCTAAACAATAATAATTTGATTCTTATTCTGTGTAATATCATGTTCCAATGTGTAAAAGATGCACTTACCTTCTCCATGGGCGGCATACAGGAAAATCAAGAGTTTGTTTGCAGACTTCTGGTAGAGCTGAATAACTGAGTCGTTCAGAGGGTCCTTGTTCTTTTCCAGCCAGCCAGTGATATTGTAGTCAACTGTGCCAGCGTAGTGGACCAGGGAGAAGTGAGCCTCAGCCTTGCCTTTGCCTGGTTTAGGTTTTTCAAAGGCTTTGGTCTTGCCCAGATGCTGGTCATGCAGCTTGTTCTTGAATGTTAAATCAGAGGCCTTGGGGAACATGCACTCCTCCTCAAGGATGGAGAAGATTCCCATTGGCTGTCAAGAATGATCATATGTTAGTAAAATGCATACTTTTTAAATTCATGCTACAAATGTGTCCGATTACCTTCTCAATAAGCTCAATGCAGGCCGCCAAGTCCATACCGAAGTCAATGAACTCCCACTGAATGCCCTCTTTCTTGTACTCCTCTTGCTCCAGGACAAACATGGTGTGGTTGAAAAACTGTTGCAGTTTCTCGTTGGTGAAGTTGATGCAGAGCTGCTCCAAGCTGTTGTACTAGAAATCAAAGGTAAACTACTATTTAGCTTCATAGCATAATGAGTAAACCTGTTTCATAATAGTGATAAACCTACATCAAAGATCTCAAATCCAGCAATATCCAGCACTCCAATGTAGAAGTTTCTGGCCTGCTTAGTGTCCAACATCTCATTGATACGGATAACCATCCACAAGAACATTTCTCATAGATAGACTTGCACAGAGCACTGACAGAATTGGCGACCTTGAAATAAGAAGAACGTAATAAATCACAAAAGTAGAGAATGTAGTGACATTATATTTGTGTATTTCAGTAATGCTTTACCTGTGGGACGGTTTGACCTTTGGTCACCATCTCATTTCCGACTTTGACTCTTGGGTAGCACAATGCTTTAAGCATATCCGCCGAGTTTATACCAAGGAGGTAGCAGATCTTGTCAGCCACTAAAAAAGGTTAAATAAATTAGGTTAAATATGAGTAAAACAGGTTTAAACATAGGATATTCTAACCTTCCATTAATAACTGTCAAACTGATTATTGTAATTACCCTCAGTGCCGTCAGGCTCAGCCTGCTCCTCGCGCTGCTTCTGCTTGAATTTCAAACCGCCGTGATGCATCACAGCACCAGTCAGCTTGTAGATGTTAAACTTCTCCTCGGCATTGAAGCCCAAGATATCAATGGCAGTCTGAACAAGGATTGAGCAACATTTATATCTTCTTTAAAGTTGTAAACTGTATGCACAAGCAAACAAAAAATGTGCACTGTGTGTGGAAAATAACTCTGATTACTGTACACCACTCTACACTGCCCCATGGTGGCGCTGCTACACAAAAGCTCAATTCCATAAGCTGTAGGTATAATACAACGGTGCTTTTTCTATTGAAAGTCACTCGCTGAACAAATGCCAGTCTGCATCATAATGTGACCACATTATACCCTCTCATAAGAAATGCTGCATATAAAGTTATGATGAGATTCATGGACTCACAAAATGAAATGATAACTGTTCTTATAAGCCCTGACCTTAGCAGTATCAGGTCCAGCTCGGTGTTTTGGAGACACTGGAGAAACTGCTTATACAGACTGCACTATAGTGTGGTATACTCTGCGTCTCCTCTGTTTTACATGTTTTTTATCAACCCTTTAAAATCTGAGACAAAGACTGATTGATAAATTGTCATGTTGAGTTGTATTTTCTCCTTTACATCAGTTGCAATGAACTCCTCCACATCATCGATGCTCTTGACGGTAATTTCACCCTGGCTGATCATCGGGTAGTCGTAAGGGTTGGTGGTGATCAAAAGGGCCTCTGATGTATAAATGTTTAAAAACGCAGTTCAAGTAAAGTGAACAGAAACCTCTGTACTAAGCATGTGACATTATGTGACATGGCATACCCAGCAGCTGAGGCTGGTGGCCTGTCATGAGCTGGTAGAAGATGTGGTAGCTCCTCTCAGCAGACAGCTGGAAGGTCACACGGGACTTCTCCAGCAGGTCTGTGTGGAGAAACATTAGAATAAACTCATCATTTGAGTTAGTATCCCCAATAAAGCTGTTGTTTTTTTGTCTGTAATATATTAAAGGTCACGGTTTCATTGTGTAGCTTTATCATTGTTGTTTCTTAACTAGCATTATTCCTTTTCGGGAATGTATAAGGTACATGAGTTTCAGTGATGTAAATCTCACTCAATGTAAATGCCATCTTAAAAAATAGAAGTAGGCTTGTCATTTGTTTTTAATGATTTTAGTGCAATAACAAATATGAAGTTGCTCATTTTAAACTTACATGTTTCAATATCAGCTGAAGCGAGCTTGCCAGTGGTGCCAAAATGAATCCTGATGAATTTACCCTGAATTTGAAAGAAATGTTAATGAACTCCCGTGGTTTGAATGTGTACTTAGTCTGACAGGTGTATATACTCACGAAACGAGAGGAGTTGTCATTCCTCACAGTTTTGGCATTACCGTAAGACTCCAGCAGAGGGTTGGCAGCGACAATCTGATCTTCAAGAGAGCCCTGAAATGGAGATGTTTGGGTGCAACTTTACCCCCTCATAACTGATGTATTTGTCTGTCTGTATTTGTCAGGCTTTACCTGTATTTTGCTGCCAGCACCAGGTGCAGGGGCACCCTTTTTAGCTCCAAGTGCTGCAATTGTTGCAAAGTACTGGATGACACGCTTGGTGTTGACAGTTTTTCCGGCACCGGATTCTCCGCTGGTTTAGGAGAAGCATATTATAAAGCAACTGATACCTTTTCAATTATTCTTATCTGTGCCTTTTCTACTTACGTAATCAGAACAGACTGGTTCTCACGATCTGAAATATTCATTTGAAATATTTCAAATTAAATGTTTCTATATATTTAAGCATGTTTTCCTGATATTTTAAACTTGTTGTATCTCACCAGTACTCATGAACTGATAGGCATTGTCAGAGATGGAGAAGATGTGGGGTGGAGCCTCAATCCTCTTCTTGCCTCTGTAGGCTGATACGCAGGTTTCATCGTATACGGGAAGCCACTTGTAGGGGTTCACCACGACGCAGAACAGCCCAGAGTAGGTCTGAAACAAGGCAAGTTTATTTGTAGAGCATAATTCATACATAAGACAACTCAACGTGCTTCAAAGTTGCATAAAATTACAAGAAAGCAGATCAAATCAATAAAACATCAACACGTGTTTAGTCCTGACTCTGGGAACCACCAGGAGACCCCTCCCTGAAGTTCTCAGGGCCTGAGACGGTTCATATGGCTCTAACATGTCAGAGGTGTATTGTGCCTTGTACACAAGCAGAGCTGTTTTTAATTCTATTCTCTGAGCGACAGGAAGGCAAAAATCTTGTCCCGTAGAAAGCAAATTTCTTGTTGATATATCCGACAGCTTTCATAAGGAGATGTTTGTGTTACTTCATTAGCCATGTTGACAAGATTGTTGTTGCTGGCCCGTCAGATGTCAAAAGTTGTAAAAATAAATTTTTTAAAAGGCATAAAAATGATTAAAAAGTCTTGGTTCACTTAAAAGAAGAGAATAAAATCATATCCAAGACATGTGCCAAAAACAGAATGATAAAAAGAGGCAGGAGCAAGCTGAGACACGTCTGCACTCTCGAGAAGCAGAAAGTAGTAAGAATAAAACACAGAAGTAATGAGTGTATAGTTCTGTTGGTCTCTATGATCTACTGTAGATGGTGAAAACTTACGTAGATCATCCATGAGGCATAACGCTCTTTGAGGTTATACAACACAGAGGCCTCATTGAGGTGGGTCATCATGACCATGTCCTCCATCTTGTCATACTTGGGAGGGTTTCTGGCGTGGATGTCGTCCTCTTTGACAACGACAGTCTAAAGACGGTACATTTGCATTATTACACTTCACTCGTTCAAAACATATATCAAAAATATATAGAAACGTGCCTTTGCACCGGGTCCTTCAATCTCACATGTGGCTTTACCACCCTCTCTTTTGGTGACTTTACATTTGAGGTACATCTCAGCTTGGTCGACACAGAAGAACGCTGTTTTGGCATCGAAGGGGAGGGTTGTGGACTCAAGCCTCTCCTTCTCTGGCTTCCGGAGGTAAACAGCCGCCGGGCCATACTGCTCCATCTCTGCGTCCGTGCTCATGGTGGCACGTAGGTTGTGTCTGTACAATTATTCATACGTCAATAAAACAAACTCTGTTTCACAAAAATGTTCAATCTAATAGTACCTTTTCTACTACAGAAAAAATGACGCTCTGGGCCGGGTAGATGTCAACTGGCTGTGTGACATTAAAGAAACAAAAATATTAAGCATTAAAATCAACAAGACAGTCCATTTTTATAGAAAAAGAAAATAGTTCATTGGCAAAAAACAGAAAAGTACCATTGAAAAAAAAATGCTTGTAATTTTGTCTTTGTGTAGAAGTGTCCCGAGCTCATTTAGTGCCATCACCTGTACTCAGAGGTGGTCGAGCAGCCAAAGTATTTACTCCAGTAAGAGTAACGTTACTTTAAAATAACTTTACTCAAGTACAAGTAAAAAGTTGTGACCCAAACAATTACTCAAGTAAAAGTAAAAAAGTACTTGGAGAAAATGATACTTGAGTACTGTGAGTAACTGAGTAACTGCTATAGTGAAAAAGTTTAGAGGTGGTGCGCTTGTGAACGCTTTAATAATAAGAAATTGATTTTCAATGACGCCATAAATTGGGTGAAACAAAACATGAAATCAGGTGGAAATCGTGGAAAAAGTGACAATTATGTGTACTCAGTAAAAAACAAATACTTCATTATAAATTTACTACCCGCCTCTGCTTCTTCTTAATCAAATCCACACAACTTCAGTTTCACATTAGTGTTACCTGTAGAGTAACACAAATCCATGATTGTAACCTTTGTCTCTGATCAGCTGAATGGGAATGACCTCTTCTTTAGTAATGTATTTATTTTATTTGACCTTTATTTAACCAGGAATGTCCCACTGAGATTAAGAAACTCTTCAGGGGAGTCCTGGCCCCAGAGGGGAACTTATTGTACATGTTTTTAGTGGTGGGGAAACCCGGAGTACCGGAGGAAACCTACGCAGGGGAGAACATGCAAACTCCACAAGGAATGGCCCCATCCAGGTGGGAATCGAACCTGGGACCTTCTTGCTGTGAAGCACGAGCGCTATCCACTCTACCACCATGCCGCGGTTGTACTGTTGTGTGTGATGCTTAAGTGTGTGTGTGTGTGTACGTGTGTTCTTGTATTTGTGACATTGTGAGGACCAGTTTGAGTTTTAACCAACAGAGTGAGGACATTTGTGGAAAGTGAGGACATTTTAGGTGCTCCTCACTTATAGGTTGCGTTCACGTAACATCACAACATTCTAAAGAGCCATAGTTTAATATTGAGGTGGAGGGCAACTGAAAATTCCATGGCCGTAACCATAGTAACGCTCAAAATGCAGATTCATAGCCTTAAATCATTGCTAATTTCTCTGTAATTACTGGGCCAATTCACATGAAACAAAAGCTGTCACAAAGTTCAAAGTCATATCTTGCAGCTCATATGAACATAAGTCTAATTATTTCCTCACAAAGGCGTCCAAAAGTGGAGACAATATTCAAAAACATGTGCTTGATGTTGGCCAGTAGAAAGGACTTTCAGCCATAAAATTCACATGTCAGGTTTGTGAATCCAGGCACTGTCACATGATGATCAGAGAAAACATTTGACATTTTCTTTTGGAATTTCTTTCAAAAACTGTTTCTCTCCAATAGAGTTGTATTGGCACTTGCCCTCCGACTGAAATATAATTCTATAACGTGAACGCGACCTATTCAAAGGACTGTTTGAGGGTCAAGATGTGGTTTTAGGGTTAGGATTAAGGTTAGGGTTCAGGGTCTTGATAATACATTATGTCAATGAGTGTCCTCACTAAGATAGTTCATTATGTGAGTTACAAGGTATGTGTGTGTGTGTGTGCGTGCGTGCGTGCGTGCGTGCGTGCGTGTGTGTGCGTGCGTGCGTGCGTGCGTGCGTGTGTGCGTGCGTGTGTGTGTGTGTGTGTGTGCGTGTGAGAGAAAGAGAGAGGATGTTGAATCTGATCTCAGGGCATATCAAATAAAGTAACCTTGAAAATGGAGGATTTATCTGTTATTGCAAATGAACTTTTTCCATGTCTAATGGGAACAGCCGTAGAAGTAGACCGTACTTAGCTTTTTAATGGCTGGCCCTCAAATATAACAATAAAATATTTTATTTTATTTTCTCTTCAAAATACACACTATATCACTTCAATTAAATGACATAAACAAGCACCAATATTTAAAAAACAACTCAATGATATCATAAGTCACATAAAGCTCCATGTGTTCACTCACCTGCCTTGGATGCCGTTCAGTTAAGAGCCCAAGTCCTTTGCAGTGGTTTTATACAGACATCATCTGCCCCGTCAGCATATGAGGTCCATTTAATTTGGTCAGGAATTCTGCACACCATGTTGCTTCATAGTGATACATTACATCAACATCAGCAATCAGGTTTTATTACTGAATGGGCACTTTTTTGTATCTTTGCTTTATCTTTGGTCATATCATTACGGAATTATTAAAAATAAAATGTTTTCAATTCTATACATAATACACACATGTACATTGCATTTGATGTAATATATAAATGTAATAATGTGCATTTATATATTTTATAAAATAATAAAATACTGTAGATAGAAGAACATACATATTGACTGTAATCTCTTTACACCAATGGTCTATTTTTGACTTTATTCTGTTTGTTTTGCTTTTAAATACTTAGTATCTTCAGTATGTAAAGTGGTAAACTATTAAAGTAAATTGATTTGGGACACAGTGAACACAGTTGACTCCTGCTCCATCTGATTCTACTGCCAGCAATGTTCAAATGTGAATGTGAATGTGAATCAACATGCCAACATATGTAGTTTCACGACACGGCAATATCTGAAATACAATTCAGACTCATGTACCTTTGAGAGCAGTGACCGGCTGCTAATGAATACACCCACGAAGACTAACTTTTCTCAACAAGATTGTAACTAAAGGGATTCTCTGTAAGCCGAGCCATCTCAGCTCAGTTATTAGATTGACCAACTATTCCTGTGGTTGCACTGACTTTTTAATTTGTCGTCACGCCAGCATATCAAATGATATGCTCTGGACCAAAATAAATTGGGCCAACGGAATGGTAGAGAGCTTTTTGTTTTTGTTTTTTCAGTGTAACTGAAGCTTGTTATAAACTGGAACTTTAGTGTTGATGAGGAAAAACGTTCGACACTTCACCTACACAGTACAGAAGATGACAACTCCTATACAACCGAGAGCCTACACAGACGTTATAAATACTTCCCAAACCATGACCAAAACAGGAGCGATGTCTTTCTTGTTATGTCAGCTACAAGGCCACGACAGACCAGAGGGGCACATCCTTCGACTGTCACAAAGTTCAAAGTCATATCTTGCAGCACACATGAACATATGTCTAATTATTTCCTCCCAAAGGCGTCCAAAAGTGGAGACAATATTAAAAAACATGTGCTTGATGTTGGCCAGTAGAAAGGACTTTCAGCCATAAAATTCATGTCAGGTTTGTGAATCCAATCACTGTCACCTGATGATCAGAGAAAACATTTGGATTTCTTTCAAAAACTGTTTCTCTCCCATAGAGTTGTATTGGCACTTGCCCTCCAACTGAAATATAATTCTATAACGTGAACGCAACCTATTCAAAGGACTGTTTGAGGGTCAATATGTGGTTTTAGGGTTAGGATTAAGGTTAGGGTTCAGAGTCTTGATAATACATTATGTCAATGAGTGTCCTCACTAAGATAGTTCATTGTGTGTGTGTGTGTGTGTGTGTGTGTGTGTGTGTGTGTGTGTGTGTGTGTGTGTGTGTGTGTGTGTGTGTGTGTGTGTGCGTGCGTGCGTGCGTGCGTGCGTGCGCATGTGAGATAATGTATTTGTAACCCTATAGGTGCTGCATGCTGAACATTGTGTCTTCTGTTTATGGAGTGCATGGTTTGCTACTGTTTTTATTTGAGCTAATTACCATTTTAGAATTCACACAAGTAAACTTGTGTGAACTTGTGAAATAATAAATAACCTGAAACTTAAGTTGGGCCTCTCTCTCTGTTTTGACCACGCATCAACCCACACTCACCTGTGTTCTTTGTAAGTCGAAATGAATTTATTGATGTCTGTGTCTAACTTGGAAATGTGTTGTTAGTCAGATATGTTAGTCTGACTTCTGAGGAGGTGCAGGGGAGGAGGAAACGTTTTATTTTAAGGAGACAGAAGGAGGAGGAATACTTGAGGAGAACCCAGAAACACACTTCAGATATAAAGTGTTTTATTGTGCATTAGACTGTGTTGTTGCTCGGCTAAGTATTTACATCAGTGAAGCAGATTTCAGATGAGTTTTCTGTACTGTGGAGGTTCAAGACCATGACCCCATTGAATGTCTGAGCATCAGAGCATCATGCACAAAACTGTCTGAGAAGTACAAAATCAAGATCAAGTTTGTCACTTAAAGAAAACAGATGCTGCAACTTTTAAAGAAGACCTGGTAGGGCCACTAGACTTGCTTAATGCCATCTATGCCATGGGGCTACAAAGCATATAAAGCCATCATTCCACATATTGCGACTCGATCGTGCACGCCACGATCTACGTGCACAAATCGACTATCCCGCATACTTTTCTGTTTCACGCTGCTGTCCGTTAAAATTAACGAGGACTTTGGAGCAGGGAGTGACCGAGTGATGGAATTACACCGAAAGTAACGCACAACGATAAACTTATATACGACCTGGCAACTCGCTGTGGAGACGGACAATAGTCGGACTATATTTTGGGAGGAAAAGGGTTGAACTGTGAAGGGAACTACCTGCTCTGGTGAACTGAACTAAAGCTGAGACAAGTAAAAGCTAATTAATCATACATTTATGAACTATTCTGGAATAATTTCCTGAAGGTTTGAAGCAGCTGTACCGCTTATCTCTCCTACACTGTCAACACTTCCCTTCAAGGCCAAGCCACGGAACTGAACCTGATAAGGACTGGGTCATATTTTGCTAAATACTTTCAGACCGTAAATAACCACACACACATACCCCCTGCCCTAACCACGCCCCCATCGTTCTGCGTCTGCCTCAACATGTTTCCTTAGCCCGCCCCTCTCAATGGCGGTCGTCCTTCCCCTCCCCAAAATAAATTCCGCACGTGACCTCGTGTGCTGTGTATTTCCCATGTCTTGATGTTTCTATATGTGCTTTGCCTTAACTTAACCTCAATGTAATTTTGCATATCTTCTTTGTAAGGCGCAATACAAATGGTAACACTGCAACCAGTAGTAGAACTAGAGCTGACACATTCTACACCGGTCACTAATGACATAGTGGAGGATGTTATCTCTGGTCTGAGCTCAAGTACATGCTGCCTGGATGAACTACCAACTAGATTCTTAAAGTCTGTGCTGAGCAGTTTATCACAACAACTCACGTGTTTAGTTAACACCTCACTCCAGACTGGAGTTTTTCCAAAGGCCCTAAAAACAGCTTCATCAAGCCACTGCTGAAGAAGAGTCGTCTCGATGCAACAGGAATAGTGTAATTAGTCCAAACATTTGTGTCAAAACATGTCAAACAGACGTCTGTGCAATATTCAGACAATATAGTCATCCACAGATTGTTTAGTTTAGATTTATGATTGTTTAGCATTAACTGCAAAGGAGTGGCTGACAAAGCTATAAGCGACCCAAAAAAAATAATAACATACATTTAATATTACAAGGTAGCAATCAAAACAAAAACATAGGCAAATAACAATAAATGATGAAAGAATAAAACAAAACAAAGCAAAAAAAGAACAAAAGATGTGCTACTTATGTTAAAGGTGCATTAATACAATATACTCTGAGATCTTGCTACTTCCAGTTGTCATTACCATCCTTAATATATTTAATTGGGTTAATTATCATATTATTATATTTTTAATGATTATATGTGAAGTATGATAAGCCTACATAGTGAGGTGCATTAAAAGCTAGTGTAAACGGCCAGTTGAAGAGGCAGTACTCCCTCAACAACCACCCACTGCCTAACAGTGATTTTAGATGAAGTACCCAATTGTCATTTGGGGTTTCTATCATTGAGTATGTGTCTTTCAAAATGGAGATAAAACAATCTTCCATTCTTTATATGACTATTTACAAACCACCACAGATTGTTTTATCAAAGATTTTACTGAATTACTTTCATTTATATGCACTGATTTTGATTGTTTAGTCATTTCAGGTGATTTTAATGTGCATGTGGATGTGACCAATGACAGGCATGCAAAATAACTTAATGCTGTTCTTGAAATGTTTGGTTTAACTCAGCACGTGAGTGAGGCGACTCACAACAAAGGTCACACTCTAGATCTAGTTATTACAAAAGGTGTTAATATATCAAATGTGAATGTTGTTGATGTTGCTTTATCTGATCATTGTTGTGTCTTCTTTGACTTGTCTGTTACACCCAAACCAGTGGTTGGGCCTGGAGTTATTAAGAAGACACATAAATAAACATAAAAGTTATTAAAGAAGACACATAAATGATACACAGGGACACAGTTTATGGAAATGATCAGATTTGAAAATCCTCCATGTTCTAATGCTGATAATCTGTTGGACTCTTATACATCAAGTGTCTTAAATGTTTTGGATACTATTGCTCCTGTTAAGGTTAAAATGGTTAACAATAGACAAAAGGCACCTTGGAGAAGTGAAGATTCGGTCAGGGCACAGAAAAGGGAGTGCCGAAAAGTTCATTTTGAGATATACAAAGAAGTGCTTTGTGAGTTCAACCAGATTTTGCGTGGAGAAAGGGAGAAATACTTCTCTAAATCATCGCAAACTGCAGAAACAATTCTCGTGTTCTGTTTTCCACAGTAAACAGATTAACTAACCCTCCAGTTTCACTGCCCTTGAACTAATCTCTACATCTAAGTGCAATGAGTTTGCAATATTTTTTATGACAAAGTCCAAGGAATTAAAAATGCCATAATTCACAACACAAATAGCAACCCTGCCACCAGCTAACACCTTGAGCTGACACATTTCACACCTGTTACTGACAAAACAATCGAAGAGGTCATCTCCGGTCTGAGTTCATGTACATGCTGCCTTGATGAATTACCCACTAGATTTCTGAAGTCTGTGCTGACCAGCTTGTTACCACAACTTGTTCAGTTAGTTAACATCTCATTTGAGACTGGAGCATTTCCAAAGGCCTTGAAAACCGCAGTCATTAAGCCTCTTCTAAAGAAGAGCAGCCTTGATCCCAAGTACTGAACAACTACCGGCCCATATCAAACCTACCGTTCTTAGGAAAAGTCCTAGAGAAAGTAATATATCAACAGCTCACTTACTTTCTCCTATCTAACAATGTGTTTGATACTTTCCAGTCAGGATTTAGGCCCCACCACAGCACTGAGACATCTTGATCAAGGTGACAAATGATATTCGTATGAACACCAACTCAGGTAAGGTCTCAGTTTTAGTTCTGCTGGACCTGAGCGCTGCCTTTGACACAGTGGACCACGGGATCTTACTTCACAGGTTAGAAAACTGGGTGGGAATCTCTGGTACTGCTCTAAACTGGTTCAAGTCCTATCTCGAGGATAGGACGTACTTTGTCGAAATTGGCAACTGTGTCTCAGACAAAATTGGGTCAGCTAATAAACAGCAACAATGTGTCGTATCTCAACTACGCAGATGACACTCAGATCTACGTGTCACTGACGGCAGGTGAACATGGGCCTGTAGATACCAATGGCCGCTGGCTGCTCTGCTTAATGACCGCAACACTGGAGGCCGCCATTGCTCCGCCATTGCTGTAGTACCTCCATATCATCGCTAGGCCCCCATTGAAAAGCATTGGACTTTAGACACGTTAAAAACAACTTTAACGCCGGGTTTCTATTTTTTTTAACACTTTCTATGGCTACATATTCCTCCTGAGATAACGCTGGGTTAGTCACAAAAAAAGAAACCAGGCTGGTTTTCGAAATAAATGCTTAAAAAATCTCCTACTTAACGGAGGTCGGACTGTTAGCATTGGAGCTGCGCGAGCTACACGTCACGCAAGGGCCGAGTCTACAGTGAAGATCCCGCCCTTATGCCCTTATTAGGAACATGCTTCATCAGAGCTGGGGAGGAGGAGTCTGTAAATCTGCCATGATTTCCCCCTCGAACGTGGTCATTATGGTAAACAGGGAGGAGTGAGTATTAACGGTCTGTTAATAATATGTCTATGGTAGATACACTCTGTCACTGCATCGAACAGATCAGTTTGTGGATGCAAAACAACTTTCTCCAACTAAACTCAGACAAAACTGAGATCATTGTTTTGGCCCACAGACACAAAGACAAAGTGTTATCAGTCACCTTGAGTCTCTCTCTCTAAAACCAAAAAATCAGGTTATAGATCTAGGAGTAATCATGGACTCAGACCTGAACTTAAACAGCCACATCAAAGAAATAACATCATCAGCTTTTTACCATCTGAAGAACATTGCTAAGATCAGAGGAATAGTGTCAAAACCAGACTTAGAGAGACTCATCCATGCGGTACAATGGATATTGTACAAAGCAACTTTTGAATGTATTGAGGAAGTTCAAGAATGGATGTCACTCAATTTTCACCATTTAAATGACAAAAAGACTGAGGTCTTGCTGCTCGGCCCAAAAGATGCCCCCTCCTCTTTTATGGATGTGGGTCCCTTAGGAGAACACTTAAAACCAACTGTGACAAACCTTGGTGTGAAGCTGGACAGTGCTCTGAAGCTTGATGCCCAGATCAGCTCTGTTGTAAAGTCCAGCTTTTATCAGCTCAGGCAACTGTCCAAGGCAAAACCGTTTGTCCCCCAGTATTTATTTAAGATTTTAATTCATGCTTTTATCACAAATCGTTTAGATGACTGTAATGCACTTTATGTCGGACTCAATCAGTCGTCTCTCGCTCGACTTCAACTTGTACAAAATGCTGCTGCTCGGCTTTTAACTGGCACCAAAAAGCGAGAGCACATTACACCTATTTTGAGGTCATTGCACTGGCTCCCCATTTCATATCGTGTTGAGTTTAAGATTCTTTTATTTGTTTTTAAATGTCTTCATGGTCTTGCTCCTCAGTATCTGTCTGACCTGCTGCAGCCCTAACCCCTGCACGCTCCCTGAGGTCAGCAGATCTGTCCTTGCTGGTTGTTCCCAAAACAAAAAGGAAAACCAGAGGCGACCGCTCTTTCGCTGTTGCTGGTCCTAAACTGTGGAGCGCACTGCCCCTGCACCTTAGACTGACAGAGTCTCTTGTTCTTTTTAAATCCTCTCTTAAAACGCACCTTTTTTCTTTGGCTTTTAACACAACCTGAGAAGTTTGACTTTTGAATGTTTTGTATTTGTTTTTACTGTTCATTTGTTTATTAATGTAATTTTTACTGCTGTGTTCAGCACTTTGGTCGACGTTGTTGTTTTAAAGTGCTTTATAAATAAAGTTGGATTGGATTGGATGCATTTGTCTCCAGCAGGTTAGACTACTGTAACGGCTGCTCACTGGCCTTTCTAAACGAGCTGTTAGAGCTGCAGAACATCCAGAACGCTGCTGCTCGAGTCCTGACAAGAACAAGGAAATACGACCACATTAGTCCAGTGCTCCGGTCTCTGCACTGGCTTCCTGTCACTCAGAGAATAGAATTTAAAACAGCTCTGCTTGTTACAAGTCTTGGTTTAGCACCAAAGTCCATCTCTGACATGTTAGAGCCGTATGAACCATCTCGGCCCTGAGAACTTCAGGGAGGGGTCTCCTGGTGGTTCCCAGAGTCAATAATAAACATTTGTGAGACAGGCCTCAACTCTGACAATGTTCAAATCCAGGCTGAAAACAGCTCTTTTTACCCGTGTATATGAAAACTGAAAGTATTTTATCTGCACTCTTGCCTTTTACTGTCATTGATTAACTTTATGTTGATGTTTTATTGATTGATTTTATCTGTTTTCTTGTCATTTTCTGCAACTGTGAAGCACTTTGAATTGCCTTGTGTATGAATTGTGCTCTACAAATAAACTTGCCTTGCCTTGCCTATAGGTAAAGTCTTACAGACTTTCTTCTTGTAAATAATGTTTTTGATGTGTTCCAGTCGGGCTTTAGACCCGCCCACGTACTGAGACAGCCTTGATCAAGGTGACAAATGACATCACGCTACATACAGATGCAGGCAAGGTCCCAGTTTTAGTCCTGCTGGACCTTAGTGCTGCGTTTGACACAGTGGACCACGGGATCTTACTAGAGAGGTTAAAAACCTGGGTGGGAATCTCTGGAAAAGCTCTCGAGTGGAACAAACTTACTATGTTGCGATGGGAAACTGTGTCTCAGACCTAATGGCATTGACCTGTGGGTTTCCCCAGGGGTCGATTCTGGGGCCCTTGTTCATTGTACATGCTTCTGTTAGGTCAGTTAATATCCAGTAACAATGTGTCCTATCACAATTACGCAGACGACACTCAGATCTATGTTCACTAACAGCAAGTGAACATGGGTCTGTAGATACCTGTGTCATTGTATCAAACAGATCAGTGTGTGGATGCAAAATAACTTCCTCCAGTTAAATACAGATAAAACTGAGATCATTGTCTTTGGCCCACAAAAACACTGAGAAGTTGTCATTGGTCGTCTTGCAGCTCTTTCATTAGAAGCAAAAAAATCAAGTTAGAAATCTAGGGGTAATCATGGACTCAGACTTGAATTTTAACATATTAAGTCCATTACATCAGCGGCTTATTACCACCTAAAAAACATAGCTAAAATAAAAAACATAGTGTCTAAATAAGATTTGGAGAGATTAATCCATGCATTTGTCTCCAGTCGGTTAAACTACTGTAATGGCCTGCCCACTGGCCTTTCTAAACCAGCCGTTCGACAGCTGCAGTATATTCAAAATGCTGCTGCTCCCGGACCAGAACCAGGAAATACCATATTAGTCCAGTGCTCCGGTCTCTGCACTGGCTTCCTGTCGCTCAGAGAATAGATTTGAAAATAGCTCTGCTAGTTTATAAGTCTCTTCATGGTCGGGCACCAAAATATATAGCTGACATGGTACAGCAGTATGAACCATCTTGGGCCTTGAGATCCTCAGGGTCTCCTGGTGGTTCCCAGAGTCACCACTGAACACGGTGAGGCTGCGTTTCAGTTTCAAGCAGCAAAAGTGTGGAACAGCCTCAGTGAGAACGTGGGACAGGCCACAACTCTTACTATGTTTAAGTCCAGGCTGAAAACATGCCTATTTACTGTTGCCTATGGCAATTGATGGTGTTTGAACCACTTTTAAAATATATATTTTTAATTATTGTTTTGTATATTTTTATGAGTGTTTTGATTGATTGTTTTATTGTGTTTTTATTGTGTATTTGGTGTTGCTGTGAGGCACATTGAGTTGCCTTGTGCATGAAATGTGCTGTATAATAAATAAATTTGCCTTGCGTTGCCTTGTTTTTTTGTATTTTTCTTTCATACTGTCATCCTATTTTTTTCTATTTTTCTTTCGTACTATCATGTCTATTTTTTTTCTTTTTTTTTTCTTCGTACTATCATGCCTATTTTTTTCTATTTTTCTTCATAGTATCATGCTTGTTTTTTTTTTTTTTTTCGTACTATCATGCCTATTTTTTTTTTTTTTTTGTATTATCATGCCTATTTTTTCTATTTTTCTTTCGTAGTATCATACTTATTGTTTTTTTCTTACTTTTTTTTACTATCCTACTATCATGCCTATTTTTTCACTTTTTTCGTATCATGCCTATTGTTTTTTTCTTTTTTTCATAGTCTCATGCCTATTTTTTTCTATTCCTTCTTTCACAGTATCATGCTTATTGTATTTCCCCCTATTCTTTCTTTCGCAGTATCATGCTATTGTTGCTCATTCATGGATGGCGACATAAAACTTACAGAATGCAATATAATAAGGTGTTTTTTTAATAATGAAAACGGTGAAAATGTGAATTTCTCAAAAGTTGACCTTTGATAGTTGCAGAATATATATACATATACATATATATTTCCTGTCCATTTCTGAGCTAAACTGTTGATGAACTGTTACTCTGCAGTTTTGGCCATGGCCAGTGGCTTCAATGGTATGCTGCAGTCTACTGAAGGAGTATAGCAGCCGAAGAGGGTCCGGCTGAAGGTGGGTACTTGCTACTGATTGGCTGAGAATTGTCAGCTGATACATGTAAATCTCTTAACCTTTGTAAAAGAAAACAATTTAGATTTATGATAGTATTAAGAAATAGCCTTGTATTATGTCTTAACTAGGACTACAAGTCATTACGATTAAGTAGTACTGTATCTTCGTGATGAACCCTGTTTTGGAGTCTGTGGACCAGATAAT
Organism: Neogobius melanostomus; assembly: GCA_007210695.1. Taxonomy (NCBI): domain Eukaryota; kingdom Metazoa; phylum Chordata; class Actinopteri; order Gobiiformes; family Gobiidae; genus Neogobius; species Neogobius melanostomus. The sequence continues at coordinate 938,501 of VHKM01000740.1, forward strand.
TATTATTTATTAATAGTAAATGCTCTATTAATGAGCTGTGTATGGGCTTTTAGCTCGACCTTGGCAGACAGAAGTTCAGATATCAAATTAAACCGCCGGCTTGAATCCAAACACTCCATCCCTTGGAAAAAATACAGCTTTTAATAGCTAATAATAGTTTAATAGAGGGGGCAACACTAGGGTTTCAGATTCTTGATTTGGTGTTCATGTTTTCATAGCAGTAGGCTTTATACAAGAATAAACCGTTGACAGGGCTAACTTTATGTTCGGCCCAAGGACGGCTGACAAACGTCCTATTAAAGTCTTAAATCCGAGAACAAGGCTGTTTAACCAGTTACCTGCTATAAAAGCAATAATAAGAGATGTGGAGCTTGAACTGGTACAAGAGTTTAAATACCTTGGAGTAGTTCTTGACGCTCACGTTCAAAAGTCACGTCACAAAATTGTGTAAAACTATTAAATTCAGTCTTCATATATTTGCTCATCAATGACACTTCAGGCAGCCAGGATGTTTCTGCTGCTATGGTTTTCTCACACATTGAATATTGTTTTACAAACTGGTCTCTTACAAACAAAACCACTTTTAGACAAATAGAATCCTTATATAAAAAAGCTTTAAAAGTTTTTGCTAGAAAACCTGTTTCGTAACCACTGCCGCATTCTTGAGACGTACAACCTTCTAAACTTCGAACATTTTAAATACTTTAAATTTGCTTGATGATCTACAAATACTCAATGGACTTGCACCACCGCCATTAAGGGAATTTGTAAATTTAAATCCTCTTCTGGCAGAGCCACTCGGTCTATGGTTCGAGGAGACTGTGAAGTGCCTTCAGACAGACCACCTTTGGCCAGACTGTTCTTTCAGTCAGAGGCTGTAACATCTGGAACAGCAGCCCTCTCACTATAAGAGAATGCCCCACGTTTAACACATTTAGGACTCAATTAAAAAAACTGGTTGAAATCCAATCAACATGTGCTCATTAGACCATACACTCCTGGTCAGGACTGAGCCAAGTGTCAGGATCCTCTGCACAGATGTTGCTTTGTAAATAATAATTGTACATATTTATCCTTATGTTTGTTTGAACTGTATGACCTGCCCTTGCACCAAACTCTCCATTCTATTGTGCAAGTCACAGAACGAACATTCAGATGTTATAATGTATGAATTGTATCAGCATTTGTTATGTAAGTAGTAGCCTCAACTTCTAAATTGTTTTATGTTTTATAATTGTTGTTGGCGTTATACACCTCGCCCAGGGACAACAGTTGAAAACTAGCTTTGCAGCTAATACTGACACATTTACAGAAATGTTCATTAATGTGAACTGTCCCTGTCAAATAAACTAATAAAAAAAAAAAAAATAAAAAGCAACTAAAATTCACAACAAAAAAGCAAAAACGTGACAAAAACACGGAAAAGCAACAATGAAAAAGTGACTAAAAAGCAAAAACAAATAAAGGTATTTTGTAGGTCTTATCTTTCAAATGAGATTCAGGTAATGTCGAACTGGAGAAAATGTGCTTTGTAAATGTGACTTGAGAAGGAGGTCCAGACTGTTTTTTCTGGGGTGGCACTTGGACCAGGGTTTAGAAGCACTTTATGACTTTTTATCACTTATTTTTTAAGTGATACACAACGTAAAGTAAGGAATGCCAAATTAACAATGTCATGTTATATTACAGCGTTGTGTCTAATTTTAGGAATTTTACGCTATGTGCTGAATTAAAAAAAAACACTTAATAATTCTAATTCTGTGGCAAAATCTCCTTAGTGACCAACCATCTAAAATCCAAGCTGGGCAATAACTAACTAATGCTAACAGTATCACACAATGGGTTGGATTGTGTTACTTACAAAGTGTCAGCATTAGTTTTTGCTTACTATAGCATTAATATTCATTTTATTTTGAATTCTATCTTGGTAAAGATGCTCGTCTGAACAATCATTGATTAGTGCTGCATAACAAAAGGTGGGGAGGGGTTTGCTGACAAATCTTCTTCCTCATGCAGCCCCCCTGAGTGGGGTGGCCCAGTAGAAACGCCCCTGAGAGAGAGAGCATTAGATTGATACAGGAGGAGTTTTCAGCAAATGCTTCAACATAATACTGATAATTATTATAACTGACTCTAAGCAGAATGTTTTATTTGTATTACTTACTTTAATCCAAGTTTAGGCTTCCTCCCACCTGGGCTAAAATAAGGAGTCAAAAAGAATGGAATGTGTTTGAAAAAGGTTCATACTGTCTTCTTAGTTTAAAATATTAGAGATTGTCCTTTTAGTCAGACAGGTTTGTTCACCTGCTTTACAGTTTTGATCACTTGCTGTGTCCTTCCTTCAGAAGCGCCCCCCGGTGGTGAAAGTCATGTGTCGTGGGCACCGGGACAACAGAGCTACATATTCTCCCACACCTGGGATGCCGTCCTGGAGAAGGCGTCAGGGGTAAATCCGTGTAAGCTGCTTACTTTCACCACCAGGAGGCGCTTCTGAGGACGACTATAAAGCAGGTAAACAAACCTTCTGTCTTACTAAAAGAACCATCTATAATAGAATAGAATGTGGCCTACCTAGCTTACATTTTTAAGGTTAAAGCTGGGGATCCTCACTTTTTGTTGTTGTAAAGTAAATATTACTTTTAGCAACCACATTTAATTTTTTGAACAGGAAAACTCAGGTACTCCAGCTTTAATGGGCCAACATAACCTTCATCCTCTCAATGTTCCTGAATAAAACTGCTCTTTCTGACACATTATTAAGACATTAGTGCAGATGTAACATAATCATAAGTAGGAGAGGCACATGAAAGGGACACTCCAGAGCTGGAAAGGTTGAGAACCGCTGCCCTAGATATCTTGAAATACATATTAATCTAAATCGGATTACTGACCTTTACATGGTTTGGTACGGACTGTGATAAAAGATATCAGATTTCTGGCCCGTTTTGGGATTGCTCCATTACTGCACACTCTGTCAATAAACTTGTTAGTTTAATGTCAGAGTTAATGTGTAAAAATAGAAAGGCATCTGCTGTATTAGGCTCGTGTGTCAGTAAAAGCTGATGGTAGCACCTGCTAGGCCATACTTAAGGAGCAGTTCTCTACGCTCGGACTGGATTTTTCATTGTTTTTTCTACTGCCGGACCGGTCTGAGGATGTCACTTTTAAATGTGCTTGTTGAACTGTAAGTCTGTAGTAACGTTTGTACTATACGCTTGACTGATTATCAAATAAACCATGCTAGAAGCTGCTAAACTGTCTTGATGTGATTTGTACAAAGTCTTGATCAAATGAGGTCATCTATATTCTTGTATTCTTTATATTATTTAGGTCAGTGTCAGCAGAAGAGAATGCTTACCTTCTTCACTTCTACGTTTAATATTGTAATTCTTGGTTTAATATTTGATAGAAAGTCACCATGTGTAGCTAAGTAGAGCTATGTTAAAGGTACAATACGAAGAAAATACTGAATAATGAGATTCATCATGTTATTGACAACAAGGTAAAGTGACAGTTTGTACGTTTGCAAAGTGAGGGGAGAGGGAGTGAAATTTGAAAGTAAACAAATTCACCCCCTGCTCCTGATTGGACCAGACACTCCTAGGAACAGAATTCTCAAAAGTTAACGATTAAGCTCCTCCCCCTGATTGGACCTGACAGGAAAGCTCGTCTCATTGGTCAAAGTGATGGCACTGGGGATTCTGATTAGTGTCTGAAATCAGTAAAGAGAGGCAGCGTAAGAAATAAAGATAGTTCATGAAGTCATTACCATCATCCCGGCTCTGGACTCTGAGCTTGTTGACCTCGGCGATATCAGCTCCTGAGCTTCAAGTTCATGCTGAACCTTCCTGAGCCTGGACATGCTCCTCCTGTAAGATTTGTTTCAAAACAATATTCCAAACCGTTCAATAACATGTCATGAATTTGTGGTAAATGGTGTTACTGTACAGCAGGGGGGTCCAAAGTGCGGCCCGGGGGCCAAATGCGGTGGCCCTCGGCCTTCTTGCTGAATCGGTCCACATCATCAGAGATGGTCCTTTTTATTTGAAATGTAATAATTCCACTCAATTCTAATGTAACAACTAACATTTTATTCTGAGACAGAGCTGGCATGAAGGTTTTAAGCATAAATAAAGGTGTGGAGCACAATTTAAACCTCTGCTAGTCGAAGGTTTCGCGGCACTAACCACCGATCTATGGCCTTCACCTTGTGTACGCTTTAATAAAACCATGAAAACGTTTGGACACCCCTGCTGTACAGCCTCCTCTGCTCATCTCTTGGAAGCTTTCACTTTAAGCTGCAGCTCGTCCACCACATCCTGGAGTCTGGTCACATTCTTCTTGTCCTCTTCAGTCTGTAAAAGAAACAAACGGTAGCAAATACTCTATTCACATCCATGTGTCACAATAAATAAATACATTATTCTAACATGACAGAGCTGGTCATCGACATTAATTGGAAGTAAAAGTATCACTCAAGAAAACACACCTGGGAGGTCAGCTCCTGGACTCTGCACTCAAGCACCTTTTAAAGAGAAACTTTTCACTTTTAGGCTTGTTGGAACAAATTTACCAATAATATTTCAGAGACTCCAGTTTCTGGATTTGCTTCTTGCCTCCCTTCATGGCCAGGTCCTCAGCCTCATCCAGATGGTGCTGCAGGTCCTCGACAGTAACTTCCAGGTTTTTCTTCATCCTCTCCAGATGAGAGCTGGTGTCCTGCTCCTTCTTCAGCTCCTCAGCCATCATGGCGGCCTGAAATGTTTTCATTGTAAGTTCATTCTGTCATGAACAGTGTACTCTGGTGTTGGACATGTGAGCTCACATCAGTGATGGCCTTTTTGGCTTTCTCTTCAGCATTTCTTGCTTCCTGTACCGAGTCATCCACTTCACCCTGAACCTGGATCAGATCAGACTCCAGCTTCTTCTTGGTGTTTCATAAGACTGATGTTCTGTGAAATAATAATAACATAAAGAACGTGGCGGCGCGGTGGCTTATGGGATGGCACAGTGAAAGGTAGAAAAGTGAACACATACATCTACATTATCTACATAACTGATTGTGGGGTTTTATCAGAATCTGTGAAAATAATAACATTAAAAAAAAGAATAAACAATTTCTTTTGTTGCCTTTAGTTTGTTAGGTTTATTTGGGCAGCAAAGTTCTTGATAGAGGAATTGGTAATAGTATAACAAGGGAGCAGTCGGAAGATAACTTTCCCACCTACACAACCACACGACAACGCAGATCAACCCAGAGCAAGTCTTTTGCATGAGAATAAGATTTGATCAAATGTTATGGTGGGTTCTCTTTTGCCGGTGGGGCAGTATGATGTTGCTTAATGTAGGATTGATATTGTAAATATAACAGGTAAAGTTGGGTCAATTACACGTTGTGTGTGTGTGCATGCTGTGTTCCTGCTCTTGTGTCTTGTACTTTGTAACATGCTCCCTGTGCTGTGTGATTTGATCAATTGTTTTTATTTCAATGATGTCGGGGGTGGGGCTTATGAGCTTTTGCTTCAGCCCACTCCTTTTGAGCAGAATTTTAACTGCTCAAATAAACTAATAAACTAAACTAAACTTATTTGTGCATTGTACTGACATTTATTATTCTATCTGTCCTTACATAGATCATCCATGATCAGAGCACTCTTTGAGGATAAGCTGAACACATAAAGCTCATGAGGTGAGTCCTCACAGCCATGTCCACAGTTTGATCAAACTTTGGTGGATTCTTCTTTTTCTGTTGCAGTCTAAGATATAAACAGAACAACACAATGGATCAACATAACATGGTGATCTGGTTTGATCTAGCTTGTGATCTGAAGGGGAACTACTAAAAGCTTCATAACCATTCAGAGTGGCCACAGGCTAGTATAAATAAACACAATGTTGAGTTGTGTCTACTGTTGTGACAACCTGCTGGTTGCCCTTATGGAGCGGTATGTTTCCTCTGCCCCACCGTCCGCTCCATTCCTAACATACCATCGTAGACTCACCCCATTTGTCCAGCGTTCGCGGCGCCGGTTGAGCTGCCTCCCTTCCTGGTTGTGAAGGGCAGGCTGCGTCTGAACTGCTCAAATATTATAATACCTCTTATGTCCTGATCCAAGCTCCTGATCCTTAACCTTTCTGCTCTGCCCCTCCAAGTCCGAACAGCCCCCACAGTGGAGAGTTTTAAGTCTCGTCTTAAGACCCACTTTTATTCTCTGGCTTTTAACACCGCGTCAGTTGTGTTCCGTGTCTTTTTTTTAATTTACTACATTTAGTTTTTACTTATTTATTGTATTTAATTATTGTTTTATGACTTTTATTGATTTTAAATTGATTATGTCTTATTTTAACCATTTATTATTCCAGTGATTCCTTTATTCTTATTGACTGGCAGAGCTACATTGAGATGTTTTGCACTTTTTATATTAAATTCTTTTCTGTGCAGCACTTTGGAACTGTCATGTTGTTTAAATAACTATAGAAGTGAAGTGGATTCATGTAAATCTATCAAATAACGACTGATGTGTCAAAATCAGAAAGAATTTTTGAGCTATATAAGTGGGCCGGTCTTCTCTAAGTTCAAGCCCGAAATGAGGTCCCAGCACGCCCCAAAGAGGGATACCTGGCTTCTCATGTTTGGTCTGCTCCTTTTCACCAGGTTTCTCGCCTTGCTTTTCTGTAGAGCCATCTTTGTTTCTGAAGTGAAGCGAACAGTGGACAAATGGGGTGAGTCTCTGACGGGACAGGGGCTGTGTGTTAGGAATGGAGTGGACAGTGGGGGCAGAGGAAACGTACCGCTCCAGAGGGTTGTCATACTGTAAATGCCAAAAACGGGGTCAGCCCTATGTTCCCCAGTACCTATGTTCCCCCACTTCTATTGATTAAGATTAGGCACCAGTACACTATCCTTAAGGTTAGTGGCTCGGGCAGGGTCAGGGTTAAGCTGCTTGATATATGTATGACATTTCACTCTCATGACTTGTGATTGGTTGAAGTACCAACTCACATACGGGAAAAAAAAAAATCGCACCCGGGGAACATAGGTATGGACCCGCCAAAAACAATAGCAACTTTACAACTGTTTATGTCATGTTTTTTTAATTTTTATTGTAAGGTAATCAGTAGATGACAAGAAATGTTCATTAAAACTGTTTTTTGTCCAATCGCCACACTCCAGATCAGGGGTCACTAAGCTGGAGCTGAGGGCTATTTTAAAAGCATTAAGTCATCTATGGGCAACCAGCTAAAAATAACATCCCGGAGACTTAAATTCAAACTGTTTAATTACAGACTATGAAACATATTATTATGACAAATTCATGCTTGTTTTAAACAAATACTAAGTATCAAGTGGACAAACACACATAGCTATATTTTTAACATCAATATGCAAGCAATTGAACTGTTCTATTTTTAGAAAAAGTCTGAAGGGTGACTGGAGAAGCCCCGAAGGGAAACTGGGCAAACAGTTGGTGACGCCTGCTCCTGATAAACAGGCCGTGGGTAAGAGCTTGGAACCAAATTCTACCGAAAGTTTGTGTATCTTACTGAACAGGTCAACTTTCCTCCTTTACTTTCACACGTGGCTTCTCCACCCTCTCTTTTGACAACTTTACATTTGAGCTACATCTCTGCATCATCCACCACAAAGTAAATGCTATCAATCCAACTGTTCCACCTCTGCCTCTGTGCTCGTGACGGCTGCGTGTTAAACAAAAGTCCTCAATAGTTAAATGGTGGCTTGTTTGTCAAACTTAGAAACCGTCGTCATAATGAGTTCTTGAGAAAGTAGTGTGTCATTGTGCAGTGTACTCACCTTGACCAGGAGCCTGTCAGTCCTCACACAAAAGCAGAGCTGCCTCTTTTATAGAGGGAGGGAGTGTGTGTTCAGCACCGTCTGTTTGGTCATGACCTTTCATCATCCTGTCATTCATTGTGTAGTACTGCTCACTTTTCTTTTTTACTACGGCTCTGTCTTCACACACTGGCCATTTAGATGAGAACACAGACTTAGTTGTGACAGAACAGAAGGTAGGAGTGCTGCTTGGAACTGTTTTACTTATCTTATTTCTTGTTAAATGATGGTGCTGTTTGGTAAAGGGCTAAGTCCATAGGCAACAAAAGGCTCTCATCTAGAAATATTAAAAAGCCTTTATTGAATCACATGGCTAGAAAAGGTAAAAAAGTGCTCCAACGCATTTCGAGCAGTTATCATTTTTTGTTCTGATAACTACCCAGTGGCTCGCCATTTCAGAGATAAACACAACAGCGATCCCTCCATCCTTAGGGCTATAGGTATGGATCATATACCCCACACCTTAAGGGGAGGTGATCGGCAAAAGCAACTCAACCAACGGGAGAGTTTTTGGATTTTTAAGCTAAAAGCAACACAATATCCAGGACTTAATGAGGATTTAGAGTATCATCATTTTTTGTAAGAGTTGTTGACATTGGATTTGTAATTCTTTTCTATGGCTTTGTTTGTGATTGAGCTGTTGTCTGTGCTTGTGACCCTCCTTTTTTGGCCTTGTTTTTTGGCTACGAGGCCCCCTCCTGTTGACTTTGGATATTGCCTCCTTTTGTCTGTTTTTTGTTTGTTTTTGTTTGTGTTTTCCTGTGTGCTGATGAATTAGGTGCCAGCACCTGGTACCCAGTCTCACAGGTTCTTTTAATTGCTTGGTTTTTCTTACCATTCAGGTTACACTCCCTGATGAAGGGCCCTAGCGAAACGCGCTGGAGCACTTTTTTACCTTTTCCAGCCATGTGATTCAATAAAGGCTTTTTAATATTTCTAGATGAGTGCCTTGGTCATTTTTTTCCTTTTGTTGCCTACAGAATTAGTTGTGCTCTAAAGTGTATATAACCTAGCAGCAGGGGTGTTGAAAAATATCGATCCGCCGATATATTGCGATATTACGTCACGCGATTCTCGTATCGATACAAAAAGCGCCTGTATCAATATTTAAACATCTATTGTTGGGGAAATATTCATTGCAGCATCTCTTTGGTCCTGCACTTTTACTCCCACCCGCTAGATGGCAGCGCACCAGTGTTAATTTCGTCGACTATAATATTTAGTCTCTATTTTAGTCAAAGTGATATTTCTGACTAAAATTGGACTAAAACTAAATTAAAAGTTTTTCATGAGACTAAAACTATGACTAAAATGTCCAGATATTTTAGTCGACTAAAATAAGACTAAATAAAAATGAAAAGGAGAGACTAAAATCATCCAAACTTCTATTGACCGTCTGAAAGAGCCTCAGATCATGTAAATCCTCTGCCAGAGGAGCAGCTCTGAGCTTTGTTCATGTGGAGCAGCTCCAGGAAGCAGAGGAGCTGATTAAATATGATTATAATGAATATTATAAATGCAAAGTCGACTCAATTTACTTGCAATTTTAGTTGACTAAACTAGACTAAATTGAAGATTTTTTTTGACTAAATGTCGACTAAAATTGAATTACATTTTCGTCAAAAGACTAAAACTAAATTAAAATATGTTGTTGCGCAGCTCACTTGAGTAACACTAGAATCTAGTGAGAGTTAGAGAAACACAGGAAGAGTTTTGAAATGCTCCGGGGCTCTTTTAAAACTCTACATTTGGCCTCACTTTGGCTTTTACAGCAAAGACAGAGACCTGGCGTCGCTGCGTTCGGAGAGGATTTATCTTCCTAGCATTTTATTACAGAATTAAACGAAGCCGAGGGGAACCAATGGCCGCTGGCTGCTCTGCTTTGCAACGATGACACTGGAGGCCGCCATTGCTGTAGTATCACCATATAGCCGCTAGTCCCCCATTGGAATGCATTGCACTTTAGACACTTAAAACACTTGCCCGGTGCTTAATTTTTTGGAACTGTCTACAGCTAGATATTCCTCCTGTGATTACGCTGGGTTAGACACAATCAGAGGCACCTGATTATCGTAGGATACATTTTGAAATCTCCTACTTAATGAGGGTCGGACTGTTAGCATTGGAGCTGCGCGAGCTACACGTCACGCAAGGGCGGAGTCTACAGTGAAGATCCCGCCCTTATGCCTTATTAGGAACATGCTTCATCAGAGCTGGGGAGGAGGAGTCTGTAAATCCACCATGAATTCCACCTTGAACGTGGTCATTGTGGTAAACTGGGAGGAGTGAGGAATGACGGTCTATTAATAATATGTCTATGGGGGAAACTAAATACAGCAGGCTCATGTTAAACCTGTGTCTCGCCACTGCACCACTATGACACAAGTTTAAAAAGAGCCTGCTGTATTTAGATTCCCTCTGCTTCGTTTGTGCTACTGCTAACAAAAAGATTTGGAAGAGACGACGCTATAGTCACGGTGAGGCCCGTGTTGTCATTACGTCCTGATCTACGAGTGACACCCGTTGTGGAGCAGATAAGGTTTTAAATGCCCCGTCTGAGTTATTGTATATTTTAATGGATGAAATCCATAATAGCTATTACTGATCACTAAGGACTCCCAACTATAGAAATACTATCACAAAAGTTTCTCCAGCCTCGTTCTGCAGGTGAAGGTCCTCTGTAGCTCAAGTCACAGCACATCCAGGGGCACGCCTTAAGCATTTGAGGCAGGCTCTGTGGCACACTTTATCAATCCAAAGCAGCAAAAAAAACGATCAAAAACCAAGGAAGGATCAGACACAAAAAGCAGAAGTGTTTTTGATTTGGAGCTTGGCAACTGCATTCAAAATTGTTGTTGTAAAGTAGTTGAAAGGAGAAAACAAAGACTGTTGTTGTATAAATGTCAAATTCTTAATAATCTTTTCCAAAAGGCTTTTAAACACTTCCTTCATAGACGCCATCTCTGCAGTCAGGCTGAGAAGTGAATGCCTCGTCCTTATTACTGTCCTTGTTAAACCAAACAATATCACCAACTCATGACAGGGCGTGACAAAACAAAACATGAAGCGATGTCAGTAGAGTCAAACTAACAGCATCTGCAGATCATTTATGGTTGAAAAAATGATAATTCCTGCATACTAAAATTCTTTGGGGAATGGGAACACATGACAAGACATCTTCGGGTCTTTCATGAAAAGATTTCATTAGATTTGTTACAACATGTCACTCATAATAAATGTATAGAATTGATAAAAACTATCAATCTGTCTAGTAAAGCTGACATTGTTTTTGCTGAAACCTTACCATGACAGTGGATGCATTAAAGCAAGAGGCACACTGTGTACACAAATAGTGTATCTTTGTCTCTTGTCTCGTCCATGACTTTGATAGAATTACATGACCACAATATGTGAGGGCATTGTTATCTTAAATGTGCAGGTTTTAACAGGAGCTGAAGATCACCAGAGTGATCCTGAGTATCAAGGTACAAGGAAAAGAAATGTTTTGTCTGTATTTCTTGCCGGGCCTGCCAACACAAACCTCTTCAAAGACATGTGGTCTGGGAGCGAGTGTGATCTCAGCGATTTCCCAATGAGAGCAATGCCTACCAGGAACAAGCTGCAGGAAACTTTTTCAGTAAACATTAATGTCAATACAACGCAGTTTCTTATTTAATCAGTAGCCGCGCATTACTGATACATTGTTTATCAGTAGTGTGTACTTTTAAAGGCACTATACATAAGTTTAACCACAAATAAATGTATACAAATTAAACATTTCTTCCTCATACATGCTCCAGCAATGCCCAGGGCCTCATTTATCAAGCTTGCTGAGCACAAAATGAGGCCAAAACTTTGCGTAGCCGCTCCTCTGCGCAAAAGATGGTATTTATAGAAAACAAACTGAACGTGAAACATTGCACTCCTCCACGTAAACTATATAACTCCTGTACGAGGTACGCACTTTTCAGAAACACTGCTGAGAGACGGGGAGAGGCGAGGGAAGAGCGAGGGGAGGACAGTTTCAGGAAGTCATGTTTGGTCACTTTTGAAATAGTTCATTTGAACTTTATTTTCATCAGAAATGACAAAGATTAGAATGAAATGAGCAACTTAACACGATACAGTATTTGTGAAAAACGAGCTCAGCGAAGGAAAGATTGCGGTCAGGTGTGCGTACATACGCAGGGTTTTATAAATCGGAAAAAAACTTTGCGTACAACATTTTTTGTGCTTTTGCTACGCACTTTCAAAGTCAGAGTCTCACGCACAGTTTGATAAATGAGGCCCCTGGTGAGTAGAATGAGCCCTGACCTGTTCACCCCGATTGCCTCTATATGCCTGTAAAGTCACTTAAATAGTCTATGTTCGGGGCGATCAAGCAAACAGCGTAATGCGTAATAACGTGCTGCTGCCTCCCTCGCTGCCCACTGAGCATCATCATGTAGCCTTTAGCATAGCTTTTGTTTTAGATTGTAAATTCAGGGAATAAAATAATGATTTTGATTTTAAAGAACGAGTCTCCATCATCTCTCCATTTTAAAAGAACACAACAGCACTGAGTACATAATATTGAATATTTCTATATATGTTTTTATCATAATAGGCTTCAATGATTATATATGAAACTGTGTTGATTGTAATCTGTGCTTTAAGGTTCATTTTGAATTAGGCGGACATTTTGTTGTTTTTACTCTTGGATCCACTGGGGGCAGTGTGTTAGAATGAAGAGTCAGATCGCGCTGAAGAAACATCCTAGAGTACTGATTGGTTCGACGACAAGGACACGCCTACTTCATCCTGTACTTTTGTGTGTGGTTTGGGGGAGGGTTCTCTCTCTCTCTCTCCCTCCCTGCTGGTCGATCAACATGTGTCCCTGGGAACAGCTGCATAACTTCTGTTTTAGATTGTAAATTCAGGGAATAAATAATGATTTTGATTTTAATAGAACGAGTCTCCATCTTCTCTCCATTTTTGAACACAACAATAACCACCAAAAACACCACCAGACGAAGAAGAAGAAGCAAAATGGTGAAGCGATCTGCCTATGGAGTTTGTAAATCAGACACTAGGGACCACAAGAGTGTCTGAGGGAGTCCAGTTCTTTCCCGAAGCCGAAAACACAACCTGAGCACTGCCTACACTGGATCAAACACTGTTGGACGGCCTACGCCCAGCTAAATGTCTCCAAAATAAACATACGTCTGCTCTAAGGTAAGGCTAGGCTAACCCCTTAGCATGCTAGCACCGTAGCTACTGACAGTCACATAACGTTACACAAACTGGAGCTGTAACTTTATCTGCGCCAGTGAACTTTTACAAGCCTCAGTCACAAAGGTGTTGCGTAACTGCCCTAAGTCGTACAGTACGGCCGTTTTCACACATGTTGGAACACTTTGTCAGGGCTAAACTCGGCCTAATTATCCCGCCGTGTGAACCAGCCTTCAGGTGTTACGTGCCTTAAGACCCAGAGCTGTTGCATACGTCTGAATAAAGCTTGTCACAGCGCTACATTTGTCGCGCTAATAGCTATGTGACCACAATAGAGCTCACTCTCTCATCTCTCTCTCCCTTAGCCGTTGTTTCTTTGTCTTTGGTGTTAATTGCATGCGGGTGTAGAGTCTGCCTGTGTGGAGATAAGCCCGGGGTAGATGATATCACGCGCCTTCACCGTGACGCTCTCATTAGGCGCCTGAATGCACCGCGGCACAAATAAACAGGGAAAAAGAATCCACAGCCTCCTGAGCTGCGCCTGCACACATGTGGCTCATAGACGGATTTCAAACACGAGACACGTGACTGATGCGCAGACTCGGTGCTTATGTTACATATCAGCTGTTTACATTTAAGTTACGCTCGAATAAAGGCAAGGAATGAACCGCTGTTACGGCTCAAAAATAGTTAAAAGTATAAAGCTTGTCACCTGAGGACGCGGCGCTTATTTAAGGAAACTTACTTTAACCTACTGGTGAACATTTAGGTCTACAATTATACAGGCCAACGTTAACTGTACATGTACTTCTTAAATACTGGAATTAATGTTAGTTTGGAAGTCTGCTGAGTCATGTAGGACCGCTCAGTTAGTTTAAGTAAGTGCTTTATTGTCATTGTACAATGAAATAGTGTTCAGGTGTTAGTCCGCGTGACCTTGGAGCTCTGGGAAACTGTAGCACCCGGAGGAAACCTGGCTGGCTGCCCTCTGTCTCCTCTGATCCTCTAAAACAGTGCAGCTGTTTGTGGTCATACCGCCTTTGCTCTGCCCAATCCCGTCAGACCTTGGAAGCTAAGCAGGGAAGGGCCTGGTCGGTACTTGGATGAGAGACCGTTTGGTAACACCAGGAAGCCTAGCGAATGTAGTGAGTGAATGGTTGGTGGTGGTCGGAGGGGCCGATGGCGCAGACTGGTTGCCTCGCTTCCGTCAGTCTACCCCAGGCAGCTGTGGCTACAACAGTAGCTTACCACCACCGAGTATGGAGTGAATGAATAATGACGACAGTGTAGCGCTTTGAGAAACTTGGTAATACAGGCTTGTAAAGCGCATTACAAGTGTAAGGCATTATTATTATTATTTGCAGCGCCTCCTGGGCCCGTCCCCGACTCAGAGCGTGGTGTCCTGCACTGGTCAGCTCCACCTCCTCCTTCCGCTTCTCCTCCGCTCCACAACAGTCTTTCACCATCTCTCGTTTGTCTCTTACTTGTTTCCTGTAGCTCCTCTTGTGACGCCTCCTCTGTGCTGCAGCTGTGGAGGCTCTTGGTGCCTCTTCAGTGTCTCAAATGGGTTTAGCCGATAAGCTAGCATTTGTTTACCTTTAAAAGCTGCTTTCTTCAGGACCATTTTAGACTCAAAGTAAACAAATCCACCAAACCTCCACAAAAACAAGATGTACAAAAGTATCCAGAAAAACCATGCGGAACACCGAAACCCCAAATGCAGTCCGCAAAAAAGGCTTCCTGTTTTCACGTCGCCATGACAACAGTCATCTATTATGACTGTGTGCGAGTCTGCACATCAGTCACGTGTCTCGTGTTTGTCAGCACTGAAATCCGTCTATAATTTATCATTTACAAGATAAATCTAAAGGCCGACCATGTGCCGTTTGTCAACACACACTGTGCGTCACGGCACTTCAAATGCTTTTCTCAAACCGTGCAGCGCTTTAAACATCATTTATCATAATACAATCAGACATGTGGGTCATTGTTGCACAAACAGGGAAAATGTGGCTAACCTTTTGCATGATTTTTTTTAATATAAATTTTCAGGTCCCAGTAGGGAAATTTGTCCTCTGCATTTGGCCCATCCTTCGATGCCGCCGGGGCAACCGGTAAGGGGGGTCAGCCCATGAGTCCGACGTCTCATTATTCTGAAAATGTCCCATTGAGTAGGGGTTGAAAAAGAGAATTCGGTTCAGGCAAGAGTCCACTGACCTTAAGGTCAGGGCCAGTGGTTGTATACGGCTCTGTAATCCACAACACAACTGGACTAATGGCACCTCTGCTCAATGGGACATTTTCGGAATAATGAAACTAATGGGTTGTCGGACCGATGACATGGCACCCCCTTGAGGAGCGGGGACCCACCTTATGATGTGGAGCCAGGCTGATGGTTAGAATCACCTGGCTGGAGGATTCACCTATTATACATGTATTACTGTTTTTACTTTACTTTACTGTTTTTAATGCATTTCATTTTATTGTTAATAAATCCTTTTGATTTTGGACCCCAGGAAGACTAGCAACCACTATGGTGGTAGCTAATGGGGTTCCTTAACAATAAACAATAAACAATACATGTTATTAGTGGCAGGGGAAACCAGAGTACCTGGAGGAAACGTAAACACAGGGAGAACATGGAAACTCCACAGAAAGGCCCCATCCAGGTGGGAATCGAACCCGGGACCTTCTAGCTGTGAAGCACGAGAGCTAACCGCTGTGCGGGTGCTTACCTATGTGAAACGTCACACATATATCAATAAGCTTAAGGCTGACCCTGCCCTATAGCCACTAACCTTAAGGCCCACTATGGGCTGGTGCCTCATCTTAATCACTAGAAGTGGGGGAACATAAGGCTCTTCTCCACATGCAGGCGCGTGTCAGCCGAATGGCTCTTTCACCCGCGTTGTCGAGCTTTTCCATAACAAAGGCCAGGGCCAAACCGGTCTGACCAGGTATAGGTTTTGGGCCCGACCTCTGGCTGTGGCCAAAGCGGGCTACCCGTGTCTGATGTGACGTGAACAGACTGCTGGCCTCTGATTGGCCACGAGAGAGTGGACAGCCCTCACTATTGACACGCAGGTTGTACGGATTTAATATTTCACAGCATTATACGGCTGTGCTAAAAAGGGATTTTGCCGTTAATAACATTTAGCCACTGTTAGCGCAGCTTTAGCTGGTGTTAACATAACATTACATGTAGCTTACACCTTCATAGTTGTACTTTAGCTGTTTATTTTCTGTTTAATACACCTTGGCACCTCCGAATGATTCCATAACTCCCACCAGATGACAGCATTTGTCCACTTCTGTTCGCATCGCGGCTCTAAAAACTTTTAATCACGATCTGTACAGCGTGCGGCTCTATGCGGCTCCGCCCACAACAAATGCATGTGTGTGTGTGGTGGAAACAGAAAGGTCTGCGGGCTAGTGTCGATACGTGCACGTAGATCGTGGCGTGCGCGGCCGGTTCGCGCTATGTGGAACAACGCCTATAGGGACCGGGGACATAGAGCTGACCCTGAAGACTTCCCATTAAGCACTGCACTGAGCGGCCCATGCAGATTCTGACTCGGGAACCACAGACAGTCTGTCCCTGCTGAACCAAGACCCTGACCTCCTGATTTGGTTGAAGCTCCCTGGGGGGAGGGGAGATTATTATTTAAACTCTGTAGTACATTTTGTTTTTCTCTAAAATCCGGCTCTTTCTTTGTTTAACAGTGGTTGTAGTATTAAACCTGGTATCAAAGAATCCTGCACTTTGAGACACAAAACATCTTACAAACCAGCGTGTGCGCCGAGGGCCAGCTCCAGCTCGTGGTTCAGAAGACAACCCAGTCGCACTCAAATGTGTACCTATTGCACAATAATACATTTCAGAAACGCTCACCATTTTACGTAAACGCACGAGAATTGATGCTACTAAGGCATTGGAATTGACGTCTCCGCCTCTCCCTGATAAAAATACGGATCAACTCTATTTTCAGCTCCGTCCAGAACATCCGGAGTTTCAAAGTAAATACAAACTTTATTTGAACCAAAAGGTCACTATTTCACACAATATAACCTCAATATGTCCGTCTGTAGGAGTTTAGTATCACAAAAACAATCAGACGGACAGATGATTATACCTTTCCGTTCCTGGAGTTAGCGTTTCTTGAGCTGAGCCTCTTCAGGACTATACGGTGTCTGGTGTTGTTGGGATCTGTACGTTTGCATAAAGGTGAGAATATAGTGTTTAGTAAATGTATCACACATTTCCTTTATTACCATTCTGCAGATAGAGCAAGTGTTTCTTCGCACATATGCTTGTAAACAAACTCTCGACTGCTGGAGTTCCACTGTATCTCCTAAAGAAAGGGAGCAAAAACAATGGTTGAATTGATATTCTAAATCAAAAGCCTGAATTTGATTTTTTTCCCTTGAAATCTTTTCTAAGAAGAAGAGTGGAAATAGTTGATAAGACATTTCCTTTTATGGAAAAAAAACCTTTTTTTATTGATAATCGCACGTTGTCCAGGCCCTGAGGCAACAAAACAGCTATTGAACTTTGGTTTGAGAAAGAGCTCTTGGATGCTCCACAGCACTACTGGAAAACTATACAGTGGACTGATGGACCCAAAGTTGAATAGTTTGGGAGGAACACACAACATCATGTGTGGAGGGAAAATGGAACAGCACCAACATCTAAACCCTCTCCTCACTGTGAAGTCTGGAGCAGGAGCTTCATGGTGTGAGGCTGTTTTGTTTCCTCAGGGCCTGGACAACGTGACATCATCAATAGAAAAATAATTCACAGGTTTATCAAGATATTTTGCAGAAAACCTGAGACATTTACAACAGCGTGTGAATAAGTAAGTGAACCCTTGTATTAACACTCAGAGCCCCAAAAGGTATTTTATGTGATTTGGCCTGGAGTAGTTTGTCACACTCCCATACCATTAAAACATCCCCTTTCAATGTACCCTTCAAGTGTTATACTTTTTTTTTCAGCACAACCTGGACTTTCATAATAAACAAGTTTAAGTTGGTTTTAAAGGATGTAAAAAACGTTATAACAGAAATACCAAATAAACATTTAGGTGGATTTATTTTTATTTTTTTTTACAAATATTGATTGCTAAACAAGGTCAACAACATATATATCGAATTGTATGGACATTTGAAATATGTTTCCAGATGCCCTGTGGACCAAGGAGCATGATTATTTCACCCAGCTTTAGCACAATTTTTAAAATATTGTTTACGGTGAAAAGCGCGTCATGAAATAGCGTTTACTTACAAACTCGTTCTCCTCCGTCGTAAACCAAACAAATGCCTTTAGCATCTCCAAGATGAATCATTTACACAACAAAGGAAGTTGTATGTGATGGCCTTTTCCAGTTGCATTTATGCACAAACGGAGTGAACTATCTTTGCAGAACACGCAATCTTTGAGGGAAAATCTCTGCCACCGCGCCGTGTGCTAGCTGTAGCTAGCGCAACATGTGACAGAAGGGGGCGCTACTATTGGAGAACTTGATGTTGTCATCACGCTGCGTATGAGTGACGTTCAGGGATATCCTGGATATCATCGTGTAGCTATGACCCTCGTCTTTCCGAGGAAAAAAAGAGCTTGTTTCTATCATTTATGGATCGGAAGATATCCGTGGGTAAGTAAAACTTTATCTTTGGCTCTGACAGTTAAATATCTGCTGACTCTTCTTTTGTAGCAATAACTGTTTTCCTGTAGTTGCAGATTAGACGCTCACAGATCAGGATGAATCTTGGATCATTCCTCTTTACAAAACTGCTGCAGTTCAGTGAGATTCAGGCGGTGTACTTACTTATTCCACGCTGTCCTATGAATGTTTACATGTTGTGGGCAATAATAATATGATCAAATGTAAATGTCTGGGTGGTATTAGTTTAAGCAGACACTGTTTACTCATTCTTATGATTGTGATGAAGATCAGAACCACATTAAGTGACCAATTTAAGCAGAAATGTGAGACATTCCAGACAGTGTACTTACTTTTTCTTCCCACTGTATCTCACCAGAGCTGCCCATTCTTGAACCTGAGAAACCCATTTGAGTATTTCATCAGAGCAGTGCCATTGATCAGAGACGTCTTCAGCGTCTTTTAAAATCTGTATGAAAAATAAATGAGAGCTCAAGTCTGAAAACTATTATCAGTTATTTGATCTAGCCCGCTGATTACTACTGAGGTCTAGCTCTGAAGGCTGATCAGTAATATAAGTTTATTTGCATATGAGACCACATTTCCCAACTGTCTTGTCATAAACATGTTTTCTTCATCACATTATGTCTTAGGTTTTGAAGAATTTGACGTCCCAAATAACTTAACGCACAAAATCAGCACAACTATGATAGAGAACAGTCTGCAAATGTTGATCGATCTGAATTAGTTTTCTAAAGTGTAGAATTCATACACGCAGAAGATAAACTGACATTATTTTAGTATCTTTGAAAGACGCCTGTCGTCCAAAGCAATATTTTCCGATGTGAATCTTCATAAGTAGCGGCGTTTCATTCATTCAGCCATTGTCCCGGCCGCCTCGCTCGTTCGACATGTCATTCATCATCTTCATCCCAGGCTCGGCGGGGCAGGTGCTCGTCCTCTCCGGTGCTAATCCGGCCCGTTTTAGGTGAAGGTGTTCCAGCTGTGCCCCTGTTCTCCTGCCGCCCTTTGATTCATGGAGCTTCATGGAGCTTCTGGGCACTCAGAACTAACCGGAGCTCAGAGGGCGGGACCTGCAGGGCTGTAAAATCATCTTCATCCAACAGACAGGTCATTTAACCTCTCACTCCGCCTTAAACAAGTGCATTTTCTCCAGTTCAGCTTTGCCCAAATCTTTTTTTTAATTTGAAAGCTAAGACCTACAAAACTCTTCTTGTGGTTGCGTTTTCGTCACACATTTTTGTCACTTTTTTACTTTTAGAGTCCATAATGGTCCTGAAGAAAACAGCTCCAGCAGGCGGATTTTCTCCAAATATGCATACCAATATCCAAGCTAATTGACTGGAGAGCTTACAGCCTGCATGCCAGTGTGATACCTCATTTGAAAGCTAAGACCTTCTAGTTTCTGAAAATGTCTGCAAAGTGAAACACAACTTATATTACACTTGTTTATTTTGTCTCAAAATGATGTTTTTTGTTGTTGATGCTACTTTACAAAAAGATTCCAAAAACATACTTCATAGTTTTCATTTGAAACTTACTGTAGTTACTAATTGTATTAACAGCACCAACTGTGTAAACTTTTATAGCATTTCATTTGTGTATTTGGTTGGGACAGTGTATGTTAACCTCTTAACCCCCACCTGAACCGAGCACATTTCTCCAGTTTGGCTTTACCCAAATCTGAAAGCTTCTTGAAAAAACTAGCGACATAATAGCACTTTTTTAACAAACAAAACTTTCAATTAGGCGTTACACTGGTCTATAGGGTGTAAGCGTTTAGATTTGGGTGAAGCTCAACTGGAGAAAATGCACTTGGTTAAGATTGTAGCCATGGGCTGATTTCAATTCATTTCCAATTCCCACCTGGTACGGGCCTTTCTGTGGAGTTTGCATGTTCCCTCGTGTCTGCGTAGCACTGCCGCTGCCCACTGCTCCTGTCAGTGTTGTCCCAGCGGCTTCGAGGATGGGTCAAATGTTGTCCAGTTGTTTTTAAATAACAATAAAGCACCTTTTACCTTTTATGAATTTGACTTAAAGGGATATTTCAGGATTTTGACATTAGGCCTCATTTCCTAGTTATCCAGAGTGTTGTTGATGTCTGGAGATATTTTTTTCTTAAATTCATGCAGTTCTTATATTTGAAGAGTCTAGTAGCGCTAGGCTAGAGCAAGGCTAAGCATTTCTATGGTATCAGTTAGCCTGCATTAAAAACAGTCTGACCACTCCACAGTGCACCTGAGGTAAATCACTTATAACACCAGACTAACCATATAATGTCTGTGTTAATAGAATAATGTTTGAAATATAACTGACCTTGTATCACATGAATTACCGCATTTTGAGGGACTATTTTCTCGCAGATCACTCCACCGCTGCGTTAGCTTACAGCCACGAAGCTGATGCTGCTCAAATATAAGTTATTTTAAATGGTTCTATTAACACAGACATTTATATGGTTAGTCTGGTGTTATAAGTGATTTACCTCAGGTGCACTGTGGAGTGGGTCAGACTGTTTTTAATGCAGGCTAACTGATACCATAGAAATGCTTTAGCCTTGCCCTAGCCTAGCGCCACTAGACTCTTCAAATATAAGAACTGCATGAATTTAAGAACAAAATATCTCCAGACATCAACAACACTCTGGATAACTAGGAAATGAGGCCCAATGTCAAACATCCTGAAATATCCCTTTAATAATCTTGCATGTCAACAACGAGACGAAGACAACACAACACACGGTGCAACAACAAATACCACAAAAACACATCACTTTTGTTCAAACTAAACATTGAGTGGATTTGCGGTGTTCTTTATCCCGGACGACTCAAGCCGTCCCAGATTGATGTTGGTGCTAATGTTATGGCTCTGTAACATCAATCTGGTCATAGAAGGAAAAGGATTTGAAGTATTTCTCCATCAAAAGTGCAGATGCTCCATGTGGTCAGTGAGTGGTCTGAGAGTGGGCGTGGGCCGTGTTTCAGATTACAGCGAGGGCAGCAAAGTTGTTAGAGAATCATAGAGCCTTTTGCCCTTCAGCGAACTGCACATCGATCACCCACAGTAAACAGTAACTTCCAACGTGTGTATAGGATCGAGCTTTGCTTCTTCTCACAATGTCTGTGCTTCGAGATATTTCCCTCGGGCCACGGTGAGTGTCGGGTGAACCCTCCTGTTGCTGCCCGGCCCTGAAGTCCACATACAGTGTTCAAATGCGTGAGCGACTTCGACCAAAAGCTTCCTCATGCAGTATTCACATCACGATTTGGTATTTTTAAGCTCCTCAGTGGCTCTCTCTCTCTCTCTCTCTCGCTCTCTGTTTCCATGACGACGGGAGTAAAGATAGGCTAAACCACGCTGAAGATGAAATAATACAGTGAATAAGGAAACAAAGGACGGACAGAGAAAACAGAGAGAGAAACAAAGATTGTGGAGATGCTTTGACATTCATTGATTCTGAACAGTAAAAACTGGAAGTCACATGTCGATAAACCCTAACCCCGTCAATAAGCCCAATGCCCATCTCGGCTCGCCCGTTGCATTATGGGTAATGGAATGTCTTTGGCTCCAAACAATAATGATAGTTAGCTTAAAGCAATGAAGAAAGCTCTGATTTGGAGCGTTTAAACGGCTGGAAAGTTGATGATTTAAAGCGTTTTTATCGTGGCCATGGAGCCTGTTACAATATTAGCTTAAAGTCTATTTTACACCAGGGCTGCGTACGGAGATAGACAGAAACCAAACTGCCATTCATACGAAGAGATGCACTGACCGTAATGTTTTATTGTCTTAGGGAGACTATTTACATCTGTCCAGGGACTACGGATGAAAAATAGCCTTTTGGCTAATTCCGGTGCATTTACAGAAATGTTGATTAATGTACACTGTCCCTGTTAAATAAATAAATAAATTAAATTAAATTAAATTAGAGATGCTTCAAAAGTGACGACCAGTCCTTGTTCATATAGTTGGAATAACTATGGAATAACTATGTGAGAAAAACTTTGTGACCCTTGAAGGCGACTGTTGGACAAAGTCCAGGGTCTGAAACTGTGGCCTCATGTCGCCGATATTCACAACATTTAAACTGAAATGAGAAATAAAACATAGAATCCATCTTTGTCAATAAGGAGGTGGACAGTAGACAAAATCTTTTTCTTAACTGTGACCAGAGAGATCCACATACACACATAGACTCTGCATCTAAATGTACTTTATTTTTATGTTTTTACGAGTGATCTGATGGAACAACAGAGCTAATCGGTCGCTCATTTGACAGACGGAAATGTAGCCACTATATTTAACATCAACACCGTTTTGGAACTTTTCCCTGTGATTACAAGATGAATTCAAATGATTTAAAAAGTGAGGGTGTCTGTGTCGGGCTGATCCCAGGTCCTGTCGTTCCCCTGATGGTCCGCTCCTGCCTACGGAGCCGCCCTGACTTTTCCCTTTCAAGATATTCACAACTTAAATATTTGCAAGAAATGTGACTTGAGACTTATAGTCTGTAAACCAATGCCCGTAAGCCTTATAGTTCACGGTTATGGCTCAATATACTTCAGTGTTCACGCTCCGCTACCTGAACTCACACATTTCAATGGCAGAGTGGTTTGTTTGGGCCCAAATTAGGAGCCTGATTGACCACACATGTGCAGTCGAGATGGGCATTGGGCTTATTGTGTATGAATGAATGTATGAATAATAAATGCGTATAACAAAAGCGAATTTTCACATGTTTCCATCCAAGAGTGTTTGCGAATCATGGCTTTGGTTACCTGGTTACAGCAGGCAGCTGCATGACGCAATTGCAGCATTTACCCAGCAGAGGGCGCACTGTACATTTTTAATGTCACTTGAAGTACGAGCTTTTTAGTTTTTGGCCAAATTAATAATAATAATAATAATAATAATAATGCATTAGTCTTATATAGCGCTTTTCCAGACGCTCAAAGTCGCTTTTACAATTTGGTACATTATTCATTAACTCCATACTCGGTGATGATAAGCGAGGCAACCAGTCTGCGCACATCAGCCACCACACCAACCACTCACACACACACTACATTTCCCAAACGGTCTCCCATCCAAGTCCTGCCAGGCCCTTCCCTGCTTAGCTTCCGAGGTCTGAGGGGATCGGTCAGAGCAAAGGCGGTATGGCCACATTCATTTACCATGTCGGAATTAGCTGCTTGTTTTTACTCGTAATGCCATGAATAAATGTTAATTTAGGCGACCTACACACTAAAGCTAAGCAAAAGTATCTTAACCAATGGCCGCTGGCTGCTCTGCTTTGTGACCGCAACACTGGAGGCCGCCATTGCTCCTCCATTGTTATAGTACCTCCATTTGGCCGCTAGGCCCCATTGAAAAGCATTGGACATTAGACACGTTAAAAACAACTTTAATGCCTGGTTTCAATTTTTTCAACACTTAATATGGCTACATATTCCTCCTGAGATAACGCTGGGTTAGTCACAAAAATAGAAACCAGGCTGGTTTTCGAAAAAAAAAAAAGTTTTTAATCTCCTACTTAACGGAGGTCAGACTGTTAGCATTGGAGCTGCGCGAGCTACACGTCACGCAAGGGCTGAGTCTACAGTGAGATCCCGCCCTTATGCCCTTATTAGGAACATGCTTCGTCAGAGCTGGGGAGGAGGAGTCTGTAAATCCACCATGATTTCCCCCTCGAACGTGGTCATTATGGTAAACGGGGAGGAGTGAGGAGGAGTTGTCTATTCTTTTTAACAGTCTATGATCTTAACTAACTCGCTGCTGCTACTCTGAAGTCTTGCATGACCTGTAAAGGCTGGACAAACAAAAACTATCCAGAGTGAGTTTACTACGTTTTCTAATGAGGATCAGGCGGCGTCTGCGTCTCTGGGAAAGTGTTTTGTGGCTAACTTGGTCCATAGTTGTAGACAGTGTTGTAGCATAAATGCTGCGGCAGAGACAGCGATGTTGAGCCTCTGCATCTGGGAAATATTTTTGGACTAGAGACGACCTGCTACTGATGGACTTTTCCTCTTCACTCCTGTCCACAGTTCGGCTACGCCAACAGGCACGTGTACTTTTTATTCACTACGTCAAACTTTATGCGAAAAAACTGTTTCCATTTTCCAAACTGCGCATTTACGCTCATGAGCACAAATCAAAACCACCTCAAGCGAGTGGATAAACTTTTTATGCAAATTAAGACTTTAAATGCGAAATTTGGTGTTTCCATCACTCCTTACAAATGCGAAACTTCAAAATGCGCATTAAAATCCAGTGATGGAAACTGGTGGTGGGTGTGATCACCACGGACAACAGCTCTGAGGAGGCTCTCTGGATGGTTAGTGAAACTGTCAGCTCTTTTTTAAAGTAAGTCCAGTTGTTTTGATTCACCTTTTTTTGAGTCTAATTACACGACCTGGATGACTGAGAAACTACATTGTTTTAGAGGTGGTTATGTTGCTCCGAATTCAGATAATGACCCGGCTCTGAACACTTGATGAACATTACTGCTGATTCCCACCGCTCTAACACACCTGCCGCCACGCACACACACTGACAATACACACCTTTAGAGATGATTTCCTCTGATATGCATCATATTTCTTCCTTTTTTCTTTCCTTTAAGGTTTTCAACCTGCAAATTAATGAAATCTTCAAAAGCTGAGTTGGCCTCGTGTCCTCTGTGTCGCTCCAGGTCCATCAAGCTGGACCAACATTGTGAATACAAAAGCTGGTTCACCGGATCTGTCATCGATCAAAATGGCCTCAATCATCGGTGAGGATTGTGTGAGTGGCATTTTGGGAGAGGAAGGGGACACGGACACAGTGGGACAAGGTCGGTGCTTTTAATACATTTTAAAGTGATGTAGCCCAAATAATTAGGAAATCCAACTAATGAACAAAACTTATTTTATATGATCAGATCCAGCAGAAGGCGGTGATGTTGGAGCCGAGGACGATCCCGATGAGGGGTGTTCTCAGGCTGCTCCAGAGACACCGCTGCCCCCACCGTCCGGGAGTGGGCGAGGGGTCACAGCGACCGTCATCCAGCTGCAAAAAGAAACAAATGAAGCGGTAAATTCAGGGTCTCGTGAATTGGCTAAAATAAGAAATGTGATGGAAGAAATGGCTCAAATAGAACATCCTCTGCTGGGCCTTCTTGATGAGGGAGCTGATGGTTGGCTCCCATGATGGTGCCCAGGAAACGGAAGGAGTCCACGATGGAGGTGGGGGTGGGAGAGTCTTTCAGGGCTGTGTCTTTCCTGAAGTCCACAATCATCCAGCCGGTCCACCTCCCTCCTGTAGGCGGACTCATCACCGTCCGAGATGAGCCCGATGAGGGTGGTGTCATCTGCAAACTTGATCAGTTTGACGGCCTGGTGACTGGAGGTGCAGCAGTTTGTGTACAGGGAGAAGAGCTATGGGGAAAGTACACAGCCCTGAGGAGTTCCAGTGTTTGTAGTCCGTCTGTCGTATTGTCTCAGCAGCTGCTCTCACATCGACTCTGTCTAACATGAAACCTTTTCGTCATCACCACTGCAGTATATTGGAGAAATACTATAAACTGCTGAACTGGGAAAACTTTGTCAAATACAACTCTATGGGAGAAATACAGTTTTTGCCAAATGTTGTACCTCATCAGTATTTCGTAGTGATTTAATTCACAAACCTGACACATTATTCTTATGTTTGAAAGACTTTTCAACTGGCCAACATCACGTTCATGTTTTTTAATATTGTCTCCACTTTCAGAGATAATAAATGGACATTAGTTTATATTTGCAGACAGAGAAGACAATGAACTTTGATACAGTTTTTGTTTCATGTGGATTCTCCCAGTAATGACTGAGATATTAACCAAGAACTAACTCATTAATTGTCCGTGAGAGTAAATACTACGCTGACAGAAAAGACAAAAGGACAGAGGGAATGGAGATCATTTTTTTCACTCAACTTGGCTGTAAATACTGTTTAAGTGGTGCTAGCCCGCAGTTAGCTTTGCTCGTTAGCCTGCTAGCTTCTTCTTCGTGATTCCATTAGTGTGTATTGGTGACTCCGGGTCGGTGCAGGTGAAGTTGCAATTGTGGTTTTCTGGCCAGAGACACCAGGGGAGATGAAAGACCCTCCAAATCATCCCATTAACACTTGTATTACCCCAGAGGGACTACGGAAAGGATTTATTAAGGTAAATAAGTTACTTAGTTCTTCTAGACTATAAGCTCTGTAGAATATTGTGATGTCACATGACACAACCTATTGTTTGCTGCTGGCAATCTATTTTGCCAAGGGACTACAGATGAAAACTAGCTTTAGAGCTAAAACTGGCACATTTAC
This sequence comes from Neogobius melanostomus, assembly GCA_007210695.1. Taxonomy (NCBI): domain Eukaryota; kingdom Metazoa; phylum Chordata; class Actinopteri; order Gobiiformes; family Gobiidae; genus Neogobius; species Neogobius melanostomus. The sequence goes on from VHKM01000740.1 coordinate 965,579, forward strand.
AGAAATGTTTGTGCATTGTCCCTGTTCAATAAATGAATAAAAAATAAATGGAAAATATGTTCTAGTTGTATGGCCATTTTATTATGCCTTCTCTTTTCCCACATCCTCATCACACTCACCTGGAATCCCGTGTGTGCTATGACTCGGAACAAAGTGTGAGCGACAAAACAAAGACAGAGTCAGAGTTAAAAGACCAACAGTTTATGTGAAACTCTCACTTAAAACTCGATACACGCATCATTTACATCATCATTTATTTTGACTTTTTTTTGTGTAACAGTTCGACATGTTTTTGTTTTTTCAGCATGCACTTTTCCATAAAAATCAAACGGCTCCACAGGTACACACTCTAAAAACTAGAACTTCCTCACGATAAACGTTACAAAACGGCGTTCGAAAAAGCGTGACTTTCCGAGACACGATGAGAGAGAGAGAGCGCACGGCGCCTCTACAGTGATCGCACACACGAGATACATGATCGGCTGGAAAAGAAAAGAAAAATCCACAGCTTTTTCTTTTTTTACTTCACAACGGCGTCCGATAAGAAGAACACAGAGAACACGCCCCCCAGTGGACCCGAAGAGTAAAGCAGCGCGGTTACTGCACCGGAGGAGTGTGGGTGAGAGGGGCGCACGGAACGGCTTTAAAACAAACGGAACAGGGTGGAGAGTGGGACGCTGCCGGATGGGTGTCAGGAGCAGGGGGCAGCCATCTTGGACAGTAAGGGGTCGCTTATGCTCTGGGTCAGCTACATGATGTTCCAAAGCAGAAACATGTGTCCACCCTTTTCCTCCGCCCCATGAGCCCTTGTGTGAATGGATGGGGAGGGATTTCTGGAATGACCGGGACTGTTGTTTGTTTGCATAAGGAGTGTTGGCTCTAATCCACTTTTTATGAGCTACTGGAACAAAACTATGAGCCGCGATTAGAGACAAAGAGTTTTCTGAAACATGGGAGTGTTGGCCAAGTAGTCTCCACTTAACGTTTGAGGTGAAACAACCAAGAAACTTCAAAAAGAACATCATAATTCTCTATTGAAATGTTCTAAAATGCCTTTATGATGATGGGCTGGTGAATCTTAAAAACCTTCTAAAACATATTACTGGTTTGAAAAGATTTTAAGATTTACCAGCCCATCATAATAAAGGCATTTTAGAAAATGTCAATAGAGAATTATGATGATGTCTCATTATTCCGAAAATGTAAAACTGAAATTGTCCTTCCGACAATTAGGTTCAGGCAAGAGTCCACTGACCTTAAGGTTAGGGCCAGTGGTTGTATATGACTCTTTAATCTACAACACAACTGGGTTAGAGATGTCGGACTAATGGCACCTCTGCTCAATGGGACATTTTCGGAATAATGAGGCGTCGGACTAATGGGCTGTCGGACCGATGGCATGGCACCTTATGATGTGGGAGGCGTGCCTTGTTTCTTTTGTGTTTCTTTTGAGTCTTAGTTCTCCAAACACTAAAGAGCACCTTCCCCCCAATAAAACATTTTTTTGTTTTTGACTTCCTGAACACTTGTGTCCAGTTTTTCCTGAACCAAGAAAATGATTTTTTGACATAGGGCCTCATTTCCTAGTTATCCAAAGTGTTGTTGATGTCTGGAGATTGTTTTCTTTTTTTAAATTCATGCAGTCCTTATATTTGAAGAGTTTAGTGGCGCTAGGCTAGTGCTAGGCTAGTGCATGTCTATGGTAACTAGTAGCCTGCATCAAAAACAGAGCAAGCACAGTGCACCTGAGGCAATTCACTTATAACACCAGACTAACCATATAAATGTCTGTGTTGACTGAATAATGTTTTAAATATAACTATTTAACAATTTAAAATAACTTATATTTGAGCAGCATCAGCCTCCTGGTTGTGAGCTACGCAGCGGCGGAGTGATCTGCTAGGTTACTGGATCTACAGTAGTTTGTTTACTACACGTGGAATTCACAAAGGAGCTTTCTACAAATCAGATATGGCAACGTTTGGAGGACGACCCCATGATTTTGATGAGGTTTTTAATGCAGGCTACTAGTTACCATAGACATGCACTAGCCTAGCACTAGCCTAGCGCCGCTAAACTCTTCAAATATAAGGACTGCATGAATTAAAAATAATAATCTCCAGAAATCAACAACACTCTGGATAACTAGGAAATGAAATGCCCTTTGTCAAAAATCCTGAAATATCCCATTAACTACAAAAGGGCTTGTTTCATTTTTGTTTCATGTTTCAACGTATTGTCCCCAAATTCCCCCACTTTTTTCAACATGTGTTTCACTTTTTTTTCTCTTTTAAATTTCGATGACCAACTGCATCAACACTAGAATATACAGATTTAATATTTCTTTACCTGCTTTCGATACTGTGCGAATAAAGACTAAGGTCATGGCTGAACAAGAACAAAGCTCCATGACAGGGATCCGGAAGCGCCCCTCCCCACTCACGCCTCCCCAGAGCTGGGTCCCACTCTTGGTCTCTCTCCGTTTTTTTTTTTTTTTTACACAACATCTGCTCAAGTCACAGTGTGAATCGGTGCTTGTGTTTTCGGTGCTTATTGCAAATCCGATCTGATTGTTTGGGTTTTTACTCGTCGTTTTGCTACGGTGCAGAGTTTGTAGCCGTCGTAGAAGCCCCCACTTTTTTTTTGTTTTTCTTCACGAGAAACGTTTTCTGCTACACTTTGGCTCCTCCCCCGGCGATCCCCGGAGGAGTCGTGGAAGAATCACGTTTGCAGTTTTTTGAGATAAAGTCGAGGGCTTTTCTGGTGGCAATTTTGGTTTTGGGTGTTGTGCAGCACTCACACAGGGTCATTGCATGTTCGATGTCGGGCGAGGGACTTCTACGGCGGCATCTGCGTCATGGAACCTTCGGCGTTGGCGAAAAACAAAGCGGCTGGGCGTGGCAACGTGGCGCGTAGACTTCGCTGGACCATGGACTTTCATGTGTTGAATGTTTGAATATTTCTACAGGAAAAGCGAGAAGAAATTTGATTTCTCGAACCAGGGTGACATTGGTCAGTTCCATTATGCCAATGATCCATTTTGTAACATGGCCTCTTCCAGATTTATTTTCTAGTAGTCAGAATATCCCCTCCTGGAGCCGCCACCTTAACGTGGTGGAGGGGTTTGAGCCTGAATGATCCTGGAGCTCTGTTGTCAGGGGCTTCGTATAAGTTGAGTCCATTTACCGTTTACTAGGGGGATACGTCATGAGTGCCCGGATTGCCGTCTTCGTTATTCCTGCCGTGTGAACCAGGCTTTACCAAATACCATACGCATCAATCAGTCGTACTTCCATAATAATAAACCAATGGAGATTTTTTTTTTAAAGTGTAAAATAGCAGCACACTCCTGGAACTTGGTCCCAACAGAATTGAGGAACCTGACCTCATTCCACACTTTTAGGAACTCTGTGAAGAAGTGGCTTTTGGACAATCAGACATGTGAACACAACATGGTATGAAGTCACAAACCACTGATACATGTCTTGCTGTGTGGAAGATTGTGGTGTTGTGTGTATTGTCCCTTTCTGATTTTTTTAGTTGAACAAATTTACCTATTTCTTGCATTTTTAACTATATGTTGTTATTCTTCATTCACTGTCTTTTTATGTCTTTGTGATAGTGTTTTGCTGTATGTTTGTGCCTCTTGTATGTCCTATTCTACCTCTCTTGACATCAACCTGCCATGGGACTATGGATGAAATTAGCCTATATGGCTAACTCCGGCACATTTACATGTTGAAAAAACACATGTTGATTAATGTGCACTGTCCCAATTCAAATAAAGAAATTAAGTCAGCTTTAGTGGAGTTTTCATTCACATAAAAGCATCTGAACATGAATTTACCAGTACTGACCTGGGAGCTATGGTTCTTGTCTCTACTTTTAAACTCTCTATTACTTTCCCATGTTGGATCCCGAAGACGGGAAACTGAGGCACGTTACATCTTTGAATTTGAACCTTTAAATTGATTCCCATGGTCCAAAACGCCACGTCGCACACGCAGCCACTCCTCGCCTTCACAAACACACAGGGGTCAGTTTGCAGGGGGCTTTGAGTGACAGTCCGCGACCCCGTTTTTAAGGTTTTAACAACACACACATTGACACGAACATGTACGTCTGACCTACCGGGTTAAAACCAAGGGACCGAAGCTTAGCACATTTTCTGTCAACGCTTTAACACTGCGACTTCAAATATGTTCAAACACGTCATCGGGAACACAAAGTGGCCTAACATCGGAAAACACTTATTGCGGAGGGAGGGGCGGGTCACAGCGGAGGAAAAGACCCCGGACGTTTTTAGTTTTTTTTTTTCAGTGTCACAAGTTTGCAACCAAAATACTGCAGTCAGGAGTAACTACTTCGACGAAAACTACTTGGATTCAAAGCACTTGGTGTAAATGTGCGGCGTTTTGATTTTGGTTCATATGAATCTTCAAAAACAGATAGTTTGTGGGGTGTCCTCATAGGGTGACCAGATTGCCCACGGGGATTTGAGGGAAAAGCAAAAATGGTGACTTTCCCCCAATTATGTTCAATTGTATAAACGTTTGTAAAAGTCTAATGTCAATGAAAGTGCATGTGACAGGTTACTTATTTAAATGGATAACATGAGTTGCAAGTATACGTTTTTTATTTTTTTTATTTCAGTGAAGCAGCCATTTTAATGAAGAAATGTTGGGCAGAAAAGTTATTTTCATTAGAATTTTTAAGTTACTGCTGACAGGAAGTGACATAGATAGAGGTAAACAAAGATATTTAATAAAACTCTATACAGGACATCTTTGGAATAGCCCATATATGGTCATGTTTTGAAGCAGCCGAGGGAAAAACAAACAGAGAAAATCTAAACTTTCTCCAATTATTCAAAAAACAACTTTAAATTAAAAAATGCTGAATTATCAATATAGTTTTCATGATGCTTCATGTTAGCATCATGCTACATGCTAACGCTAGCTGCCGCTGGCTACGACTGCCGTTTTTTCACTTCTACTGAACAATCTGCTGTGAATAAACGTCCATATGCACCTGATTTAGACTTGACTTTATTTGTGTGTGATAAATAAATATATATACACCGCCAGAAAACAGCTAAAAGAGTGTGTTTCCTTAAAGCTACTTCCTTCCCCGTCGGCGAAGCCACGCCTCCTACTATGACGTTGCCGTCTGTATCTGTAGTAATACGTAGGAACGAATAGCAATTCTGGCGGCCATCTTGTGACTGGCCCTTCTATCCCAGTGCAATGTAATCACATGGAAACACCACTTATTTCCTTCATACTGTTTGATCTATGTTTAGTTACTTCATGACTCTGCTCATTGTGACTGACCTTATGTCAAGAAAATAATGTTTTTGCTGTTTTTCAAATGTTATTCCAGTTTTATCGGAGGCTCAGACTTTAGCTCCGTTTGTTCATGGATTTTCATCAAATCATTCACTTCAATTTATATCCAATATATTTCTCCTACTTTAAACAGTATGTCTGTACTTTTAAAGACCACATGACCAATATTTATTGAACATGGGGCAGTGATACAGAGAACGCTAACACTGAACCCTGGGAATGAATGGAGAAAACAAAGCTGACTGAGACTGACTGACTTAGAAGTAATAAACCAATCACAAACAATGAGTGTGTCTCACATTCTGTCGTTGGATCAATTCAAGTTTTGCATTGGTGGCTATAGGGGTTAGCCTCGCCGGCCAGTCACAAGATGGCCGCCACATTTGCCACGTCAACGAGCGTCATGTCCGATCTAGAGTTTTATTAAAAACCTTAGGAGGTAAAGTTCCGGAGCAGTTTGACTCATTTCCCATTGACATAACATGGTCGGCACGGCAACAGTTTAAATGAGTTTGCCTCTATCCATGTCACTTCCTGTCAGTGCCCAATAAGGAAGTGAAACTGTAAACATCGTTTCGAGAAGCGGATCAATTATGGATCGTGCACAATTGCCTGACTCCGAACTCAAGTAGTCTTCACTGTAGATATTCCTTTGTTTGCAGTGCTACCTGACTCTATAAGGACAGATGTGTGAGTGAGCCCCATAAATGTGCTGTGTCGAATAATATTTACACACTATAGTGTCCGTTCAGGCTTCCGTATCCCGGCAACAGCAGCTCCGTCAGCTCGGGACAGTGAGTTCGTTGCTCGTGATGGCTCAGTCAGCGCGGCGAGTTGCGTCCGTATTTGCTGTATATAGGTCCAAGCGGGGAGGATGGGGTTATATGGCTCCTGGAGTGGTGGTCCTCCCTCTCTCTCTCCCCCACCCCTCCCGCAGCGCAGTTCCTCAGGCTGCAGAAGGCGGCGCCGTTCAGAGAGGAAAGGAATAGTCTGAATGAGATACAAACACGTCTGCATGTCACAAAGCACATTTTCAACATGACTTTCGCCGGTTTGGTTTTCAAAGAGATGCACATTTTACACATGTCAGATAATGCGGAACCATAAAACAGAAAAATACACCATGACGGACACAGATTTGACTGAATGACTGGGTGCTAATGAATGACTGGGTGCTAAGGCTGCCTTGCATTCGCCTTCGGAAGTCGGATTTTCCAAGTTCTGATCAGTTAAAGAGGGGGTATTATGCTTTTTTCAATCACATAGCACCAGTCTATAGCATACTACTTCTGTTGGTCTGTATATGCAGTAAATTAAAATAACTGCCTTGAATAAAATTGCTCTCTCAAAATGGCTGTACTGAACGTCTTGAAATAGGCCTCTGTCTCTTTAAGAAGCTTTCCGACACGCCCCCTTCAGCACACTGCTGTGGCATCTAAACAACACTACTGTGCGGGGAGGGGGCTCTGCTGAGCTGAGGAGCAGTGGTTGGTGGCTGGCTGGTGACAAAAGGTCCAGAGGCGTCTCCAGGAGGTGGGGGCGTTCCTAGGAGGACTGAGGCATAGCTACACCTAAAATGGCTGCCGTCTAAGTTTTTACTGATTACTCAAAAATATGTGAATGAGCCAAGGCAACACTCCAGGTATGTGTTTAATGAGGGAATGACATAATAACATGATATAAAGCTTGAAAAAGTCGATTTTACATAATACCCCCCTTTAAATCTTAAACTGGAACGCTCTTCCAGCTCGGAATTTACTCGGACACTCGGGGAGGAGTCCTTATGCCTTGGCTCAGATGAAAGGGCGGTGCCAATACAACTCTAAAGGTCAGCGCACACTACACGATTTTTCCAGTCTTAAACGATTTTATATAGAATGGGGGGTCCACACTACACAACTGGATTTAGTGCGATTATAGAACGTCTGGGGGTTCACACTTAACGACTGAGAATCGTAAGAGTGAACACACTACACGATTCTGTCAAACAGATGATGTTTGATAACACAGCGCGTCTGTCCTCTCTACCGCTTCATTTCTCCTCCGGTTTCAAAAACTGACTCCAAATCCGCAAAGATAGGCCTGTGTTTGTGAGCGTGGGAAAACACGTGCGTGTCCCAGTTTGGTCAACAGTGTCAACAGTGTCACAACATCGCAGTGCAAGGCTACTGCTACTACGAAGCCTTCAACTTGGCTATAGTTCTGTCAAATGGAGATAAAAGTCGGCGACACGAAGAAGCGAGACGTATTTCAGTGGATTTAATAAGAGATGGAGGAGGCGGAGGAGACAGCGGCGAGAGGTGAAGCTGAACAGTCCGTCTCCAAACTCAGTAAGTGCCGCTAAACTCTGTTCGCGGTTGAAATGCAGCTTGAAAAGGTGTTTCTCGTGAACTTTTGGTGATATAAAGTTGTGCTGTTTCGTGTGGGGCTGTGGCCATGAAATGAGTTTTTGTGCCGCTGTTTTGACAGAGAAATGAAAAAGGAGGCGTGGCGGTGTTTTTCTGTCTTTATTTCACTCTGTCATTGGCTGCTGCTTTCTGTGTGTTCACTTTGGGGACGGTAAAATCACCCAGGTTTCTCCTGTGCGTTCAAAATCGGGCTTAAACATCAAACATTTCCTGCGACTTTAGTCCAGTTGCGTCTGACTGCTGCGCACACTACACGATTCGAACGCCAGTCCAGTCGTGACCCCTCCACACTACGCGACACGACTCTCTGTGACTGCCTTCAACTAAACACGACTCGGGAAGACTCGGCGCGACTGAGGAAAAAGATCCGTTTAGATAAGTTGTGTAGGCTTAGCTTTCAAATGAGGCGTTACACTGGCCTATAGGCTGTGACCTTTTAGATTTGGGTAAAGCTGAACTGGAGAAAATGGACCTGGTTGAGGCGGGGGCTCCTCCAAACAGAGACTCTCCAAATGTATAACCTTCAACACAAGCTGAGCAGGATTTGCTTTGGTGGTTCTTTTGTTTGTAATCTATTCATAACTGTGTTGAAATATTGTTTTGAGTGTGGCACTTTGAGCAGCGATCTGTTTTATAGATCAATTTGACCTTGACCATGACCTCGACCTATACTTGCTTTTCAGTCATGTGACCTTTCTTGTTATAGCGGCCATTTTGAATACCGAAGTAGAATTATGCAGTACTACAACATATAACAATATCTCTACTCGGGATGAAAATGAAAGACAACTGATTGACAGTGGCATTTTTATTACGTTTATGTGAAGAAACCAGTGAGTCAGTGTTTTAGCTGCTCAAAAAGTTAGCATGCTACCTGTTAGCATTTAGCTTCAACAGCTTCAGGGGAAAGCCCTGAACCACACTCCAAACATCTAGCCTTGGATACAACATGTGACAGAGGTCAGAGCTGAGCTGTTACTGTAGTATTTCCTCAGTGTTCATAGATGTGAGCCGTGTTGAAGCCATTGACAGTTGATTGATGACAGTTGCTAACCGGTAGCATGCTAACGTCTTGAGCAGCTTAAACACTGACTAAGACTGAGACTATGTCGACATGACAAACTGTAAAAATCCCAGAGAAAGGTTTTCTGTTTCCTCTTTGAGTTAATTTAGTCTTCAGAGTGAAGCAGATCTTTAGTAAATCCTGCTGTAGCTCGACAGACAGAGCTGCTACGTCTGTGCTACATTAGCTGGTTATATCATATGAACGTGCGTCTCTGGGGCCGAGTTTTAACTGTTATCTTCATGAGCAATGATTATCAATACATACAAATGCTACTGTCAATCAGTTGTCTTTCATTTTCATCCTGAGTAGAGATATTGTTACATGTTGTAGTACAAAATAAAGCTACTTCGGTATTCAAAATGGCTGCCGGAAGTATGCGTGATGTCATTGGAAACGCATGTATAAGCTGACCTATATTTGTGAGGGGTTCGGTCCCCAAACCCGGCGTACTCTAAGGTTGTTCTCTCGATGCTAGTCAGTGATCATTTCGATAGTTGATCTTTGTCGTCTCCTGACAGCGCAGCAGAACAGACTTTGCTTTCGTATTTACCTTTGTAATTGGTCACACTCTTGAGCTCTGTTGGTGTCAGTTTCTGTTCCTGGTAATTACTGACATAATAACCACAAACCGGGATTTCCTGATCTGCGCCACCTCCATTTGAAAGGCTTTTCAGTCCAGAGATGAATACGTTTGTTAAGTGGTGACGTCACAGCTCTACTTCCAGGTCCGCAGATGTGCGAGAAACTACAAAAAACTCTTTAATACCACAATCAATATTTCTGAAACTCAACAGAGAGTTACTGAACATACTTATTTATCAGGCCCATTAGCCAAAAATGCTGCACCTACTGCTATAAAAGTCATATTTACCAAAATCGCTACATCCAGGTTAGCGGCGAAAAATGCTAACGCTAAACGCTAACCCCGGAAGTAGCGACTTTAGTAAATATTACTTTTTAGCAGTAGCTGCGGCATTTTTGGCTAATGAGTCTGAGAAATAAGTAGCTTCAGTATCTCTCTGTTGAGTTTCAGAAATATTGATGGTTGTTTTTAAGAGTTTTTTATGGCGACTCGGATAAAAACGGCGTTCCCAGCTCGGGCCTCAGGGACAAATGGAACGCAGCATCATATTACTCTCATGGCGTAAAAAAAGTCCCGTAATCACACGGGAGCGACTGAATAAAGCCATGACTTATTTGTTTCATGTGGAGTACCAGAAATCAGTGTTATCAGTGCAATATGACAACGGAAGGTCAGATTCTTATCCCTTCAGCCCTCCTGCCCATTTAAACCTATTGGTCAATAATACCATGATGGAAAGGTTTCAGTATTCTGTGGCCTGTTTACTGTATTTTTCCAGCTAGAGCTAGAGTTGTGTAATTAACCCTCCGTTCTGCAGTTACACTCGTGGTCAATTTGTTTCTCTGTTTGAATATTTCAAGGCATTTGGGTTCTATCTTTAGTGTAACTTCAGACTAATGGTTTCAAAAGCACAAAAAGTCATACAATTCTGAGGATGACTGGAACGGATTTTCTCATACGTTTGAATGAGAGCGAAACAGCTACACTCGTGGCCTTTTGTTTCTCCAATATTTCACTCATGAAATAACATTCTGAAATAAATGCACTGATACTAAAGTTACCAGTTTGTATTATTTTTTGGGTCGGTGGGCCAAGTTTATGGAAAAAAAAAAGTGGGTGCTGTTTTTTAAAAATGTATTATTTTTGAATGAGAGCAAATAGTTACGCTCGTTCAAACATATACGGAAATTCAATTATGGTACCAGTATTACATTTGGATTAATTTCACTTTTTTTTAACCTTTATTTAGGCAAGGCAATACGTTTGTTAAGTGTGACGTCAAGACTTCCGCTTCCGGGTCCTGGCAGACGGGCAAAATATGCGAGAAAAAAACGTAAAAAACTCTTAAAAACAACCGTCAATATTTCTGAAACTCAACGGAGAGATACTGAAGCTACTTATTTCTCAGACTCATTAGCCAAAAATGCCGCACCTACTGCTAAAAAAGTATTATTTACTAAAGTCGCTACTTCCGGGTTTAGCATTTAGCGTTAGCATTTTTCTCCGCTAACCCGGATGTAGCGATTTTGGTAAATATTACTTTTATAGCAGTAGCTACAGCACTTTTGGCTAATGGCCTGATAAATAAGTATGTTCAGTAACTCTCTGTTAAATTTCAGAAATATTGATTGTGGTATTAAAGAGTTTTTTTGTAGTTTCTCGCACATCTGCGGACCCGGAAGTAGAGCTATGACGTCACGACTTAACAAACGTATGCAAGGCAACTTTATTTATACCACGCATTTCGTACACAAGGCAACTCAATGTGCCTTACTCAACTCAATTTAACCAGGATAGTCCCACTGAGATAGATACAGACGGCATCGCCGAGGGGGAAAATAGAATCTTTTGGGAAACACGATTTTCCTCTCTTTTTAGCCATTTTCTGTTGGAATATAAACTTATTTATCACACATAGATGAAGTCAAGTGTAAATCGGGTCCATATGGATGTTTATTCACAGCAGATTGTTCAGTAGAAGTGAAGCTTCTTAGCTAGTCGTTAGCATTAGCACGATGCTAACATGTAGCATCATGTTAGCATTCCTCGGTTATTTATGTATTTATGGGCTGTAGAACCACTTTGCTCCTCCGCATGTCTTTGTATCTTTATTTAGTAGAAAACTATATCAATAATTCAGCATTTGTTAAAGTAGTTTTTGAATAATTAGAGAAAGTTTAGATTTTTCTCAAAATTGTTTTCCACCTTAACTGTTTTCAAACATGACCATATATGGGCGATTCCAGAGATGCCGTCTGTATATATTAACAATCTCTTTTTCAGGGGAGTCCTGGCCCCAGAGGGGAACCTATTGTACATGTTTTAGTGGTGGAGGAAACCTACGCAGGCACAGGGAGAACATGCAGACTCCACACAGAAAGGCCCTGTCTGGTGGGAGTCGAACCCGGGACCTTCTCGCTGTGAAGCACTAGCACTTGTAAACTGACCAGATCGTCCGACTTCTCCTCAGAATTAGTTTTTTTTTTAAATATTTTACGACTGTTGTTTGTTTAGGATGTTGTGTTTTTGTGGCCTCGGTCTGAAATTACACTAAAGATAGAACCCAAATGTATTAAAATGATATATTTTATGAGTGAAATATTCGAGAAACAAAGGACCACGAGTCTAACTCCTTCTCATAACGTCATAATGTGTATCTGAAAATTCAGACCATTTGATAAAACCATGACAGACGACTCGAGGGTTAAGGAATAACTCACACACATTTGTAATGATCAGATCAGTTTATGTGAGTTGTTTTTATTCATGTAAACCCGAGGAAAATCCAGTGTTTCTTGATAAATGTTTTTCATTAGTTTATTAATAGATATAATTGATAATTGATCTGTAACATCATGAAAAGAAAAGACTTTATTGATCTTTAAGGACCAGGCCAACATTTTTCCATACTGAGATATGTTCTTACCTGAGCTTAGACGAGTTGATGCGTACCTGTCTGGTCTTTACACGTGCGCTCAGTCACACAAAAAGACCAAACATGTTGTTAGCATTTAGCTTCTCCTCCTCTCCTCTATGGGCCAAACGGGAGTGAAGTTAGAAGCGACCGAGCTCTTCCATGTTTCCCCTATTTAAATACAGTTACGTGAGTAGTTACACGATCCAAGTCTAGTTACACAAAATTAAACATGTCAATTTTCTAAGCAGATAAAATGGGGAACTATATTGTAAGGCGTAATAATAAGTCGCTTCTAACTTCACCCTTGGCCCCATAGAGGAGAGGAGGAGAGGCTAATGCTAACAACAGGTACGCATCAACTTGTCTAAGCTCAGGTCAGAACATATCTCGGAGTGGAAAAACGGTGGCCTGTTCCTTTCTTGGTATCGGTTAATATCGGATATCGGTAATTGTTACATTTCCTCGAATGTAGTATTATTTTTTTCATTTTTAAACAGGTTGTATTTCATATTCATAGTGGGATATTCTAAAGTACTTTTCAAACAAAGCTTTACTGTCAATAGTTTCAATCAATAATATTGTATATCGCAGTATTTTGTGGCTCAATATTTCGAACTTGAGATTCTTCAAATTCCAGTATGAGCCAATAAACGTGAGAAATGATGGATGATGAAGATGAAGATGATTAGTTCTAACTGATAATCCGTCCTGTCTGTGTCGCCTCAAGGATAGAGCAGCGCGTGCTTTCCTTCAGGACATTGCGCCTCTGTGGGGGTCAGCAGCGAAATAATCCTCGCGGCTTGTATTCTATCTGGCCATTTTAGAGAGCGTGGGACGTCGCAGCTTCCAGGTTTGGTTTGGAAATCTATATCCGCGACGCAGTCTAAAAGGAAACTCTGGAACCTGCACTAACGACAGAAGAAAAGCATGAGGTCCAGGTGTTAATAGAATAATGTTGAAATATAACTGACCTTGTATCACATGAATTACCGCATTTTGAGGGACTATTTTCTCGCAGATCACTCCGCTGCTGCATTAGCTTACAGCCACGAAGCTGATGCTGCTCAAATATAAGTTATTTTAAATGATTCTATTAACACAGACATTTATATGGTTAGTCTGGTGTTATAAGTGATTTACCTCAGGTGCACTGTGGAGTGGGTCAGACTGTTTTTAATGCAGGCTAACTGATACCATAGAAATGCGCTAGCCTAGCATTAGCCTAGCGCCACTAGACTCTTCAAATATAAGAACTGCATGAATTTATGAAAAACATATCTCCAGACATCAACAACACTCTGGATAACTAGGAAATGAGGCCCAATGTCAAAAATCCTGAAATATCCCTTTAAGCATTATTTGGCTGGATTAGTAAAGTCAAACAAAAAAGTTTCAGTTCGTCCAAGGTATAAACGACTCCACTGCAGCTGTTTTCCATAAACAATAGGTGGCGTTCACGATTTAGAGTGTGATGATGTCATAATGTCAGGTGGAGGGCAGGGGCAGAATACAGTTTTTGTAGGAAATCTCCAAAACGAAAAGTAACAAGTGATTTTCCATCAGTATTTGACAGTGATTAGATTCACAAGCCGGACACATTATTGGCCAACATCACACTCATGTTTTTGAATATTGTCTCCACTTTGGACGCCTTTCAGAGAAAATAATGGGCATTAGTTCATATGTGCGGACAGAGGAGAGGATTAACTTAGAGGCAGTTTTTGTTTCATGTGGATTCTTTCAGTTAGGACTGACCAAAATTAACCAAAAACTAAGACAAAAAAATCTGCAATTCACCAGTTACCATAGTTACCGCGATGGAATTTTCAGTTGCTCCGCCTCAATGTTAAACTATGGGCTCTTCAGAATGTTGTGATGTCACATGAACACCACCTATTGAGGTAGCTAACTAACTAGCTTCAGGTTAAACAGCGTAATAGACTCAGGAGCCGCATACTACTGTAGCAGTGTTTATTTCCACGTACAGTGCAGGGTTAGTCCTGTTGTGTTGTGATTCTGTGCTGATGTTGTTTTGTTGAGCCTGACGTAGATCCTGCTGCAGCGAGAGGATGACTCACTCTGAGACGAGCCTTCAGACAGTGTAAGACCGGCTAAAAACCCACAGAACTTATGCCCCATCCAAAACCAGTAAATTGGTAAGAGGTCTTACGCCAAACCGGATGTGCGTCAGCGTCCGCCATGACAAGAAGCGTCCGAATTGGGTTGTCGGTTAGGAAGGAGTTAGGGAAAGTGGCCTGTATGCTAACTATCATAGCCACTTTAGCATAGGACCTCTGGTTGTCCCTTACTGGTCCCTTAAATGTGAAGGATCATTTGGATGTTTCATTTTTCCCGCCTTAAATGTCTTTATTTGGACACTATGTTGTTGTTGGACAATATACAGTAGGTGGCGGTATGCGCTTTTGTTTGGCCTGCACTGAACTTTAAAGAAGAAGAAGAACAGCTGTTGGTGATGTCACTTCCCCTTCCCCTGGGTAAGGATGGTGGAATTGGGCAAATGCTGCTGAAGCTCTAGTTCACTAACTGCATAGAGATCTAACAGTTGACCCATGAAAGGTTAAGGATTAGTTGCTAGTGTTAGTACTTAGAGGCTATCATTTAAGGGTTTCAGATGCAGCCATAGTCCCTGTAGTTTGGCATATTTAGCCAGTTTATTAAATGAAAAAAACCTTTGTTATAAAATGTGAAGTTTGTGGGACCGTGGTATAGGCAGATTAAACCATTCGGTGCATGAGACAGTTTTAATGCACTTCTTGACTCTGCATTATAACCGTCTAATGCACGGCTCCTTGTTGTTTAATCCTTACTGAACACATCCGGCATTGCGACTGTTTTTAAACGTATTTTGTCTTTTATCTCATAAAGCAACAAAGTTTCAAAAGTTTATCAAATTTCATGTTAACATTAAAAAGCCTCCATTAAAACAATAGTGATCGACCGACTCCAAGCACATGGAGCACTTGACGATGAATAACTATTTATCCCAATGTGATAGAAAAAAGGAAGCTAAGTCCACTTCAAGCCAAGGGTTCAAGCTTAATGCAGGTGTGACTCTTGAGGGATTTGTTGATGAGAAGTGAACTCTAGAAGAAAAGAGTGACAGATAGCCCCGGTCTCCCCTGAGGATTCTGATTTTGTGGGGTTGAATATGAACCGAGTGGACATCAAACCTCTCTGTTAACATGTTAAAGAAGCAGAAACCACATAAATGACTTCAACGTGCTGAAATTGCTGCTTTATCTGCAAATTATGACTGATGACGCAAATCACTGTGACGTCCGAGAACTCAAAGTGTTTGTGTTTGTCGCAGAGAGTCCAGAAGACCTCCTCTCCTCCCCCCCCCCACCTGTGTGTACTTCTGGCGTGTTTTCGCTTGAATGCGCGTGTAATTCGGTGTATAGTCTTCCTGCCGGCTGCAGTTGCCAGGCGACACTCCTCGGTGAGACAGTGTGTCAGCCGGAGCAGAGGCACGTGTCCGGACCGCGCCCGCTTCAGTCGCCTCAATGACATGGCACTTTCACCCGTTCAACAAGTCTGCGAGCAGCTTTGGACGACATTACCGTCAAACAGCCTGAAGACAACGGCAAAGGAGCAAAGCCATGACTTAAATATCATGTGTGGCCACTCAATGCATATCTGACTGCACAAGAAAACCAATTACTATCTAAAGCAGTGGATCTCCAACTTTTCATGTGTTGCACCGATCCGGTATACTGGTATCGGATATCGGAGCTGATTCCCCCAAAAATACGCTATCGGGTCAGCTACAAATATCTGATACTGAACCGATTCCACTTTTGTCTCTCACAGCTTTAAAACACTGTGACTATGGACATGACACTTTGCAAAAGTATTTGATCGCTTAGTAATGTCCATTGTGTCTGTTTGTGTTACTAGTATAGCTTTCAGAGTGAATTTGGTCAGACACTAGGATTAGATGTTGAAATCTTTAAGATAAAATAAGATAATCCTTTATTGATCTCACAATGGAGAAATTCACTTGTTACATTCGGCACTTCATAAGATCACTCAGGGTGATATAAACAATAAGGAATAAATAATTAGAACAGACTATAGATGGAGTAACATCCTGGAACTTTTACTGGGCAACGCCCCTTTTGGAGGAATCGAGAGTTAACAATTGCATTAGTGTGTATGTGGAAACAGGATCATTACTCATTCGGAGGATAAAATATTCCAAACCAGTGTCAGAACTACAGGACAATGTCCGTCTTGATCACAGACACATCAAGTCACTGTCAGAAGACGATTGGAAGATTTTTACTTTTTGTGGACACTTATATGAGCGAGTTTATCGATCACTAGCATCTGTTATGGCCATGTCAGAGCTCATTACTGAGGAAACAGCTCCCCCTGGTGGCCGTGTATTATGCACTTTGTGTAACATATTTAAAGGTCCTATATCATGCAAAATCGACTTTTTGGAGTTTTTAGCCATGTTGTTGCTATTTCCTTATCAAAAACACCCCCAGAGCGGTTTTTGGCTTCATTCACGCAGTTCTAAGTAATCCTCCTGAATCCTGCTCTCTGAGCAGCTGCTCCACCCTCTCCTGGTAAACGACTGAGCTGTTCAGTTGTGTCGTCACAGCGGAACGGAAGTGCTCTACGTCTGTAATGTAATGCCTTACGGCCTGATTTGTATTTATAAAACTTTTTTTTATTTTATTTTTTTTTTGAAAAAAAAAAAAAAAAAAAAAGCAACTCTCCGACGCGTCTGTGCTGTCCCACGACGCTAATCAAGCGCACCACGGCTGGAGAGCCATGGATCCGAGCATAAGTGTTGTTTTTGAAGACTGAGCTCTTTCTAACCTACTCTGGACACCGCCTGTTCTTTTTTCTTACCGATAATGCCACGGATGCGCGTTTGGCTACGAGAGGAACAGGACTTTTCAACCTTCCTAAAGAAGAGTGCACTCGCCAGAAGTTGGAATTTCTTTCCGGGATTAGCTAGCTACTATATCAACCAACCTGATGGATGCTTGGTAAACCTTGGCCAGAATCAAAGTGGATTAACTTTTATAACCAACACGAGGGCCATAACGTAAACACCCGACGATGGGAGGCCATGCTGAGCGGTGAGTCAATCAAAACGCGTGTTAGCGTGTGTGTTAGCGTGTGTGTTAGCCATTTATGAAACTGTGTTGCACGTGTCAACTCCTTATAACTGCATTATGTGAAGTAACTTCACTTTTTGCAGCAATATTTATATTTATAATACTGCAAATGTGGAATGAGCGGAGAGAGGGGCGGAGTTAACTGAATCGAAGCGTCTTGTCTTCCGGGTAGGGAAAATACCCCCAAAAATACTTATATTTCTCTCAAAAATGAGTACTCCATAGTGATAGAGGTACAATATATCATATATATGCCTATACTTTACTTTGGAATGGCTAAAATAGCATGATACAGATCCTTTAATCGGTAAATATACAAACTCACCAAACCTGTTCAGCATTAGGCCTAAAACGCACATTAACGTTAGCATTAGCAGCAAGTAGGTTAGCTGCTGAATGAACCATTTGCTCTCATAAGCTACAAAACTACATCGTAGGCTGTATGATTTTAATTTAATGATAATATAAAATCCACAGACTAAAACCTGAAGCTGTTGTAGTGACATTATAAAGCATCCAGCGAAAAAGTTACACAGTCATGATCACAGTGGGTTTAGCATCTCAGTTTAAAAACGTTAACCGTCTTCTCTGGGAATTATCTGAAACAACAGGTCACTTCCATGGCTTCATTTCACGTTCGATAATTAAATAAAACAAAACTAAATGAAAAGTTCTCAGACGATCGTTTCTCATTCATGTCCAATGTCTGTTTCCCCCAAAAGGGGCGTTAACCTTTTAGCGCCACTGATGGGACGTAGACGTTGCTCCCGTCTATAAAGAGTAGAATATCAAGGTCGGCATCAGCAGTGCAAAGTTTACAGTCCTAGTGCAGGTTGTCAGTAAGTGAATAAGTGATGCTGGTTCAGGGAATTTACCTTTACATGTTTCAGCCTCCATCTGCAGGCCCCACTTCAGAAGTGTCCCTTATCACGCCGGTGACCAAATTAACTCCTAAAGTTATACTTGTATTTTTGATCGCAGCACAAAATGCCGTGGCTAGCAACAGTATGCTAAAGTTAGCGGCAGCAAGCTAATGCTAACGGCAACTAATCAAGGCTGGGTCAGAAACTATGATTGGATCACCTAAAGTAGCCCAATAAAATAAAATTCAAGTGAACATGCACTTTTGTTTGATTTTAACCCAATTACGGCCGTGCGAGTGCCGACCCGCGCCACTACGGACCGGCTGAACACCGGACAGTGTTTAACTCAAGTACTTAGTTTGCCCTTTAAAAGCCTGTAATGCTAAAGGACGAACAAGAGGCTGTGCGATGTAAACGAGTAAAAGAATGTGAGGCTGCTATAGGAGAGAATAAACCACGCCCTCAGTCGACCTCTTTTTTGAATAAGCCACGCCCTCTCTCCAGTGGTGCAGTCAAATAGCATTTGGAGCAAGTCACAAGATCTGGCCTATGGACTTTTATGGAATAAATTCACATTATGTTTTCTATTTTCTGGCTCTAGATTACAAGTATTTAAGTATAGGTATTAGGGGATAAAAAGTATTGTGGAAATACTGGTATTGAAACAAACAAAACAAAAAAACGTACCAAACCCTAGTTTCTGGTCGATTTTTCAGAAGGGAATGTATGTGTAACCATGGAGAGGGTTTAATAAGCAGTGAAAACCTACTACTCTAAAAATGGAAAATATATGGAAGAATTGTGTCATCAGAATGTGAATTTTCTGATTTAATTTTTTTTTTGCACTGGCATAACCTGTTTGAATAATTTTTGTCCTTGAATAGCAGTCACTGAATATTCAACACATAATAGTGTTTCAAATTCAAAATGAAAAATTCACATTGAAATATACACTGTATTGTTTTAAAATATTTTAAATTCAGTAGTCTAAATTCAGAGTGAAACATTTGCTGTAGAAAAAATTCAAATGGTAAAATTCACCCTTAAAATATTCAATGTTTAAAAATCAAGCCCTTAAATTCAACAGTAGAAATTCAGAGAGTGAAATTCGCAGTGAAAAATTCAGACAGAACATCCTAGACAACAAGGCCTGAGCAATCGATCCAGAGTGAGTCGAGCCAAAGTCTGGTTCATCAGCAAACGGTGCAAGGGACCAATCAACATTCTTAGATTGACTCGTCAACTCCTGTTTCCTCCTCTGTAAGTCAAACCAATAGGAAACGTCCTGCATCTCAGCTCTCAGTCATCGAGGATCGAATGCTCATGCCTTGGTGTTCAGGATGTTCAGTGTGAATTTTTTCACTGCGAATTTCACACTCTGAATTTCTACTGTTGAATTTAAGGACTTGAGTCTTTAAATACTGAATATTTTAAGGGTGTATTTGAATTTTTATTGTACATTTTACACTCCGAATTTAGACGGTTGAATTGGATGTGTTGAAAAATAATACAGTGAATATTTAAAGGGGGGGTATTATGTAAAATCGACTTTTTCAAGCTTTATATCATGTTATTATGTCATTCCCTCATTAAACACATGCCTGGAGTGTTGCCTTGGCTCATTCACATATTTTGAGTAATCAGTAAAAACTTAGACGGCAGCCATTTTAGGTGTAGCTATGCCTCAGTCCTCCTAGGAACGCCCCCACCTCCTGGAGACGCCTCTGGACCTTTCGTCACCAGCCAAGCCACCAACCACTGCTCCTCAGCTCAGCAGAGCCCCCTCCCCGCACAGTAGTGTTGTTTAGATGCCACAGCAGTGTGCTGAAGGGGGCGTGTCGGAAAGCTTCTTAAAGAGACAGAGGCCTATTTCAAGACGTTCAGTACAGCCATTTTGAGAGAGCAATTTTATTCAAGGCAGTTATTTTAATTTACTGCATATACAGACCAACAGAAGGTTACGTCATCATTGTAGTATGCTATAGACTGGTGATTGAAAAAAGCATAATACCCCCTTTTTAAAAGGTGAATTTAAAATTTAAAACCCTTGAAAAATGAGCTGTGAATATTCAGTGACTGAAATACAGTAACTGAAAACATGTTATTTCAATGTTAAAAAGATTCAAAGCATAAATTTCACTGACATTTAAAATTCCCATTTTGATGACACAAAAAATCTTCCATTAATAATAATAAAGGCACTATACTAACCACCCAAGCAGCCACTGGGTCACTGAGAGGTAAATCAAAATGACATATTTACGATTCACCACGTGGCTATTTATTGTTTTAACAGGACAAAACGCAGAGCACCATGAAATTCTCTTCCCCAACAATTTACACAGGCGCTCTTCCAGATCGATATTACTGGACCTGTGTGTTTATCGCTCCGTTATCTCAATCTGGGTCTTCCCTGGTTTACTAAAGCTCACGGCCATAGGAAAAAGACACTGAAGAGGCTACAGAATTCTGAACCGTTATGACTGAATTTCTACGTGTTCACTTGTGTGGCAGTTGTTTCAAGCTACTCCTGAAGCAAACTTGTGATTTCCTCTTTTCCGTATCTCTGTGAATGGCGTAACCACGTACACCATGCATCAATACATGACAGCGTTTTACAACAGTCTGGTGAAGCCGATGGTGAAATGAGACACTCGACGCAGCCTCGGACAAAACCCTTAGTTGCACAAAAAAAAAAAACGATCCATGCAGCAGTGACAGATTCGTATAATATCCAACATCTGTTTGATTCCAGTCCAGACATACCCCCCCCTCCTCGTCCGGTCGGATCCAGTGAAGAGTCAGTGGAAGCACAATAAATATAGCTCTGTCTCTGTTCCTGATCAGGACGTGTCGGACAAAGCGGCCGCTGCGTCTGAGGCCAAGCGCTTCTGTGTTCGCGAGCTCGCTCTAGCTCTAAGGCAGTGGTCCCCAACGCTTATGCTAATGTGGTAACATGGGAAGTGTGCATGTTAGCGCTGCCTCCTAGTGGTAGGGATTAATTTGTGAGGAAGGTCGGATATACAACCTGTATATACAATGGTTTTACAGCGATATGGAAATAAAGATCTGGCAAATGACTAGTGGTGCTGTGAAGTGGTTCAGTCCATGAAAAGCAAATCAGAAGAGTTCTCTGAATTAGGCCGCGGTGTAAAGTAGCAACGTACAGTAGTATCACGGATATTTGGTCGTGTTGAGCTAGTGACGTGCGGTGAGGTTTGCAACATGCTGTTTAGACTCCGATATGAAGTCAGCAGTGTTGGGCAAGTTACTTTAAAATGCTAATACAGCTTTAGAAACGTTTGTATTACATATTACTGTTTCAAAAATGCAGCTGCGTTACACTACTTTGAGTTACTTCTGAGTTACTTTTGGCAAAAATATAAACTGAAAATAATGCCACCGAGCAAAAGTGCAGATTTCCTTTCTCTTCTCTTTCCACATTCTCTCTACAATTTTGTAATTCGTTACTTTTGTAATACGTTACACTGGAAGTCAACCAAACTGCAGCGCGATGCAGTTTCTGGGAACTAGCTGTGTAACTGTTCCTTGCATTGAAATAACAACGGCATTTTCCATTAAGAAGCTAATTTTCAATTTAAAATGGATGCCAAATCCATCCGGTCTAGCGGCGATAAAAGCTGATTTCTCTGTTTTTGCATTGGAACGAGCAAAGTCAGGGCTTTAAAAACGAGTCCTCCACAGCTCCCTCGGCATCAGGGGAGGTGAGAAACATCGCAATGAAAAGTGGTTAGCTACAAGTTTGTGAATATGGACATGCTGCAGGTCATTTTGAAGCGCAGAACCTGGAGAATTCAATCGCTGCATTAGTTTTAAAGGTCCTATATCATGCAAAATCGACTTTTTGGAGTTTTTAGCCATGTTGTTGCTATTTCCTTCTCAAAAACACCCCAGAGCGTTTTTGGCTTCATTCTCAGTAATCCTCCTGAATCCGCTCTCTGAGCAGCTGCTCCGCCCTCTCCTGGTAAACCACTGAGCTGTTCAGTTGTGTCGTCACAAAGGAACAGAAGTGCTCTACGTCTGTAATGTAATGCCTTACGGCCTGATTTTATTTATAAAACAGCTTTTCATTATTTCTGTCGTAAGAAAGAAAAAAAAAAGAAAAAAGTGCCTGACACGTCCACGCTGCCCCTGCAGAGAAAACAAACGCACCCGTCTGAACAGATGTCGTGTTTGCACCAAACGTTGTGAAGAAGGAGCTCTTTCTAACCTACTCTGGAGTCTGGACACCTGTTCTTTTTTCTTACCTCACGATAATGTGGCCGTTTATAAGCCTTTTGCTTCGGCCCACTCCTTTTGAGCAGACTAACTGCTCAAATAAACAAATAAACTAAAAAGAAAAATAGATAATTAAATTATGTCACGGAGAAAAGCGCGTACAAGACTTTATTCAACCTTCCTAAAGAAGAGGCCACTCGCCAGAAGTTGGAATTTCAGTGACTAACCCAAAATAGTGTTTATCTGTGACTGTCACTGATGGATGTTTGGTGAACCTTGGCCAGAATCAACGTGGATTAACTTTTATAACCAACACAAGTCCCATAATGGAAACATCAGAGCGGTGAGTCAATCAAAACGCGTGTTAGCGTGTGTGTTAGCGTGTGTGTTAGCGTGTGTGTTAGCATGTGTGTTAGCGTGTGTGTTAGCATGTGTGTTAGCGTGTGTGTTAGCGTGTGTGTTAGCCATTCATGAAACTGTGTTGCACATGTCAACTCCTTATAACTGCATCATGAAGTAACTTCACTTTTTGCTGTGATATTTATATTTCTACTACAGCTTAAGTCGTATGAGCGGAGAGAGGGGGCGGAGTTAACTGAATCCAAGTGTTTTGTCTTCCGGGTAGGGAAAATACCCCCCAAAAATACTTATATTTCTCTCAAAAATGAGTACTCCATAGTGATAGAGGTACAATATATCATATAAATGCCTATACTTTACTTTGGAATGGCTAAAATAGCAGGATACAGATCCTTTAACCTCCACTATTGTATTTAGGATCGCCGCGCAAACGTATATGCGAAAGCTAATGGAAACTAATCAAAGCTGGGACAGAAACTATGATTGAATCACTTAAAGTAATAAAATCAAATCGGCCACTGCTGGAGTGGAGTATTTCAGTTTTTGCAGGATTATAGACCAGACATTTGGAAAAATGCTAAAAATATCAGTCGAAAATATCGGTATCGGCCTTAGAAAAACCCATACCGGTCGACCTCTAATTCATAAAGCTGCTTTTTGTTTTGCATCATCTGACCACACGTCACTGAACCAACGAAGGCGACATATTCATCTGCTGATGGACCACTGCCGTACGTCACACTCGCCTCTTTAACATAAAGCAAGGGCTGGAAACATTTCAGCTACAAAGTCCTGCACTTAACCGCTATGAATAAGTCACAAACGCCCCGGGGGCCCATGCGAGCGGCGGCCCGCGGACCGCTCCACAGATATGCATTTCTGATCTGCTTTTTTTTTCACAGGATGGAGGGGATGGGTGAGCGAGCGCGCCTCAGGTGACTGGGCGAGGCGAACGGCGAGGTCCCGGGAGGCATCATCAGACCCGCTGAGATGTTGGTGAGGCTGCGCGATTTCTCATAGTCTTCACATGGGATGAGATGAGGAGGTGGAGGTGGAGACGGGCAGGCAGTGACGCAGTGAGGGCGGTCCCGAGAGAACAGAGAGCAGAGAAAGACACGGTGAGACAAGCAGAAGCCAAAGCACAATGGTCATTTAAACAGCGGCGGTACAGGGGCGATGGAGCCGCTGTGGAGGAGCAATGGGAAAAGGGAACATGTGTGTCTAAAGCCTTTCACCTCTGAACTCTGGAATTACACCGGTAAAAGACCTGGATCTTGGCACATTTGAGGGATGGAAATGAGCCCCGCCCTGTAGCACTTGTTAACTAGCTCCGTGAAGAAGTGGAGATTAGCATGGGTCATAATGGGGGAGAGGTGTGTGTTCGTGACCCTTTTTCGGGCGATATCCTGCAAAACGACAGTGTAACTAGAGTACTCAGATTACGTTTTAAGAGTAACGAGTAAAGTAACAAGTTAGTTTAGAATTTGCAGGTTAATCTAGTACCAGTTTAATCTCTCCCTCGTCTCATTTCTTCTTCTGCAGCTCAGACTCAGGACTATGGCTCACGCTTCTAAAGGCCCTTTGATCGCAGCTACAGCAGGACCGTGGCACTTTTTCTCTCTTCTCTCAGGACTAGGGGTGTCCATGGTTAACCGTTAAAAATTGCGTAACCGAGTAAAAGCATTTTGCTCGGTTAACTGGCGTGTATAATTTGCCATTGAAAATACTTGTAATACATTTCTGCACCACCAGAGACCGCCAGAGCGCTCCCAAACATTTGTTCACGAGAAGCCGTCATCGCGCATGGCTAGCTAGTTTAACTTTTCAATGTGAAGCGGGCCATAAACAGCAAAACTCGCCTTTCTCGTTATTGTTAAAACGTGGTGGAGGGATAAATGTTGTTGTTGTTGTTGTATGCATGAATAACTGTTTCTTTGCACAATGTTTCAAAAAAAGCGGCTAAATGACTGCAGGTAAAATAAATACAAATACTGTAGGGCCACGTGAACGCAAGTCAGTGACCTACACTGTAAAATGTAAAATTTGTTTCAACTCAAAAAACTAATTTCAAGGGCTGCCAAGAAATGTTATGTGTAACTAATAACCATTTGAAATGTGAGATTCACCTCTTTCGTTCAATTGTATTCTTAGGTTGACACAACTGATTTCATTTGTAACTGACGTTTTTCACTTCAGACAACTGGAAACAGTTATGTCAACCTAAGAATACAATTGAACGAAAGAGGTGAATCTCACATTTCAAATCGACTACATTGTAAAATGGTTATTAGTTACACATAAAATTTCTTGGCAGCCCTTGGAATTAGTTTTTTGAGTTGAAACAAATTTACATTTTACACTGCTCTGTCATTACCACTGCGTTTTATTTCTCTAAAATAATTTCGTTTTAAATGTGTTCCAGCCATTTAACAAAAGGTGTTAAAAACCCTAAAAACCCCTTTCGCGTCGTCTGTCAGTATAACGTAACGGAGGGGTGGCGTGCGTGGGGGGGGGGGTTGGTTAGTGCGCACACTAATGGTTAACCGAGTATTAACCGCTAAGGGCCTCGGTTAACGGTTAATGAAAAACTTGAAAACGTGCAGCCCTACTCAGGACGGTTCACTTCACGGGGAGATAAAGACTAGCCTGCGTCGATTCCATTTCCCACAGCGGTAGATACGCAAGCAAACAGGAAGCAGAGTAAACCAATCAGCGAAGGCCTGGCGTCTGCCGTTGAGGCGGCGTTATTAGCGGTTTTGCGTTAATAATCGCGCAGGATTATGAATTACAAAACTCACCGAATTCGAGTCCAAAAGATTTCTAGTGCCGGTTTCTATCAGGAGTTCATTTTATATCTATGAATAAACTTATTGGCTTGTGGACGGCCAAAGATAAATCGGAAATAATGTGGTCTTTTATAAAATTGTTTACCGGGCCCGGTGGTTGGGGACCACTGCTTTAGGAAATCGGAAAATCCCTGGAGTAACTTAAATGCAACCAGCACATTAGTGTGGACCAGTAATGCTCTTGCGATACAACTTATTTTTTCAAGTGGATGCGATAACCGATACTTTTGGCGTCATTTTCACAATTTCAACAATTAGTCATTTACAATTTCTGAAGAAAACTGTAAAAACTAGTTTCCTAATGTACAGGAAAAAAACATGTTTCTGTTTACAATAAGTGGCCGTAACTTTAACCTCATGATGCTCCTCCACAGCAGCTTCACTTTTCAAACGCTGTAAACAGAACCATTAGCGAGCACCGCTAACTGCTCATGTAGACACGTCATCCTTCCTGTATGACATTAACATACACATATAATCATGGCAGGATGTGCATGAGAGGGGAAAAAGCCTGTTATTGAGAAACACTCAAATGATTAAAAGAGGAAGATTGTTGTGAAAGCAGGCATTAGCAAACAGTGGTTAGCGGTTAGCAGCATTAGCATCGACTGAAAACAGATGTTATCGGCTAATGAACACATGCAGCATTTACCGCAGTGACAGAGCAGAACCCTCCCTCCAAGATGTGCCCTAAAGTTGACTGACTACACGCCATTGAAAACAAAAATGCAGCATCTACGCCACTGAGGAGGGTTAGCGCCCCCTGTGGGTGAAACAGAAGCTCTCGTCCATTGAAAGGAATGATCGTCTGAGAACTTCTGATTCACGTCTGACAAAACTAAACACTTTTATTTGCTTTATTTGTCAAATGTGAAAAGGCAAAGGGAGTTAATTCATAGAGAAGAAGAAGGTTAACGCTGACACATTCTCGTCCATAAGGGGAAGTACTTTATGATTTCTCGTTTATTTTAATGATTTTTTAAAGGGTTTTATTGGAGAGTTTATTGGACAGGACAGATCAGTGTGAAAGGGGGACGAAGAGAGACGTTCAGCAAGTTGTCGGAGCTGAGACTCCCTCACACTGGGGGTTTATATTTGCCCTAACGTTCAACAACTACAAAGTACAGATGACGTCGTAGTTTTTCTCTTTATACTTTTTTAATGTATAAAAAAACAGCATTTAGGTGGGAGTAATACTTTGATAGCACGATATTATCACTATAGCTTAAACACGGACATAAATAAACGTGTGAAAAGACGTTTTAAATCTATGTTGCCTTTATTTATACTTTATTAAGCTGGTTAAAAACGTCCGAAACCCCGACATGTCGGTTCACACGGGACTAGAATCACCTGGGGACTGAGGAGTTACAGAATTACCCCCAAAGGTAAAAACTTTGGGGGACTTTGACACGCTACAAGCTAATGCATTACCATCAACACTGACCGTTTTGGAATGGAAGGAATTTGGATCTGAATCTCCTGGATTTTGCCGTGTAATAGATTGTGTCCTCGCATTTTTATACATGCATTTCCAATGACATCACGCATAGAGCCGGCGGCCATTTTGAATACCGAAGTAGAATTCTGCAGCACTACAACGTGTAACAATATCTCAACTCAGGATGAAAATGAAAGACGACTGATTGACAGTGGTATTTTATGTCCTCGTAATCATTGCTCATGAAGATAACAGTAAAAACACGGAACCAGAGACACACGTTTATGTGATATAAGCAGCTAATGTGTCACAGACGTAGCAGCTCTGTCTGTGGAGCTACAGCAGGATTTACTAAAGATCTGCTTCACTCTGAAGACTAAATTAACTCATCAAAGTGAAAACAGAAAACCTTTCTCATGGATTTTTACAGTTTGTCATGTCAACAGAGTCTCAGTCTGAGTCAGTGTTTAAGCTGCGCAAGACGTTAGCATGCTACCGGTTAGCAACTGTCAACCAACTGTCACTGGCTTCAACAGGATAAACACATGTGTGGCTCACATCTATGAACACTGAGGAAATACTACAGTAACAGCTCAGCTCTGACCTCTGTCACATGTTGTATCCAAGGCTAGATGTTTGTGGTTCTGGGCTTTCCCTTGGAGAGGTCAGAGCTGAGCTGTTAAAGCTAAATGCTAACCGGTAGCATGCTAACGTCTTGAGCAGCTTAAACACTGACTCACTGTTTTAACTGTTTAACTGATTACGAGTAAATAAAAATGCCACTGTCAATCAGTCGTCTTTCATTTTCATCCTGAGTAGAGATATTGTTACATGTTGTAGTACTGCATAATTCTACTTCGGTATTCAAAATGGCCACCATAACAACAAAAGCCACATGATAAAAGAAAGATTAACCCCTTAACCGAGCACATTTTCTTCAGTTCGGCTTTACCCAAATCTAAAAAGCTTCTCGACTGGAAAGCAACAGCGTAACGCCTTATTTGAAAGCTAAGACTTACAAAAACTGATCATAACTTTTTTGTTACGTTGTCACAGTTTTGTTGTTGTAGTTTTCGTAGTTGTGTTTGGTCACTTTTTCAATGCATTTTTTCCCCTTATTGTCGCTTTTTCATCACTCTTTAGTCGTGTGTTTTTGTCACATGTTGAAGGTGTTTTTGTTGGTTTTTCTTCACTTTTTATCTAATTCTTAAGGCTGGGTGGCGTTAAACAATACCAGTATGGAAAAAAAGGTTTAGGTTCTACTAGTACCGAGTGTATTTTCTCCAGTTCGGCTTTACCCAAATCTAACAGCTTCTGGACTGCAGAGCAACAGTGCAACGCCTCATTTGAAAGCTAAGACCTACAGAAGTGATCGTAACTTCACATCGTCACCGCCGGTTTTGTCACATTTTTGTTGCGTTTCCGTCGCTATTTTGATTATTTTATTTTTTTTAAGCTTTTAGATTTGGGTAAAGCCAAACTGGGAAAAATGTGCTGAGCTCAGGTGGGGGCTACGAGGTAAAAAGAAAAAAAGTGAAACACAAGTGGAAAAACTGTGGGGGAAACATGAAAAAAAAAAAAAAACTGGGACATTTGGGGTAAAATTTAACATTTGGGGAAATT
Source organism: Neogobius melanostomus (assembly GCA_007210695.1). Lineage (NCBI taxonomy): Eukaryota > Metazoa > Chordata > Actinopteri > Gobiiformes > Gobiidae > Neogobius > Neogobius melanostomus. Next base: position 994,429 of record VHKM01000740.1, read on the forward strand.
GGGGGGGGGGGGGGGGGGGGGGGAATTGAGAAATTCGGGGAAATTTAGACCCAAAAAAAGTAAGCAAAAATAAGCAAAACTTTGAAAGTGTTTTTTCCCCCTTTTTGTCGTTAAAGGAAGTTTCTTGGTTGTTTCACCTCAAACAAATGATACAAATGTAAAGAAAAGAAATGGAAGGAAAAGGAATAAATTAACATTGGTAATCTGTTTCATAGTTCTATATGACAAATATTTTAGTATTGGTATCGTTCAGGTATCGGTATTGCACTCAGTTAAAGGGATATTTCAGGATGTTTGACATTGGGCCTCATTTCCTAGTTATCCAGAGTGTTGTTGATGTCTGGAGATATTTTTTTCTTAAATTCATGCAGTTCTTATATTTGAAGAGTCTAGTGGCGCTAGCTAGGGCAAGGCTAGTGCATGTCTATGGTATCAGTTAGCCTGCATTAAAAACAGTCTGACCCACTCCACAGTGCACCTGAGGTAAATCACTTATAACACCAGACTAACCATATAAATGTCATTTTGCATTTAAAATAACTTATATTTGAGCAGCATCAGCTTCGTGGCTGTAAGCTAACGCAGCGGCGGAGTGATCTGCGAGAAAATAGTCCCTCAAAATGCGGTAATTCATGTGATACAAGGTCAGTTATATTTCAAACATTATTCTATTAACACAGACATTTATATGGTTAGTCTGGTGTTATAAGTGATTTACCTCAGGTGCACTGTGGAGTGGGTCAGACTGTTTTAATGCAGGCTAACTGATACCATAGAAATGCTTTAGCCTAGCATTAGCCTAGCGCCCAATGTCAAAAATCCCGAAATATCCCTTTTAGGTGGGGGATAAGGGGTATTCACTGTGGCAAAGTTCCGCTATGCTTGGCCTAAAAGAGCAGTCCCTATTTGTCTTTCCCCTCACATAAACCTGAAACATCAATGCTGAAGCCGGTTATAGGCCACAGTGATGCAAATGCTCACTTTAATCACGCACTAACAACGAGAGCTGAGCTTTTTTTGGAAGCAGAAAATGGGACCTCCAAACTGTAGGCCCTGTAAATTTCCATTAACGACTCTTCTGACTTTTGCCTGAGCGCGTAGCCGTATGCCTGGATCTCATCTTCAATCCAATTATTCAAAGCAGAACGCGCCCTTTTCGATTGTATTTGCCCCATTAAGAGCCCACTCTGCCGACAGCTGGCGCACTAACCACTTCCAATTAGCCCTGAATGCATTAGCGCTGCCGGGCCAAATGGAGCTTCGGATTGGATTAAACCGCAGAGCGCCACTGAGGATTGAAGACTTCCTCGCAGTGTGACGGGTCAACACACTACGACACCTCAGCCAGAAACTTCACTTTGACTTTGTTTAAAGGAACAGGCCACCGTTTTTCCACACTGAGATCTGTTCTTACCTGAGCTTAGACGAGTTGATGCGTAGCTGTCTGCTTGTTCGTGCGCTCAGTCACGTTTGTTGCATGATATGGCTATGCTAGTGCCCCTGACCTTAAGTTGTGAGCACCAGCACTTAATGTCCGTATTCATTTCCTATGGAGATTAGCTCAGACCCTCTGGAAAAAAGGTGGACAGTGAGTTCCTGGTAGAGGATCACTTACTGCGTGTTAAAAACCTGATGTAGGATGTAAATAGTTCAGTGGAGGAGACGCCTGTGTTTAGAAAGGTCAAATAGTTTGTCTTGAAGCTAAAGGCTAACATGTAATAAAAACAATACCTATATAACATTAAAACTATAGGCAAGAGTTTTGTTTTTTATGCAGATTGGTAAACATTTGCGGCACTATTTCTATTTTTATAACGCATGAAATGAATGTTAGCCTTTAGCTTCAAGACAAACTCTCTCACAGTCTTGATAAACACAGGCGTCTCCTCCACTGAAATATTTACATCCTACAGGAAGTTGTAAGTCATCTACCAGGAACTCACTGTCCACTACAGAATCATGAAAAAATAAGCTTATGCGAGCGGGTTATAAGCTAATCTTAACCTCTTAAACCCCGCCTTAACCGAGCACATTTTCTTCAGTTCGGCTTTACACAAATGAAAATCTTCTCGACTGGAGAAAACGTGCTTGGTTCAGGTGGGGGATGAGATGTTAATGGGAATTGCTACGGACAGGAAGTGCTAGCGCTCACAACTTCAGGTTAGAGGAACTAGCGTAGCCCCAACATGCAACAAGCCAATATCTTCAATTTACTGCGCGGGCGTCGAAGTGCCCCTAAAGTGTTATTACGCCTTACAATATAGTCCCCCTTTTTATGCGCTTAGAAAATCGCCATGTTCAGTTTTTTGTGACTAGACTTGGATCGTTTAACTACTACTCACGTAAATCGGATCGGATCGCATCAGATTTTCCCAATCGGATTGACTCTGTACATAACTTCAAATCATAACAACGCTGCCATAGATATAATAGATTAATACCTATTCAGCTCCATTCATAGAAAATGTCCTGAGTCCTCTGTGAACCTAATGGCCGCTCAGACTCCTCTTACGCAGCCTGTTCCTTAAAAGGGCAAAAAGCCGGGAGGCCGGAGCCTCCACAGAGCTCCAGAGCTTGATTGACAGGCTCTGGAGCCAGTCAATGCACTGAAAAGGCTTCCTCTTTTTCAGGCTGATAAACAAAAACTAGCGTGAAGAAAAAGAAAACTCTTTGGAGCCAGGCTTTTAAGCCGTTCTTGGGAGGTCGGAAGTCTCATTAGAATCAATGCCCCCAAGTGTTTCTTTGAGTCGCTCCTGGCCACAAGGGGGCGGTATTACAGCAATGTCAGCTCATCGCCATGAGGACCATAGAGAAGTGAACGCTGCCCAAGAAGTGCTTTTTCTGATGGATTGTCGCTACATCTGAGTGGTGAGTGTTGCTGACGCCAGATTTATAACTTTGTTTGTTAGCGTAGCATAGCTTCTAACAGGCTAAAGGCTACAACACATAAACATTAGCTTTCTGTCATCATGTAGGTTTACTACAGTGATGATAATGGCTGTATTCACGTTTACTGTGCCCACTTTTGTCATGTTAATGACCCGTGAAAACGAGGTGTTATGTCGCATTTTCACGCATATTTAATTAGATGCATTTGCATCTTTAGCGCATTATACATTGAAAACAGTGCAGCTCAAAGCTCATGCTAATCTTGTAAATCTACTGTTTGCCTTTTGCCTGCTCTAAACCAACTCTAAACCTTCAGTCTGGCCTCATAAGTTCAGTATAAGGCGCTGTTAAAGTGACATGATGCTATTTTTTGCAATTCCAAAACTTCATACAGAGCTGTCCTCAGAGAAGTCCATCAAATTTGTTTAAAGTTAAAACATGTAACTTAAACAACATGGTAGGCTACATGTTTAAATAAAAAATATAATAAATAGCATATTCCCAGTGTCACTGTTTCCCATTAATAGAGGACGTGGTGACAGTATAATAATAAGTCGGTCTGAGTAAATATTTAGCCAAAAACAAAATGACATTTCACTTAACATTGCATTTGATCTTTTAATATTTTTCTAATAAAAAGGATTGTTTGTTTCATCATAGTGTGTGAACAGTGAGTCCCAGACATAAGACACTCCAATAATGGAACGACAATTTGCAAACTTTACAACATTCGAGTGAGCCTTTCTATTGATTTTTAATGTCGAAATAAATATCGGCAAATATCGGATATCGGCCACTGTTGCTCCCCAGTCGAGAATCTGGAGAAAACGCGCTCGGTTAAGGCGGGGGTTAAGACTTGATCAAATACAGGGGAACCAGTGAAGAACAGTCTGCTTGTATGAACCTGGACTGTATTGATACCTGTTTTCCTCAGGCCTCCGTCCGCAGGGCAGTAGTCCCGGGCGGCGAGCAGGAAGCACGTCCCGCCCTGCAGCTCCTGTTCGCGGGTACTCGAGCGCCTCATGGGGTCCCCCTCCTCCGGGGACATGGTCAGGTCACTGCCCCCGCTGCAGTCTGCGGACAGCACTGGGACACAGGACGGGACATGAAAATACAGATACAACTGCGGGGCACTCGTCCTGGACACACGAGTCCGACGAGAACAGGATAAACACTGCAGGGGCGAGAGGCTAGTTCAGGACAGAAGCTCTGGAGGATTTTCAGAAATAACTTTACACAAATCAGAGCTCAAAGGCACAGTTTCTACAGTTTGGCTTTATCCGAATCTAAAAGCCTCTCGAAAAAGTGTCACGTTTTTGTTCCGTTTTCATGCTTTTCTTTGAAGCTTTTAGATTTGGGTAAAGCTCGGTTAAGGCGGGGGGGGGGGGGGGGGGGATGTTTTCTTTTTTTTCTTAATTGACATACAGGACAAACACATTCATACAGCACATAGACAAAGGAGAAATACATGGGCAAACAGGTGAGTGTTTTGTGTGTGAAATATTGGGGTGGGTGGAGTGAATGTGTGCGTGGATGTATTATGAAACAAAATCATAAGATATTGAGGGGAAAAATAATAATATTAAATACATAAATAAATAATTAAAAATAATAATAATAACAAAATATATATAAAAAATAAATAAAATAAAAAACCTTCAGAGGAAAGAAGAAAAAATAAATAAATAAAGAGACAAACAAATGGAGACAATTATCATCACAATAAACCAACATTAATAGTAATAGGATTAGGAAATAGTTTTGATAGAAAGAAACAAGCAATCATGAATAAAAAATAAATAAAAATAAAAAAGGAATTAAAATACTTAAAATAAATCAATATACAATTTTATTTTAAAACTACGTTATATATGCTATAAATATTTATACATTAAATTATACAGCACTAATCATAGTAATTCAGCAGTGAAATCAAATAATAATACTAAATATGTAATGTATATTATAAATATGAAAAATTATTAGGGTCAAATTTGTGAGGGGGCAATAATTGCATTATCCTTTCTATGTACATTTTAGATCCAGCAAGCCCCGCCCCTTCCATCCGCCTCTGTGTCCTATCTTTTTGTGTGTTTATTATTTGTATTTTTTTTCCCCTTTCCATTTTTCTTTAAAGGGGGGTATTATGTAAAATGGACTTTTTCAAGCTTTATATCATGTTATTATGTCATTCCCTCATTAAACACATGCCTGGAGTGTTGCATTGGCTCATTCACATATTTTTGAGTAATCAGTAAAAACTTAGACGGCAGCCATTTTAGGTGTAGCTATGCCTCAGTCCTCCTAGGAACGCCCCCACCTCCTGGAGACGCCTCTGGACCTTTCGTCACCAGCCAAGCCACCAACCACTGCTCCTCAGCTCAGCAGAGCCCCTCCCCGCACAGTAGTGTTGTTTAGATGCCACAGCAGTGTGCTGAAGGGGGCGTGTCGGAAAGCTTCTTAAAGAGACAGAGGCCTATTTCAAGACGTTCAGTACAGCCATTTTGAGAGAGCAATTTTATTTAAGGCAGTTATTTTAATTTACTGCATATACAGACGTCATCAGTGTAGTATGCTATAGACTGGTGCTGTGATTGAAAAAAGCATAATACCCCCTCTTTAAGGAGAAACTTGAAAGGCCAGACTGGTGGCCCTTCGTGCTCTTTCAGAATGGACACATGGCCTGTCCGTCCCCGGTAGAGAGACTTTTATGTCGACTTCATTAGCCCTGGTGTGTTTATAGTGTGACTACATTTAAAAGTTTGGGTCTTGACAATAGCTTTAGGTTTGGTGATAAACAAAACTCCCCAAAAAGGATCGAAGTGCCAGCGAACATGAGAATCAGCGCGACACTAACATTCCTCAGTGCGTCGTATTCAGCAGCTCTTCCTGGACAGCAGACGGAGCCCACAGCCCCCTCAGGAACACGCCTGCTCCGCGGAGGTCGGCATTAATATCCATCAATAAGCGACGCGTCAAAGAGAATTACTCACACGCGCCTCAGGGACCGGCTCTCACACACTCACTGTATATTATGGTCCAGGGGCCACGTGAACAACAGACACTGAGAGACACACAGACTGAGGAGTAGAGGAGACTGGATTTCCTGTTGACGTTGGTGCTCTTTCCTCCCCACCACAAAATACCCTATGGTTCCGGGGTAACATTTTCCATAGAACTTTGTGTGGATAACAATGACCTGGGGACGTCGGCTTTTTCAGATGGATTCACACGAGATCAGCAATGTCAGTAATTCACATTATTTTTTTAACTTTTTCTGTAAATGATGGATAGATAATGACACTGAATGACGACAACAAGCCTTCTATACATGCTTTTCAGTCATATGACTTTTGTTGTTAAGGTGGCCATTTTGAATACCGAAGTAGAATTACGCAGTACTACAACATGTACCGATATCTCTACTCAGGATGAAAATGAAAGACAACTGATTGACAGTGGCATTTTTATGTACTCGTAATCATTGCTCAAGAAGATAACAGTAAAAACACGGCCCCAGAGACGCACATTTATGTGAAGAAACCAGTGAGTCAGTGTTTAAGCTGCTCAAGACATTAGCATGCTACCGGTTAGCATTTAGCTTTAACAGCTCAGCTCTGACCTCTCCAAGGGAAAGCCCTGAACCACAAACATCTAGCCTTGGATACAACATGTGACAGAGGTCAGAGCTGAGCTGTTACTGTAGTATTTCCTCAGTGTTCATAGATGTGAGACACACATGTGTTTATGGTGTTGAAGCCATTGACAGTTGGTTGACAGTTGCTAACCGGTAGCATGCTAACGTCTTGAGCAACTTAAACACTGACTCAGACTGAGACTCTGTTGACATGACAAACTGTAAAAAATCCCAGAGAAAGGTTTTCTGTTTTCTCTTTGATGAGTTAATTTAGTCTTCAGAGTGAAGCAGATCTTTAGTAATCCTGCTGTAGCTCCACAGACAGAGCTGCTACGTCTGTGCCACATTAGCTGGTTATATCACATAAACGTGCGTCTCTGGTTCCGTGTTTTAACTGTTATCTTCTTGAGCAATGATTAGTTGAGATATTGTTACATGTTGTAGTACTGCATAATTCTACTTTGGTGCTCAAAATGGCCGCCGGAGCAATGCGTGATATCATTGGAAATGCATGTATTCGTTCGTGATGTGAGCGCTGACTCTCTATCTCTGTCACAGCCTTGACTGTGGTGCTCAGACTCTCAGCCACTGAATGTTTTGCTTGCGTATCAGTATGACGCTCTTAGAGGGTATTTATCCCTCTTCTGTGGAAGCATAGACAGACTTGAATGGCAGGACTAGCGCAATGTCTTGAGTTCATGTCTCCGGGTCCCGTAACGATGGTAAATAAACGTCTCCTGTATAAGACATCCTGACTGCTGCCTATTCTTCATCAATCCTCTCGAGCACTATTGTTATTTCTCTAACAATTATTTCTTCCCAACATCAGCGTCAGGTCTGTGGGATTTATCTTGAAACAGCCTCCTCCGTCTAAACCAGGGGTGTCCAAACGTTTTTCATGGGGTGGCCTCCCGCATATACTGGAAAAAATGAAATCTAATCTTAGACAAAAATGACTTAAAAGTGCTTGAATTATCTGAATTTGTTCTGATTTTGAGTAGGTTTGCACTATTGTATTGCCAATGGAACTAAAGATTTTCTTGTCTTTGACTTTTTTGTCTCATGTCAAGTTTTGTGGGTCTTATTTTCAGCGTTCAAGTTAATTTCTCTTATTTTAAGCAAATGGATGCTTGTTCCATCATATTTCAAGACAAGTCCAAACCTACTCAGAATCAGCATTAAATGTTTCAAGCACATTTCAAGCCATTGTTCTAAGATAAGATGACATTTTTTGCAGTACACGGTGTGAAGGGCCATAGTTCGGGGGTTAGTGCTGTGAAACCTTCGACTAGCAGAGGTTTAAATTGTGCCCCACACCTTTATTTACGTCTCACAATAAAATGTTAGTTGTTAGGTTTGAATTATGTAGAATTATTACATTTCAAATTAAAAGGACCATCTCTGAGGACGTGTACTGATTCAGCAAGAAGGCCGAGGGCCACCAAAAGTCTGTCTGAGGGCCGCATTTGGCCACCGGGCTACACTTTGGACACCCCTGGTCTAAACTTTGAGCCTAACACATCCAAACATTCCCTGAGAGTCGCCATGTTGGTTTGTCTAACATTGCCATGACAACAGGGCTGTATTTCCGGTTCACGTCTATAACGTTGTAGTTTTTCTCTTTTGTACTTTTTAAATGGATAAACCAACAGCATTTAGGTCGGAGTAAAGCTTTGACAGGACGATATTCATAGACGTTGGAACTCCAGAGCGCGTGATGCACAGGGAATTCTGCCGTTTTGGAAAACTCTCGATCAAACATAGAGTAACGAGCGCAGTGTGACCAGGGCGACAGAGCTGGAAGTGTTACGGACTTGCATATGTGCACGGCTGGCACTTCTCACAACCGAATCAGACCCGTGAGTAAAGTTTCCTCATCCTGTTAAAGGGAATGTTATATGTTATGTTTCGTTTTGGAGATTTCTTACAAAAAATATATTTTTCCCATAGAGTTGTATTGGCCACTGTCGTCCACCTGACATTATGACATCATCACATTCTAAATCGTGAACACTGCTGTATCACTGTTACGGTGTGGGTAGGGTTAAGAACACTCTGTATCACGTTAGGGGTTTAAGAACACTTCTGTATCACTGTTACGGTGTGGGGAAAGGGGTTTAAGAACACTTCTGTATCACTGTTACGGTGTGGGGGAAAGGGGTTTAAGAACACTTCTGTATCACTGTACTGTGGGGGAAAGGGGTTTAAGAACACTTCTGTATCACTGTTAGGTGGGGAAAGGGGTTTAAGAACTTCTGTATCACTGTTCGGTGGGTAAGGGTTTAAGAACACTTCTGTATCACTGTTACGGTGTGGGGGAAAGGGGTTTAAGAACACTTCTGTATCACTGTTACGGTGGGGAAGGGGTTTAAGAACACTTCTGTATCACTGTTACGGTGGGGAAAGGGGTTTAAGAACACTTCTGTATCACTGTTACAGTGGGGAAAGGGGTTTAAGAACACTTCTGTATCACTGTTACGGTGGGGGAAAGGGGTTTAAGAACACTTCTGTATCACTGTTACGGTGGGGGAAAGGGGTTTAAGAACACTTCTGTATCACTGTTACGGTGGGGGTAAAGGGGTTTAAGAACACTTCTTATCACTGTTACGGTGGGGTAAGGGTTAAGAACACTTCTGTATCACTGTTACAGTGGGGTAAGGGGTTTAAGAACACTTCTGTATCACTGTTACTGTGGGGAAAGGGGTTTAAGAACACTTCTGTATCACTGTTACGGTGTGGGGTAAGGGTTTAAGAACACTTCTGTATCACTGTTACGGTGGGGAAAGGGGTTTAAGAACACTTCTGTATCACTGTTACGGTGGGGGTAAGGGGTTTAAGAACACTTCTGTATCACTGTTACTGGGGGAAAGGGGTTTAAGAACACTTCTGTATCACTGTTACGTTGGGGAAAGGGGTTTAAGAACACTTCTGTATCACTGTTACGGTGGGGAAAGGGGTTTAAGAACACTTCTGTATCACTGTTACGGTGGGGAAAGGGGTTTAAGAACACTTCTGTATCACTGTTACGGTGGGGAAAGGGGTTTAAGAACACTTCTGTATCACTGTTACGGTGTGGGGTAAGGGGTTTAAGAACACTTCTGTATCACTGTTACTGTGGGGAAAGGGGTTTAAGAACACTTCTGTATCACTGTTACTGTGGGGAAAGGGGTTTAAGAAACACTTCTGTATTACTGTTACGGTGTGGGGAAAGGGGTTTAAGAACACTTCTGTATTACTGTTACGGTGTGGGGTAAGGGGTTTAAGAACACTTCTGTATCACTGTTACGGTGGGGAAAGGGGTTTAAGAACACTTCTGTATCACTGTTACGTGGGGAAAGGGGTTTAAGAACACTTCTGTATCACTGTTACGGTGTACGGTGGGGAAAGGGGTTTAAGAACACTTCTGTATCACTGTTACGGTGGGGAAAGGGGTTTAAGAACACTTCTGTATACTGTTACGGTGTGGGGAAAGGGGTTTAAGAACACTTCTGTATCACTGTTACGGTGGGGGAAGGGGTTTAAGAACACTTCTGTATCACTGTTACGGTGGGGGAAGGGGTTTAAGAACACTTCTGTATCACTGTTACGGTGGGGAAAGGGGTTAAGAACACTTCTGTATCACTGTTACGGTGGGGAAAGGGGTTTAAGAACACTTCTGTATCACTGTTACGGTGGGGAAAGGGGTTTAAGAACACTTCTGTATCACTGTTACGGTGGGGAAAGGGGTTTAAGAACACTTCTGTATCACTGTTACGGGGGGAAAGGGTTTAAGAACACTTCTGTATCACTGTTACGGTGGGGAAAGGGGTTTAAGAACACTTCTGTATCACTGTTACGGTGGGGGAAAGGGGTTTAAGAACACTTCTGTATCACTGTTACTGTGGGGAAAGGGTTAAGAACATTCTGTATCATGTACGGGGGGAAAGGGGTTTAAGAACACTTCTGTATCACTGTTACGGTGGGGGAAAGGGGTTTAAGAACACTTCTGTATCACTGTTACGGTGTGGGGAAAGGGGTTTAAGAACACTTCTGTATCACTGTTACGGTGTGGGGAAAGGGGTTTAAGAACACTTCTGTATCACTGTTACGGTGGGGAAAGGGTTTAAGAACACTTCTGTATCACTGTTACTGTGGGGGAAAGGGGTTTAAGAACACTTCTGTATCACTGTTACGGTGTGGGGTAAGGGGTTTAAGAACACTTCTGTATCACTGTTACGGTGGGGGAAAGGGGTTTAAGAACACTTCTGTATCACTGTTACGGTGGGGAAAGGGGTTTAAGAACACTTCTGTATCACTGTTACGGTGGGGAAGGGGTTTAAGAACACTTCTGTATCACTGTTACGGTGGGGAAAGGGGGTTTAAGAACACTTCTGTATCACTGTTACGGTGGGGAAAGGGGTTTAAGAACACTTCTGTATCACTGTTACGGTGGGGTAAGGGGTTTAAGAACACTTCTGTATCACTGTTACGGTGGGGTAAGGGGTTTAAGAACACTTCTGTATCACTGTTACGGTGGGTAAGGGGTTTAAGAACACTTCTGTATCACTGTTACGGTGGGGAAAGGGGTTTAAGAACACTTCTGTATTAGTGTTACGGTGTGGGGTAAGGGGTTTAAGAACACTTCTGTATCACTGTTACTGTGGGGTAAGGGGTTTAAGAACACTTCTGTATCACTGTTACAGTGGGGAAAGGGGTTTAAGAACCCTTCTGTATCACTGTTACAGTGTGGGGTAAGGAGTTTAAGAACACTTCTGTATTACTGTTACTGTGTGGGGTAAGGAGTTTAAGAACACTTCTGTATTACTGTTACTGTGTGGGGTAAGGAGTTTAAGAACACTCTATATCACTGTTACTGTGTGGGGAAAGGGGTTTAAGAACACTTCTGTATTACTGTTACGTTGGGGGGAAAGGGGTTTAAGAACACTTCTGTATTACTGTGCCTCTCACCTGAGCGGTTGCAGTCCAGGATGCGGCTGCCCTTCATGTGGCACAGGTCGCCCTGGGTGCTGTTGCAGGTGGTGTTGAGGTCGGCCTTGCAGTAGGACGGCGACCCGCCTTGAATCGCCTGCGGGATGTGCTTCTTGCGCTTTTTCGGCAACTTCTGCTTCGCCATCGCCAGCGAATAGTACATCCCGAAATTATTCACAATGACCGGAACGGGCATGGCTATCGTCAACACGCCCGCCAGAGCACACAGCGCGCCCACGACCATCCCCGACCACGTCTTCGGGTACATGTCTCCGTATCCCAGCGTAGTCATGGTGACGACGGCCCACCAAAATCCGATGGGGATGTTTTTGAACTTGGTGTGTTCGCTGGCCGTGGGGTCGTCGGGTTTCGCGCCGATCCGCTCCGCGTAGTAGATCATGGTGGCAAAAATTAGCACTCCCAACGCCAAGAAGATAATGAGGAGCAAGAACTCATTCGTGCTCGCCCGCAGCGTGTGTCCCAGGACCCGGAGTCCCATGAAATGGCGCGTCAGCTTGAAGATCCGCAGGATACGGACAAAGCGTACCACCCTGAGGAAGCCCAAGACGTCCTTAGCAGCTTTCGACGACAACCCGCTCAATCCCACCTCCAGGTAAAACGGTAAAATCGCCACAAAGTCGATAATGTTCAGAGGGCTCTTCACGAACTCCAACTTGCAGGGGCAGAAGGTCACGCGGACCAGGAACTCGATGGTGAACCAGAAAACGCAGACGCCCTCCACGTAGGTCAGCGCGAGGTCCGTCTTGATCTCGTACTGCGGCCCGGAGTCCGGGATGCTGGAGTTTAGCACCAGTTCGGTTTTGTTGATGATGGTGATGAAGTGTTCGTGTGTCTCCAGGCAGAAGGTGGTGATGGAGACCAGGATGAAGAACAGCGAGGCGAAGGCGATGAACTGCAAACAGAGAGAGAGAGAGAGAGGGAGGAAGTCCTGGTTACTATCTCAGGACCAGCTGTAGACTCACCATTTTTGTGAGAAAACTACCAAGTGCTTTTGTTTCGGTTGTTAAAATATGACAAAGAGCTAAGATTCAGTCCATGGTTAACATTTCAAACAAAGCAACAACAAAACGACCTGAAAAGTCCTGTACGCCGTGTCGAGAACAAATGTGGACAAATGCTGCCTTCTAGTGGGGCTTATGGAATCATTCAGAGGTGCCAAGGCTAATACTAGAGGAATGAAGCAGCTAAAAGATGAACTACAAAGGTAAGCAACATGCTAATGCCAGCTAAAGTTGCGCTGACAGTGGCTAAATGCTAAAATCTGCAAAATCCCCTTTTAGAACAGCGGTATGATGTTGTGAAATATTAAATCCATACGACCTGCAGTCCTCTCTCTCGTTTGGCCAATCTGGTAAGTTTACCAGACCGGACATTTTCCGGTTTGGAAAATGTCCGATTTCATGACAAATGCTGTTATATTGAGGCGCACTAAACCCACTTGTACAGGGACTGGACTGAACTGCTGCCGATCGTACAGGATTATTCCTCCAGTTTACCCAAGTTGGGGGAACGCAGTTCTGGAGGGTTCCGGCCCTCTTTAACCCTGGCTTTAGGGAATAGCGCAGACATTCGGACACAGCAATTGATCTTTCGCAAAAGCCCCGCCCACTTAGTTACTGTTGCTACATCCGTCAAACTTTCTGATGCCGCTGCTGTAGTGACTCGTGTTAGTGACTCTAATTGGAGCAATAAATGCGTGATATCCTCCAGATCGAGGCAAAATGGATCAAATGAAGGGTTCAGTACATCTATTGAGACTAAAGCGAAATCAGAGAAACCTCATGATCTCTCCCTTAAATGCAACAGCACTGCCCGGTAAGCACTCTCTTATTTTTTGTATTGTTAAAAATATGAACATTGCTTCGGTTTGCTAAAGTTAGCTAATGTTAGCTAAACCTACAGGTGCCACAATGACGATCAGTTGCAGTCAGTTATCAGGACTGAGACAAAATGCACAGTACTTTTATCATAAAGGGAGACAAGAAAAACTGAGACTGTAGAGTCGCAAAACGTCACCGCCGCAGTTAAAGCTCCAGTTTGTGTAACGTTTTGTAGCTAGATGTTAGCATGCTAAGTTGTTAGCCTAGCCTTACCTTAGAGCAGACGTATGCTTGTTTATTTTGGAGACATTTAGTTGGGCGTAGGCCGTCCACATTGTTTGATCCATTGTAGTGTTATAGGTCCCGTAACGTCCCGCTCCACTCTTACCGTAAAATACCCGAAAGGACCGGCATTGAGACATGTTCTCATTTTGGTACATTTATTTGAAGAAATATCCTAAGTAATGTCTGTGTAAGTTCTCAGTCGTACAGGAGTTGTCCATCTTCAAAGAAGGTACTTGAGTCATCTTCTGTACTCGGTAGTTGAGGTCTCCAAACGTTTCGCCTCTCATCCAAAAGGCTTCGTCAGTGAACAAGGTTACGCTCAGCACACAGCGTAGATAAAGACCAGTTGGGAGGAGTTGGGGTTGGCCGGCTCCTCCCCTCTAATCACAGCTACTCTCCCCTGTGGGTAAACACCTTTGAAGTAGAGCGTCTGTAACGACCTGCTCCCCCAGTATCGGTCAGTCCTGTCCTATTCATGGCTGATCACTGCTAATTACCTGCCTATTGTTCTTTTGTAAGCTGAGGTATCGTAATGCATGCTGCTCTATGTGAAGTGTGTACAGAAAATGACTTCTTGCTATCAAAATACAAAGTAGGATTGGCTCAATAGGGAATTTTTTTTATCATTAGCTCATAATCATGTGTTTCAAAGAGGAATGTGTGAAGAGGGTTGCGATGCGCTGCTGGAGCACTTTGTGTTCTGACCTTCGCCTGATTAGAGCAGCTTTCAGATACAACTGAAACAATGCCCCTGTGTTTTCTGGAATCGGCCTGTTACGTTACAATATCCCAGGCGCTTCATTCTCATACATATTTAAACTACGTGAAAGTGACCCTTACAGCAGGCAGTGCTCAGGTTGTGTTTGCGCTTTGGGAAGGGAAATAACTGGACTCCCCCAGACACACTCTTCTGCAAAAGTGCATCTGCTCAGAGCTCAGTGCTGGGATGTCCCATTGTTTTGCAGCGGGGTCTGTGGCTTGACGGACCTCGCTTCATAGTAACGGTTGCTAGGATGTATGATTGGACAGTTACCATTTTGGGGCGGGGTTTTGCGAAAGGTCAATTGACTTTAACACAACACTTATTTCGGTATCATTCAGATTATTATTATTTTTTTTAGATTTATTTATTTGAAAAGGGACAGTGCACATTAATCAACATTTTACAATGTAAATATGCCCGAGTTTGCAGAAGAAGCAATTTTCATCGGTACACCCTTTGGCAGATGTCAAAGCCAGCCTAAAAAAGCAGGATTAAAATCACACAGCAATTTACAAAACACAATATAGTTACCTCACTGTCCCTCGAGTTACTCTGGCTGCTCTCGATCTGAAGTTTACAAACTCCTCAGTGAAGGGGGAGCAGAGCCAGTTTTAATTCTATACATTAAACAGATGTTTTTGAATTTATAAGATTGTCCCGACTTAGTAACTTATATTTCTGTAAAATCTGACAATGGTGATATCTGTAGGGTTTTTATCCAATGTTTTAAGCGCTTGTTTATATAATGATTCATGGGATTCATTGATGTGGTATGTGTGTTTGACCAACTTATGGTACAATATGTGATATGTGAGAGGATCATGGAAAAAAAGTATATTTTAGCAGCTTGATTTGACAAAGTCTCTAATGAACCTAAAATTTGAACAGAATTTGATCTTATTGCTAGTGTTTTGGATGTGTGTTTTGAAGCTGAGGTTTGAATCAATGTATAATCCTAGGTATTTGAATTCTGTGACTGCTTGTATTTTTGTCCTGCTATTGAAATATCTGGTATAATGTTTATGGTGTTTTTGGTGTTTTTTGAAAAGAACATACAAACAGTTTTGGATATATTAAGTTGAAGGCAGGATTTTTCGAGCCAGGAGTGACCGACGCCATGGCCTCTGTTAGCTTTGAACCTCCTCTGCTGTTTTGCCATGTGCAAAGATGACTGTATCGTCTGCATACATAAGGGTGTTACAGGTCTTGGATACTGATGGTAAATCATTAATGTACATGCTAAAAGAATAGGGCCAATTCCATTTCAGAAGGAAGAAAAGACGGACCGCGTGAGGGAAGGGGATCCACAGTTAGAGAGAGAGAGAGAGGGAGCGTATCTAACAAGCGGATGATTAAGTGGCTGTTCGGAGACATGACAGAAGGCCCTAACCTCTGCGGACACATTTGGGGGAAAGCGCTAATTAAAGACATTAGTATGTGCCGAGCTCGCGGCCCCTGAACACAGGAAGACACTGGGAACGACGGGGAGTTATCGGCTCAGGAAGCACGTCTATCGCCCGTCTGTCCAACCCCCCACGAACAACACTAACATTAACTTTCCTTAAACTGTCAGGAAAGGTGTCACTAATCTTAACCCGAGCACATTTCTCCAGTTCGACTTTGGCTTCCTGAAAAAAACATAAACGTAAATGAGGATGAAACACAGCAATAAAAAGCATCAAAAGAGCAACAAAAATACGTTAAAAAAAAACCTACAACGTAGCTTTCAAATGGGGCGTTGCACTGGCCTATTGGCTGATTTGGGTAAAGCTGAACTGGAGAAAATGTGCTTGTTAAGGCGGGGCTTTACAAGGAGAAAAGATCTGTTGCTAGAGCGATATCGGTTATGCTAAGGCCGATATGCGCGGCCGATATTTTTGACCGATTATTTTCAAATGTCTGGTCTATAATCCTGTAAAAACAAAAAAATACTTGGCCGCTCCAGCAGTGGTTGATTTTATTTTATTACTTTAGGTGATTCAGTCATATAGAGTTCGGGGATGTGATGTCATATCGCTAAGCATTATGGGATTAGCAGCATTGTAAACTAATGGAGATTTTAAAAGTTAAAATACTGGAGTTATTGTTCACATTAAAACACTTGGACATCACAGTGTGTTAGACGTATTTACCAGCAGTAACTCAGCAGCTAACAGAGCTGTTCCCCTCTTTTTTATACTGTTTTTAGCTAATGTTAGTCAATGGACATGTATGCTAACAGCTGCAAAGATGGCGGGTCTCCATGGTAACTGTGGAATTTCCCAACTCTATTAGCTGCCTTAGCATTAAAGGAACAGGCCACCATTTTCCATACTGAGATATGTTCTTACCTGAGCTTAGACGAGTTGATGCGTACCTGTCTGGTCTTTGTGCCCACCTGTGGAAGAGCTTGGTCACTTCTAACTTCACCCCGTATGGAGCCATAGGAATATACTGGAGGCTCCCTTGGTTTTTGCTGAGCGCACACGTAAAGACCAGACAGGTACGCATCAACTCGTCTAAGCTCAGGTAAGAACATATCACAGTATGGGAAAACGGTGGCTGTTCCTTTAAGTTAAAACTCAGCAATTGAATTCTCCAGGTCTGCGCTTCGAAATGACATACAGCATGTCCATGTTCACCAAGGTTTAGTGAAACTTGTGCTTAACAAATTGTAGCTGACCCATTTTCATTGCAATGTTCCTCGGTTCCCCTGAGGCCGAGGGAGTTGTGGGACAACTCGTTTTAAAGCCCTGACTTCACTCTTTCCAATGCAAAAAACAGGAAGTCTATCACCTTCGGTCCCAGAGATATCGGCTTAAATCGACACAAGATCGGCCAATAGCCAATGTTCAATATTGTAAAATCCCCAAAATCTGCATGATGTATTGGTCGACCTCTAGTTGTTCCTCATGCTAAGGCACCTCTGAATATCTCATGAACAGGGCTGGGTACCGTTCAGTTCTTTCAATACCGGTACTTTAACAATACTTGGTTTTCGATACAGATAGCGAACTATACTTTTTCCGATACCTATATAAATATTTGTCATCTAGGACCAGAAAACAGAACAATAATGCGTTCAAATGTACAATATCGGGCTCCTGAATCTCCAAATTAAAAAAAGCCCTGACTTCACTCTTTCCAATGCAAAAAACTGGAAGTCTCCATCACTATCGGCCCGGAGATATCGGCTTTTATCGGTGTGTGATAGGCCGATGTAAAATCCCCAAATATACCTCTGGTGGTATTGTTGCCTGGCCGGCCAAACTACATGCTTTTTCAAAGATATTTCAAAGACTTTGGGCGTGATTGACAGACGGCATCAACCAATTAGAGCAACGCTGGATATGAACAAGCGGCCGAAAGCCTTTTCAAAAATGTCCTTTTTCAAACTTTAAACTTTTGCTTTATTCATAGACAAGACTTCAATACCGTTACCGTACTAATAACAGAAGTGGAAGATGTTTGAGCAATGCAACAATAGCTTCTAGTTTTTGGGGTCTCCTTCACCTGCCAACTCCGTGACAGAAGTCAGTTTTAAAACAGATGGTCCCGGCGCAGAGGAAGACCTGGTGAGCTCCCGGGGAAGGCGAGGGAACGGCGGAGAGTTGGTTCCACCGTTGGGCTGTGACGGGACAGTGCCAGGTTACACGCTGAAGGGAGAACACTGGGGAGAGGCCTGTTTTAGCTCGGCGGACAAAATGCTAATAGTGTCCATGTGTGGCATTGGAGGGACCGGGCTGTGAACAAGCGCATTTTCTCCAGTTCAGTTTTACACATAGATACAATAATTAGAGACAGATGATTACCTATTCAGTCCCATTCATAGTAAAGGTCAGCCTGTTCAGCCTGTGGGCAGCCGTTCCTTAACCCTTAAAGCCAGGTGTCGCTAATTCATGACATACGGTACCTCTTCTTTTAGACTGTTGCTAAAATAATGCTTGTTTTCCCTTGATGCCTGTTTGCGCACATCCATGCCGTACCTAGGAACCTTTTGCAAGCACTAGTTTCTCGTAGGACTGGTTACAGAAGGAACCACATCCAGGTCATGGTAGCTACTTAGTGGAAATAGCATTTCTGCAAATCGAGGCTGCAACTTCGATGAAATCTTCAAATGTAAGTTGAGTTGTGCTAAAATAAAATTATGTAGCAGCTCATCGTTTCCATCTTTAGATTATTTATTGGAATGAACTTCGTGTGATGGATTTGTTTTTGTTATTTGACGATTTAGGTACGTCGCGAATTAGCGACGTCAGAGGCCATAATGGAAACTGCAGTAGCTCCATCTGGTGGCATACGGCCACAGTGACCGCATTTTAGTAGTATTTAGATCTATTACAGTGCTAAGACGTTTTTTAGAACATGCCATTCTAGTGAATTTATATAATCATTGTAACAATAACATACAAGGATATAAAAATAATGTATCCCTTATTTTACACAGAACAAAATGAAACTGTTCATGTTGTATGCAAAGCGACCACAAGGTGGACCTATTGGACCACAAACAAGAGTTCCACGTCTGAAAATAATGTGCAATTATAATATAATAGTAAATGGAGGTATCCTATGTACAATAAATAATAAAACCTCAGAAAAGGGAGTAAAATATGATAATTAGTAATAAAAATGGTGACATGTCTATTTATGTAGATAAATCGTCTGCACCTTTCTAAAGTGCTTTTGTTTCCCTACATCAGGTGATGAAAGCAGCAGCAGCAGCAGTGAGCTGATGTATTTATGCCTGTTGTTGCTAATTAGCAACATACCTAAAACTATATCTGTACTATGTGCTACTGATAAATTAACAATCTCCACTTAATTTAGCATCAGCTTGAAAGCAAAAACACTGATAATACATTTTTTCTATAATTTGAACTAAATTCAGGCGTTAAGGGGCTATAAGGAGGGGGCGGGCAGAGCCTCCACAGAGCTTGATTGACAATGTCAATGCGCTGAAAATGCGTCCACTATTTTGGGCTGATAAACAAAAAACCAGCGTGGTTCAAATATTTCACCTTCCCCAGCGTTGTCACATGGGTCATAGCGATTTTTAGATAAAACAAATCTCTTTTAAGCCGTCCTAGTGAGGTCTGAAGTCCCATTAGAATCCTGTCTACCGAGTGTCTCTTGGAGTCGCCCCTGGCCACAAGGGGGTGGTATTACAGCAATGTGAGCTCCCCGCCATGAGGACCACAGAGAAGCACGTTCCTCGCCCATTGGTTTTACCCAAATTAAAAGCTTCTCGACTGGAGCTCACAGCCAAATGAGGCCGGCCTGAAAGCTACACAACTCAGTGTAATGTTTTTGTTTTTTGTCGTGTTCTCGTATTTTTTCGTTGCTTGGTTTCGCCACATTTCCCGTGAAGTTTCTGTCGCTCTTTTGTTGCTTTTTGTCACAGTTTTGTGCATTTTCATCCTCGTTTTGTTTTTACCCTTTTTCTAAGAGGCTTTTCAATTTGGGTAAAGAGAATGTGCTCAGTTAGAGCGGGGGGTAAGAGGTTAAAGTACTCAAAAATGTGAAACATACAGTCCTTTAAAGTTCTATTAAGTCATGACATACAACTGGCATTTGTTGAAACTGATGCTTCACTTTGGGCGACAGTTTGGGGGTTTGTTCCTCGGTCTTTTGACGATGAAGCACCGAGCAAACCTCCCTACCCCTGGTTTAGAAGAATCATACAAGGGATTATTGACAAGACCTTTAAAACTAAATGCGTGGATTCGTGAACAGCGTCTGGACATCTTTCGGCCTCCACACTTCGGTGCCTACCATTCGGTCACAGCACAGACGTAACGTGTTTACGATTGATCCTTGGCTTCGGGAGACGTCTGTGTGTGAGTGACTGATCGAGATCAGACTTTAATGTGAAGCGGAGGAGCCGCCCATCAGAGGGATGATGGGATAACGGCCTCCAGTGACGAGTGGGGACACAATGGGACGTTTGGTTTGGTGTGATTGTTTCGTCTGTCCATCACCGAGAGACGCAGTAAACTAGACTCCAGATTACGGATGTGAAAATAATGACTACGGTCGCACTGACATCCATCGTATGAAACAGAGCGTATCATGATTGGCTTTCTGAAAAAAGATGCACCCATGGCGATACTAGACTCTGATTAGTTTAGACGTACAAAATATGGGATAAGAGGTATTGCTTCATCTGGATTGAATCCTATTTAACAAACCGTAAACAGTATGTTCAAATGGGGCAGTACAGATCCATATGTGATACCCTAGTGTGTGGTGTCCCCCAGGGATCGGTGCTGGACCTAAACTATTTTTATTATATATCATGATTTACTTGGTTTCAAGAAGCTTAAACTGGTCCTTTTTGCAGATGATACAACAATCATACTCTCAGGTGCAGACTTACAGCAAATGGTGATCGAGATTACAGAAGAAATGGATACATTGAAAGATTGGTTCAGCGTAAACAAATTGTCTCTAAACATTACGCAAACCAAAGCAATGTTCTTTGGAAATCGTGTAATGAATGTACAATTACCAGTTAAACTTGGCAACGAAACCATTGAAAGAGTCTATGAACAACATTTCTTGGTGTAACACTTGATCATAAAATCAGCTGGAAACCTCACATCATAAAAATTAAAACTAAAGTTGCAAAGATTTAGCCATAATGAATAAATCTAAATATATCATTGATAACAAAGCTCTATATACTATATACTGTTCACTTATCCTCCCCATTTAACATATTGTGTAGAGATCTGGGGAAATGTGTATAAAAGTAATCTTGACCCATTGTTTAAAGTTCAGAAAAAGGCAATAAGAATAATCCATTTAGCTGGATACCGTGATCACACTAATCCTTTATTCTTTAAATAAAAAACAATGAAATGTGAGGACCTTACTGAATTTAAAATGGCTCAAATCATGTTCAAAGCCTCACAAAAGTCACTTCCTGAAAGTTTACAAAATATGTTCTGCAAACGAGAAGTCAAATACAACCTGAGAGATAAGATGAGCTTCGATAACAATACTCCAGAACAACCATGAAAAGCCTGTGTCCCACGAGACGTGGTGTAGAAATATGGAATAATCTAGATCAAAACATCAAACTTTGCAAAATCTGGTACATTTTAAAAAAGCTTACAAAGAGTTTATATTTCTTAGATATGAGTTGTAGCACATTCTTCTGTTGTTGTTTCTTTATTTTGCTGTTGTTTTGTTTATTGTTCTTCATTATTTGTTGTTACTTTGCCCTATGTTCCTTTGTTTATGATTTTCTACCCTGTAAATGTTAAATGTAAATGCTATTGTTGCTATGCAGGTTAACAAATAAATAAACTAAACTACGTATATACTGTATATATACAAGCTGTAACCCGGCCTATGGACATTTGATGCTTTTGGACTTCCGCCTACATGTCGGCCAAACCAAGTACTTCTTCTTATGCTTCTCCTCTGTCACTCTGCTGTGTCTTTCCCCTCACGGCGCCCCCCTCTGGGCAGCAGCTGTATCATGTCAGGGTAATGCGCTCGGACAGATACACACGCTTATTTATGAGTCCATTAAAAATGCAGAGGCGCCTCTCCCCGCCTGATTGGAGTCGGCACATGTGCTGCTGCCGTGTGCATGCTAAACACGCCCGTGACCCGTACATTTCATCAAACTCCACTCACTTAGACTGACATGAAGCGGCTGAGGTACAGGGCAGTCAGCTTCTAATGTGGACAAATGGTTTCATCAACAATCGCCGAGTGTGATTGGAACGTGATGAGTTTCTGCAATCGTGACGTAGAGCTGTGTAGAGACTAAAGAACCAAAATGTGTCTGGTTCAGAGCCGTCAGGAAGGACTCGGGCTGGGCACCATTAAGCGATAACAGCCTGGTATCGGAAAATGGTTTAGGTAATACTGGTATCGAAAAAATGAAAGTTCAAAGCAGGAACAGAAAAGAAATATAAAATTTTATATTCAAGTGTTGATGCTGTTGGTCATTAAAATTTAAAAAGAAAAAAAAGTGAAAAAGAATTGAAAAATTTGGGGGAAAAGTGGAAAAATGTAGAGCGAAATTGGGATGACAATTGGGGGAAAAAGAAAAAAATGGGAAGAATTTGGGTAAATTTGGGGAAAATGGGAACATTTGGGGCGAAATTGTAAAGAAAATTAGAACAAATTTTGGGGGAAATTTGGGGAAATTAAAAAAATAAAAAACTTGGGGGAAATGCAGCTAAAATGTTCTTCATTGTGATCTTTTCACATCTTGAATATTGCATTACTAACTAGCCACTGACAAGTCTGTACTAAAAACATTTGAGTCTCTAAAAAAAAGCTTTAAAAAAGATTTGTTTTCAATTTAATTCATCATTGCCTAATAGTTGAAAAATATAATATTCAAATTTAGAAAATTTCTGAAAATTTCAAATGGCTTGTTTGGTTTATAAGAGTCAGCATGGACTCTCTCCACCGTCCTTGAAAACCTTATAGACCAGGGTGTTTGGGTCGTGGCCGAAGATCAGCCCCACAGCGGGGTCAGCGGGGTCCTTTATATTATAAAGGACTGTGGCCTAATAAATAATAACGACTTTATCAGCCTGTGTCACACATTTGTCAAAGAGCTGCATAAAGTCATTATTCATTCACTCCACACTTGCCCTGGGGCAGACTGGCCATTTCCACGTGCTATAATATGCTGTTTATATCCTGATCTCTTCTCATGTCAGTGCCCTCTGCAGTGGAATTCTTTCCTTTTTAAAGTTAAGCTGCCCCCTAGTGGCTGGAATGATCATTCTGGTTGTTTCTTCTCCGCACAGGAATGGGCTAGAGCAGGGTAGGCAACGTCAGGTCGGGGCCAAAACCGGCCCTCCATCATAGAACCTCTGCCTTGAGATGACTTTGAAGAACATAATTGCACAAATCGGATATCGAATGCCTGTTAAAGTACTCTAGAAATGTGAAGAATCCTGTCAATTCCTTTAAAATGTCTTAGCAGAACACCCCCTTAGGCCATATATGTTGTACAACACTGGCATTTGTAGAAAGTGATGCTTCATTATGACCTACAGTTGGAGGGTCCGGCCCTCGGTCTTTTGACGATTAGAAAATCGGCCCTTCACCGAGCAAACTTGCCTACCCCTGGGCTAGAGACTTCCTTTGTTTTTACATACTCAAATTCATGCTCTACAAAGGGTTAATTAAATGAAATCATCTCGGCCTCGTGTTTGACGCATGTGTTATAGACGCACAGCGTTTAGTCACAGGTGCCATCAGTGAAAGGGACATCAGAGACTGTACCACACTCATAGTATTTAAAACAAACCTTAAAGGGACTAGATGCAAGTTGGTCATTTTATACTCACTACTGCCACCTCAGGTCTAACGCGTAACTGCAGTTTCTATATTAAGCTCGTGCATGACGGAGCTTTGGACCCGAATTAACATCTTTCTGAGTGACAGTGCAGGATTTTAGAGGCAGTTGTGGTGAACAGGTCTGGCTCATTCTACACATGAGGACATGGCTGGAACATGTAGGGGGAGGAAAATACTTAGTTTTAACATTTTTAAACTCCATATAGTCCCTTTAAAGTGCATATGACAGATTTTAATGCTCTTTAAAATATGACTTATTTAGATGGATCACATCAGTTGTATAGTTTTCATTTTTTCAGTGAAGCAGCAATTTTAATGAAGAAATGTTGGGCAGAAAAGTTATTTTTATTTGAATGTTTAAGCTGCTGACAGGAAGTGACATAAAAGAAGGAAACATTCCATAGCAGTTTGACTCATTCATTTCCCATTGGCTTAACATGGTCCGGCACGGCAACAGTTTGTCCAATAAGGAAGTGAAAACATAAACACCACAAAAATGGTCAAACTAAAGAAAACTGGGAATAATCTTTAGCAAAATCTTAAATATAATCGTGTTAACTGTGTTTTAGCAAAACTTGTGTCTAATGTGTCAGATGCACTTTAAAGGTGAAGGGGACCGGACATGTGACCACTGACCTCTGTCTTTCTGTTTTATGTCTCAAGTTTGAATGTGTGATGATCTTTTGTCTTGTGTGTTGTCCACTGGTTTTTGTATTTCTTGATCTGCCAGGGACCACAGAGGGAAAGTAGCTATTGGCTAATTCTGACATATTTACATGTATATGTTCATTAATATGCATTGTCAGAAGGGCAAAGTGAAAAGAAAAACTTGGGCTGTGTCTGAATGTCCACACTAGTCCCTAACCCCTCATTCACTACATAGGCCCGCACTATACAGTATATTAGACTATATAAGTCACTGATTCTGTTGGCGATTCGGACAGAAGCCACTACTTTCTCAGAGCTGCAGTGCGCAGATTTTTATTTCTTTTTTCTGAATTTATTTATTGTTACAAACGTTTATTTTATTAAACAGAACGACAGTTTTGGCACTTTTACAGGTGTTTTATTTGACATTTAAAATAAAATTAAAACTATCATCACTTTAAAAAAAAAATAATAATAATGACTCCAGCGTTAGCTCAAAGACGTGCAGACAGTAGGTCAGAGCTCGGTGTCTGAAGCTCCAGCAGAATGAGTGACTACATCTGATAAAAGTTCACTAACCTCCGGGAAAAATGTATTTGTGCGATAAAGACCAAACTCATGAGACAGGGGACTTATTATGGATAAATACGAGTCAGATACGTTTTATTTCACATGGATTTACATGAATGGCTTGGATTATTCGAGAGGAAACTATCGGTCATTTAACAGCTCGAGCTAAAGGTTAGCAGCTAACGCTAGCATTATTCACCGTAACCGTTTATATTAAGTCATTTATTCATGATAAATACACAACACACGATTGAAACAGATGATTTCATTCAGTCGTGTTGTTTAGTTCAAAGACCTGTCGCTGTCGGCCGTTCTTCTCCGACTCTCGCAATGCATTGTGGTATATTGACCCGTTTAGTGATCACTGTTGCTCACTACTTTTCAGAATGCATTGTGGGAAATTTTGAGTGCACTACTTTTTTCTCTCTGGACATTCGGACGCCCCTACAACATGGCGTGACCACTATATAGTCACTATATAGGGAATAGTGTGGACATTCGGACACAGCCTTGGTAAGTGTTTTTTCCTCCCTTTTGTAGTTAACCTCCTGAACCGAGCACATTTACTCCAGTTAAGCTTTACCCAAATCTAAAAGGTTCTTGAAAAAAAGTGTCAAAATAGCGACAAAAATGAGACGAAAAAGCCAAAGAAGAGCAACAGGAAAAGTGGCGACAAGGAAAAAGCTCCATTTAGATGTTTTGTAGGTCTTAGCTTTCAAATGAGGCTGTGCTCTCTGTGTAAAGCTGAGCTCTCCCTCCCCCCTGACTGGTTTAAACCCACAGTGCTGGGACGTGGCTCCGGTGCGCACACATGATTACCGCCGCACTAATTGCGTTCTCGTATTGTATTCTTGGGAGACGGGGCTCGCGTTAAATAAAGCGCGGCTAAAAATAGACGCCGGCGATGAGTCTCGGGAACAGGCGTGAGAGACGGAATCACGACGTCCCACATCCGCTCGGAGGAAACACAAAGCCTCACAGACGGGGGCGTCCCAATGCAGTCGCGCCAGGGTTAAGACGCTGTAAAGGAAGGAGGGACCATTTTCATCACTGTAAAAAAAAACTAATCTTAGCCCAAAGTAAAGCACCATTTATTGTATGTACATGATTAGATTTTATTCCCCAATGTTTACTCCATTTTTTTACACATCTTTTTCTTGTTTTCCCAATTTCTCTATAGTGTAGGTATCAGAAAAAGTATCGCTCAGGTAAAAGCCTCAGACACAGGTTCACCCAGGTTTAACCGCTTAACCCCCACCTGAACTGAGTAAAGGTTTTCCAGTTTGGCTTTACCCAAATTTAAGAGCTTCTTGAAAAAAAGCAGCAAAATAGTGACAGAAACAACAAAACCCTCGGAAAGTGACAAAAAAGCAACAAAAAGTGGCAAAAATTCGTTGATAAAGAATGTGACAAAAGCGGCGACTATACACGGCAAGATCCGTCAAGATCAGTTTTGTGGGTCTTTCAAAAGCGTCCTAAAGTCTGTCCGCTCCAGTCGAGAAACTTTTAGATTTGGGTAAAGGCGAACTGGAGAGAATGTGCTCAGTTAAGGCGGGTGGTAAGAGCTGCTCGACTGGAGAGCTTTAGGGCTGGGTACTGTTAAAACCCCTTAACCCCCACCTGAACCGAGCACATTTTCTCCAGTTTGGCTTTACCCAAATCTAAAAGCTTCTTGAAAAAAAAAAAAAAAAAACATCTAAATAGCAAAAAAAAAGAGCCGAGAACCAGGATGAAAACACAACAACAACAACAAAACAAAAAAAAACATTGGTTTATTTGGTCAGGACAGTGCATGTTAATGAACACACAGGGGTCTCATGTAAACACGCCACAGTAGGGCTGGGCGATATATCGATATTTAAGATATATCGATATATTTTTAACAAAAAGAAACAGGTAATCTTAAGAGGATTTTTTTTTTAAAGTGTATCTTATTCTTAAACTCAGCACTTTATTTTGTTATCTCTTTATATATAAATGCTGCCCTATTTTTTTTCTAGGCTATTTTTATTATGTTTTTTTATTTTTTTTATTTAAATGTGCACCTTACAGAGCTTTGTTATACAGTGTTTATGTTTACATTTTATAGTGAGTTTTCAATAAAACTACTCGAATTTGGCTTTGACTTTGACTTAACATTTCATTTCACAGCTCTTACTTTGCAGAAAAAAATATCGGGATGTATATCGTATATCGATATTCAACCTAAATATATCGGGATATGACTTTTGGTCCATATCGCCCAGCCCTACGCCACAGGCTAATTTCCACCCGTCGTCCCCCATGCGCGCTCTCAAACACACTCTCATTCATCCTGGCCTATTGTGAATGTTGACTTAATATACTACATTGTTGCATCTGTTAATATGTAACCAACTTAATTGTTAATCGTTTTGTAAGATAATAACAACTAAAACATTGTTATTGTTGCAACCACATTATTATTTAAGTTTATGAACAAGGGTGGGAGTTAATAAGCTTGTCTTCTTCCCACTCCTTTTCGAGCTAGAGTGTTAATTATTTTTTCTTTTATTGTATTTTTTTTCTGGCTTTTGTGCCTGTGTTGTGTGTTGTGGAGCTCGAAATAAAAAATCAATCAATCAATCAATCAATTGTACATGTTTTAGTGGTACCAGAGTACCCGGAGGAAACCTACACAGACACAACATGCAAACTCCACACAGAAGGGCCCCGTCCAGGTGGAAATCTAACCCAGGACCTTCTAGCTGTGAAGCACAAGCGCTAACCGCTGTGCCACCGCCCACATGACGACTAAGTGATAAAAACGCAAAAGAATAACAGAAAAGTGACACAAATGTGTGGCGAAAAAGCAACAAAAACGCCCCAAAAGAGCAACAGAAAAGCAATGAAAAGGAATTGCGCCAAAAACGTGAAGGAAAAAGATCGGTTTAGATGAGTTTTGTAGGTCATAGCTTTGATTTGATTGCACTCGGTTAAGGTGGGGTTAAGAGGTTTTTCGGGGGAAAAAATAAAATAAAAAAAATAACGGTTTCGGTTCTACTCATAAAACAAGCAGCAACTCCCTCTCTCTTGGTACAGCTGTGTCTTTTGCCTTTTTTCTCCGAACTGCATTTGTTGTTTCTTGTTCCGCACTGTTTTACTGGATGCTTTTGTTCGTCTCTGCCGTGTTTTTGTGAGATTAAGCATATTTTTTCTGCTGCAGAGAGTCCATCATGGTCCTGAAGAAAGCAGCTCTTTAAAAGTAAACAGCAGCTGATCAGTGCAGGACGCCACGCTCTGAAACAGGGACAAACCCAGGAGTCGCAGCACCGTTTCAGAGGATCAGAGGGATATTTCAGGATTTTCGATATAGGGCCATATAGATTTTTATTTTTATTTTTTTATTCATGCGTATTTAAGAGTTAGTGGTGCTAGCTGGTGCTATAGGCTAGTGCATGTCTATGGTAACTAGTAGCCTGCATTAAAAACAGTCTGTAGTTTGCTTACCTGCGGCCGCGTACTACACGTGGAATTCACAAGGAGCTTTCTACAAATTAGATATGGTAACGTTTGGAGGACTAACCCATGATTCTGAAGAGGTTTTTAATGCTACTAGTTACCATAGACACGCACTAGCCTAGCACTAGCCTAGCACTAGCACCACTAAACTCTTCAAATATAAGGACTGCATGAATAGGTTTAACCAAAAACATGCGGCTCAGGACTAACACCTGAACACTATTTCGTTACACAGTGACAAATAAAGCACTTACTTACATACAAAACTTAAAGGGATATTTCAGGATTTTTGACATTTTTTTCCTAGTTATCCAGAGTGTTGTTCATTTCTGGAGATTATATATATATATTTTTTTAATTCATGCTGTCCTTTATATTTGAAGAGCTTAGTGGTGCTAGGCTAGTGCATGTCTATGGTAACTAGTAGCCTGCATTAAAAACAGTCTGACCCAAGCACAGTGCACCTGAGGCAAATCACTTATAACGCCAGACTACCGATGTAAATGTCTGTGTTGACTGAATATTTTTTTGAAATATAACCATTTTGTATTTAAAATAACTTATATTTGAGCAGCTTCGTGGCTGTAAGCTAACGCAGCGGCGGAGTGATCTGCTAGGTTACCGGATCTACAGTAGTTTGTTTACTACACGTGGAATTCACAAAGGAGCTTTCTACAAATCAGATATGGCAACGTTTGGAGGACGAGCACATGATTCTGAAGATCTTTTTAATGCAGGCTACTAGTTACCATAGACATGCACTAGCCTAGCGCCACTAGACACTTCAAATATAAGAACTGCATGAATAAAAATAAAAAAATATCTCCAGAAATCAACAACACTCTGAATAACTAGGAAATTAGGCTTTAGTGATGCTAAGCTAGTTCTAGGCTAGTGCATGTCTATGGTATCAGTTAGCCTGCATTAAAAACAGTCTGACCCAAGCACAGTGCACCTGAGGTAAATCACTTATAACACCAGACTAACCATATAAATGTGTTGACTGAATCATTTTAACCATTTTGCATTTAAAATAACTTATATTTGAGTAGCATCAGCTTCGTGGCTGTAAGCTAACGCAGCGGCGGAGTGATCTGTGAGAAAATAGTCCCTCAAAATGCGGTAATTCACGTGATACAAGGTCAGTTATATTTCAAAAGGATTCTATTAACACAGACATTTATATGGTTAGTCTGGTGTTATAAGTGATTTACCTCAGGTGCACTGTGGAGTGGGTCAGACTGTTTTTAATGCAGGCTACTAGTTACCATAGACTTGCACTAGCCTAGCGCCACTAGACTCTTTAAATATAAGATTCTGCATGAATAGGTTTAACCGGAATCCTCATCCGTCATCTCCCATGCAGCAGACAGTTCGGGGAAGCCCTTTCTCGAGCCAGACCTCTCTCTCTCTCTCTCTCTCCTCCCTCCATCATCTGTCAGAGAGAGGCGGGATGCGGTTGCCATGGCGCCCGCTGATGACACGAGGAGGAGGAGGCGGAGGCGGAGGAAGGGGTAAAGGGACCAGAGCGTCGCGACTGAATCACGCTTCATTTTCGGAGACAGAGAAACTAGGCCACTGTCTGAGCGGGAGCACAGCCACATTCATCTTGTTTTTTTTGTTTTTTTGTTTTTTTACTGTTGGGGAAAGTTATTGAGAAGGCGGTCGCCATGGAGACGTCCTTCAATCTTCTCCGATACGAGGCGTTTGTAACGATTATAGCAAAAGACGAACCCGTTTGGGAGGCACAGTTTTAGTGTGTCCTTGATCTCTCTCTGAAGTGAACTTGACTGGGAGTAATTACATTCGGTTTCATGTCAGACTTTAGTTTAATGTCCCGAAGCCCCGCCTTAACCGAGCAACGTTTTCTCCAGTTCCACTTTACCCAAATCGAAAAGCTTCTTCTCGACAAAAGCGCAGCAAAATAGCCACACAAAAAAGCAAAAAAGACGGGACAAACACGCTACAAAACAGGCGACAAAAACATGATTAAAAAAAAGCATCAAAAATAAAAATTCATTCACAAATACTGACATGTTGGGTATCCATGTGTAGCAGGAAATATGGTCATTTCCTTTGTGGGAGAAACAGCCAGGAGAGAGTCACGTGATTGTGGAGCTCCACAGGAAATAACGTCACCTCCAGTTTTTGTCTTGCAACATTATGAGATTAATTTATATTTTATAAATTAATCTCAGACCCTTCTTTCAAAAAATCAGATAAACTAACTTTTCAAACGTTTCTTCATTAAAATCGCTGCTTCACTGAAATATAACAATTATTACTTACAACAGATGCTATCCATCTAAATAAGTTATATTTTCAAAAGCATTAAAACCTGTAAATTTAAAGCAGAATTAAGTAACTTGTTTACCTTAATAAATTCTTAGTGTTAATGGGATGATTGGGGGTCTTTCATCTCCCCCTGGTGTCTCTGACCAGAAAACCACAAATGCAACTTTGCTGCCACCGTGTCGGAGTCACCAATACACACTAATGGAATCACGAAGAAGAAGCTAACGGGCTAACGGGCAAAGCTAACTGCGGGCTAGCGCCACTTAAACAGTATTTACAGCCAAGTTTGAGTAAAAAATGATCTCCATTGTGTATGCTACGACACCTGCAGTGCCGCTTATGGCCTCTAGGGCACGAGTTACTTAGCACTGCTTTAGAATAACACAGACCCAAATTATTACTCTTGAATAAATATACAATTCCAAGCTGAAAATACTACTTGAGTACAGAGTAAGTGTAATACCAAGAGTAATCCGCTATTTTCCGAAGAATACGCCACAAATGAATAAACTCTTAGAACGTACAAGCACCGAAATGCCACATGAAGCTTTTCTCAGTGACAAAATGGTTTCTCTCAGGTCGCGTATCTCTGACAGCCATGTGTGAGGAAGCCGTCTCTCTGCTCTGAGGCGGGATGTATAATTGAAATGAGCGCGTGTCCCGGCACGTTCTGGGGCGGGTATTTTTAGCCGCGACGCCGTGAGGAGGAGGAGGGGAGGGGGGAGGTAGGATAAGGTTCAGATGATGTCACCACCACAATGTAGCTTTGCACAATAGGGCTGTGCACCGTTTGTATAAAGCACCTTTAAAGGAAGTGACTTGGTTATTTCAGCTCAAAGGAGTTGATTTTTCACTCTATTTTTTTTACCCATTTATAGTTATTTATTATTATTTATTATTTTTTAGATTTACATTTTTTTTATACATTTTTTTTGGCCGTTTGCCCCGTTTTTTTCTCATTTCCTAATATTTTCCCCTAATTTTTGTTGATTTTTTATTACTACTATTTCCTCTATTTCCCCCCATGTTACCCATTATTTGTACACAATCTTTCCTTAATTTTGCCACAATTTCTCCCAAATTATTCCCCATTTTTCACCCATTTCCTGACACTGGAGATGAACTCGACATTGTAAATGTGCAGATCGTCCACACATTATTGTTCTGGTTTCTGGTTCTAGACGAAAATAATTTAGAGAGTGAATTTTTATTTTTATTTTTTGCTTTTTGTTTCGTGTTAATCGGTGAAATATTTACGGAGAAATTCACATTTTCGGGCTGCAACTGCCCTACAGCATATGGAGCTTATTCACGTTCGCCAAATTCTCTGTCTGTAGTTTAATTTGATCAAAAGGTTTTACTCAAAAACGATCAGAAAACAGTTCTAATGCTCTTTTCCATTGTTTAGTTTTATCGCTGTGTTCCTTCCATCATTTTTTTCACTCAAACTTGGCTGTAAATACTGTTTTAAGTGGTGCTAGCCCGCAGTTAGCTTTGCCCGTTAGCCTGTTAGCTTCTTCTTCGTGATTCCATTAGTGTGTATTGGTGACTCCGACCCGGTGGCAGGAAAGTTGGAATTGTAGTTTTCTGGCCAGAGACACCAGGGGGAGATAAATAATCATCCCATTAACACTTGTATTACCCCCAGAGGGACTACGGAAAAGCATCGAAAATAAAAATTCATTCACAAATACTGACATGTTTGGTATCCATGTGTAGCCTGTGGATGCTGTAATCCAAATATGGTCATTTCCTTTGTGGGAGAAACAGCCAAGAGAGAGTCACGTGATCAGGGCTCCACAGGAAATAACCTCCACTTTTTGCAACATTCTGAGATTAATGTATATTTTATAAATGAATCTCAGACCCTTCTTTCAAAAGATCAGATAAAAATAACTTTTCAAAATCGCTGCTTCACTGAAATATAACAATTATTACTTACAACAGATGTTACCATCTAAATAAGTTATATTTTCAAAAGCATTAAAACCTGTAAATTTAAAATAACCCCAAATCTGTCAATTTAAAGCAGAATTAAGTAAATTAATAAATTCTTAATACATTCTTAGTGTTAATGGGATGATTGGAGGGTCTTTCATCTCCCCCTGGTGTCTCTGGCAGAAAACCACAATTGCAACTTCGCTGCCACCGTTCGGAGTCACCAATACACACTAATGGAATCACGAAGAAGAAGCTAACAGGCTAACGGGCAAAGCTAACTGCGGGCTAGCTCCACTTAAACAGTATTTACAGCCAAGTTTGAGTTAAACAACTATTGGTAATTGGATGAACAATATCCCTCTGTCCCTTTGTCTTTTCTGTCAGCGTAGTATTTACTCTCACGGACAATTAATGAGTAAAAAAACACAACATGCTACGACACCTGCAGTGGCGCTTATGGCCTCTAGGCTAATGACTTACTTAGTACTGCTTTAAAATAACACAGACCCAAATTGAATAAATATAAAATTCCAAGCTGAAAATACTACTTGAGTACAGAGTAATGTAATAACATCCCAAAGAATCATCCCATTAACACTTGTATTACCCCCAGAGGGACTACGGAAAGGATTTATTAAGGTAAACAAGTTACTTAGTTCTGCTTTAAAGTGAATTCTAAGAAATTTGACAGGCTTGTTAGCATTATTAACGTTTTATTTCAACAAAGAGCTTTTTCTCCACGTCCCCACCAACATTGACACCAAACCTACGCCCTTGTTTGACAGTTCCTTTTTTATCCTAGTCTCGCTCTGTGCAGAGATGGTGACCGCCTATCAGTGAGTCAGATGTTTGTGACAATATGTTTGTGTTTTATCTGTACTTCACGTTATGTGCAGAATGATTATGGTGATGACCGTTGTCTATCAGATAATCTCTCACTGACATGGTCTTCATGTTCTGTAAACAAAGCCTGAGTCAGAGGAAGCTGGTTCATTAATGGATTTAATGTCCTATGTTAAAATGTAACTTAACCTGAAGATAGAAGGGTTTTCTGCTTTTGATACTTTCATTACTTCGATACCAGTAGACATGAACATGAATATCAAATCCAGAAGGTTCCCGCTCCTTTGTTGGGTGAAAATAAAAGACACTTTGAAATGAACGGCTGAGAGATTGATTTATTGATTTATGCTTTAGGATGTTGTGAATCTGAAATTACGTTTAAAACATCGCTCTAACCTTTTATTTTGAGCGAAGGCCTCCACCGGGCTCCTGTCTGGCTCCTTAGAAACTCCTTCCATCTATTGTCTGTCAGAAATCTCAATCTCAAAGCCGTGCGGACGAGAATAGTCTTCAGAATCTGCTCCGTGGAGAATGTGTGTCTAAATATATCCAGCGTTTGCGTCTGGTGGATATGAATGTTTCAGATGTGGGGGATTCGGACGGGCTGTTTACGGAGGAGACCTTTACCCAAATGTAAGAGCTCCTTACAGCCTATAGGCCAGAGTAACGCCTCATGTGAAAGCTAAGAACGTTGTCGGTGCGTTTTTGTCGTCTGTTTTGTTGCTTTTTCATCACTTTTTCAACACAGTTTCTTCGTGGAGACATTTTTATATGAAAATGAGCTGCATGTTCCAGCAGCGTGAGAGCCGCTCTTCCTGGGTAAGAGGTAGTGACGCGCGGGTCGGCTTATTTATTTATTTTTTTATTTATTTGGTCGGGACATGTTAATGTTAATGAACATATATGGGTCTCATGCATGTAAACAAGCCACACCTTGGGCTAATTTCCATCCATCGTCCCCCATGCACACTCTCAAACTATCAGCCTATTGTACATGTTTTTAGTGGTAGGGGAAACCGGGTACCAGAGAAACCTACGCAGACATAGGAGAACATGCAAACTCCACACAGAAAGGCCCCGTCCAGGTGGGAATCAAACCCGGGACCTTCTAGCTGTGAAGCACGAGCGCTAACCGCTGCGCTAACGTGCGCTTTTACATTTTTACATTTACTTCTCCTTTGATGACTTTTATTTTATTGACTGGCAGAGCTCCATTGAGATAGGGCTGTGCAATTAATCGAAATTCGATTTCGATTATTACACTAACCGATTACAAAAAAAAAAAAGGGGGCAGGTGTGAAACAGAGACCTCTCCTCAATCGAGGCACACTTGAAATCATTTGTACTTTTATGACGGTTCAGAAAACAGAAATCATTCAGCATAGATTTTTGATTAATACATAAATAAATAAAATAAAGATACACTTTTTTTTAAAGGCAACAATTAATCGTTTGAAGAATCGTGATTTAAATTATGACTAAAATAATTGTGATTATTATTTTTTTCAATAATCGAGCAGCCCTACATTGAGATGTTTTTGTGTACTTTTCTTTCAAACAGACATTTCCAGAACACAGAACACACGAAGGCAGGGAAGGATTCCTCAAATGTCCTTAACTACAGGAAAACGAGCTCACAAAAGCCCATTTTGCACAATATTCACCATTAAACATCATTATTGGGTCTGCTACATTTTCAGCCATTGCATATTTAGTCAGAAAATAAGCTCGTCGCCATATTGAATTTGCCGTTTGCCTTTTCTGTCTTACTAACCCTAATCGTAACCCAAGGCTTTTTGTGGTGAGAGGCGAAAGGTTCTAAAACAACCCAGATGAGGTAATTGCAGCCTTCTCCCGTACGGAACAGAAAGAACAGAACACACAGTTACTGCAGCGCTTAAAGGGATATTTCAGGATTGTTGACATAGGGCCTCATTTCCTAGATATGCAGAGTGTTGTTGATGTCTGGAGATATTTTTTTCTTAAATTCATGCAGTTCTTATATTTGAAGAGTCTAGTGGCGCTAGGCTAGGGCAAGGCTAAAGCATTTCTATGGTATCAGTTAGCCTGCATTAAAAACAGTGTGACCCACTCCACAGTGCACCTGAGGTAAATCACTTATAACACCAGACTAACCATATAAATGTCTGTGTTAATAGAATAATGTTTGAAATATAACTGACCTTGTATCACATGAATTATCGCATTTTGAGGGACTATTTTCTCGCAGATCACTCTTCAAATATAAGAACTGCATGAATTTAAGAAAAAAATATCTCCAGAAATCAACAACACTCTGGATAACTAGGAAATGAGGCCCAATGTCAAAAATCCTGAAATATCTCTTTAATGCAAAGAAACAACAGTTATTCTTCTTTGTTTCGTTTGGCTGGAGCAGACGAAAGCTCACGAGAAAGAAGCTGTTGGTGTTTAAACTAACATCTGAGAAGCTCTCCTCGGATGCTGATTTTGTTGGAGGAAATATTATGTAAATGCTTTTCCCCCAAATCACCAAACTTTGATCTAAACCTTCTGACAGACTCCGGCTAATCCCCGGTCCCCAAAACATCTGCTGCCGCCTTCAAACAGCGAGCTCCACTCCCCGCCGAGAGAGCTTCCACTTCCAAAAATATATCCCCCAAAAAACTGCTTTGGATCAAGGCGACGGTTAATCATGCCTGAGCGACTTCAGGACCAGCCCGGAGAGCAGAGGGGCGTCGGCTGGGGCGCAGCTCAGTGAAAGGTTCATTGTCAAACAAGGATTTCAGTGCTATGAAATAAACTAAGATAAATATATATATATATATGGTGGTTGAAAATGGCTAATATACATGTACATACAAAAACAACAGCGTGAAAGGTGGATATACAGTGGATATAGTAAAGGGGGGTATTATGTAAAATGGACTTTTTCAAGCTTTATATCATGTTATTATGTCATTCCCTCATTAAACACATGCCTGGAGTGTTGCCTTGGCTCATTCACATATTTTGAGTAATCAGTAAAAACTTAGACGGCAGCCATTTTAGGTGTAGCTATGCCTCAGTCCTCCTAGGAACGCCCCCACCTCCTGGAGACGCCTCTGGACCTTTCGTCACCAGCCAAGCCACCAACCACTGCTCCTCAGCTCAGCAGAGCCCCCTCCCCGCACAGTAGTGTTGTTTAGATGCCACAGCAGTGTGCTGAAGGGGGCGTGTCGGAAAGCTTCTTAAAGAGACAGAGGCCTATTTCAACACGTTCAGTACAGCCATTTTGAGAGAGCAATTTTATTCAAGGCAGTTATTTTAATTTACTGCATATACAGACCAACAGAAGGTTACGTCATCATTAGTATGCTATAGACTGGTGCTATGTGATTGAAAAAGCATAGTATCCCCTCTTTAAAATATGAGTTTGTAGATTTCTGAATCATTGCAAACTGCTAATATAATATACATCTAAAATGCAACAGAAGGCTGGGAGCGGCATGTGATATGTTTAAAGCCGTTAAAAGCTTCCCGATTTTTTTTTTACTGACTCAGCCTTGATTGGTGCTCGTTAGCGTTAGCATGCTTCCGGTAGCTTTAGCATGCTGTTGCTAGCCACGGCGATCACAAATACGTTTGCGGAAGCGAGTGAATTCTCCCCATACAGCACGTCCAGATTTAGTCGGTGAAAAGTGTGTTTTTAAAGCGGTGAGAGACAAAGCTGGTATCGGGTCAGTATCGGATATTTGTAGCCGACACCTGATATATATGCGTGGACGTGATTCTGAACGACGGCACCGACTGGAGGGCAAAAATGAAAGCGCAGGCCTTCGTACTCCATTATAAATTAGCTGAAAACGTTTGACAAAAGATAGTGCTATATATAATCAAATCAACGTCGTGAACACACATGCCCCTGTAGGCGACACAAACAAACAAAAGAAGGAGAGGAGCGTAAAGTTTCATAGATTTAAGATTTAACATGAAGAAAGCAACAGTGATTAGGAGGAGACTAATCAGGGCTAGAGGCCAAACAGGTTTTGGACCGTGTGAAGAAAACATTGAATGTGGAATTGTGGAGTCTTTATCCTGATTAAAACACACATAACTACACCTGTACACATGGACACTGATTTTATTCACTTTCATCCTGGACACACAGGGGCGTAGAACCAAACCCTGGGCCCATTTGGCACATTTTTAAAGGGGTGTCAGGGCCTTGAGATTCATCCATTATTATTGTTTGTGCAAAATTCTGTCTGTCAACCACTGTATTTCAGCCCTGTTGTGTTCAATTCTTTCATCAATCCCATTGGCCCGCCAAAGAGTGACCTACTTTTGCGCTGTATGGTTAATACCAACTCTCTCCCATTCATTGTCAATGGTAAATATGGATGCAGTACACTTTTTGGCCACCAGCGTCATATTGGGGGCGCTGTTTCGCTCCTTTCACAAAGTTAAGGAAACACTGTTGTGGTGTCTTGGTGTTTATCACAGAGCTTTGTAGCACCAACTTTACCAGTTTTCCAACTTTTATTGCAAAATTTGTTGACATCAACATAGGTCATGTTAAAAATGGACTTATTAAAGAACTGATTCTGAACTGACACTTTCAAAATGATCTAATGTGGCATTTTCTTTGAGTTAACAAATGAATGAGGTAAAGTCAATGTAGGTTCTGTAGATACAGGTGTTGTTGTTTTTTACATTTTACATTTTGCTACAATTGTTGGTTTTGTTCTTCTAAAACTAGGCTTTTTCCATAGTTAGCATTTGCTTTATATAGCATGTTATTTGCATAGATATAATCAAATGCAAATGTATACCGAAAAATAAAATAAAGTAACTATTATTATTTGCAGTTATATGTGTTTGGCCGTGTTTGGCCCGCGACCCACAGGCATTTTGGCCCTCGGAGACAAAAAGTTTGGGCCCCCCTGCTTTAAGCCATGCCCTGACAGCTAAAGTGGCAAGCTGTGGATTTGAACTGCCACTACAGTCTGTGACAAATATGTTTATATCTGCCAGGAAACGCTCGGGCCACGCCCCCCTGTCAGGCGCGTGGCCGTCTGTGTCTGTGCTGTCTCACTCCTTTGGACAGATTCCCTTTATTTGTCGGCAAACAGAGGATTAGCTCGACCTTTCCCTCCCGACGCAAACGCTAAACCGTCTAATACATGCAGGCGCACTCCCCAAACGGGCCGCCATGTTTGTGCGTCAGAACCTCACTTCGTCCCCCTCGGCTGTGATTAAAAGCCCGGTTGGCAGCTGTTAGCTCCCGTTAGCTCGGCCCTCCCGCATACATGAATACATTATTGTCTTTTAAAAGATACAAACATGCAATTACGGGGAGAGGCGCAGCAGCCGGGGAGGGAGGACGCTTTGTTGTGTGATGTCTAAGGCGCTGTGTTTGGGAAAAAAAAAAAGGGTTCACAGAGAAACCGCCCACAATTTACACCGACGGGTCAAGCAAAACAAGCAATTTACAGCCTTTTAACTTTTTATGATATGCTGAGCGTGATAGTGATGACATTATGATTCATCAAATCGGTTTTGGACATGATTCAAGGATACAATAAAGCGCACTCTGTAGAAAATAGCCTAAAGCCACCCGTAAGATCATTTCTGTTTCAGTCACAGAGAGGCTGACTGTCGGAAAGCCTGTTCCTACAAATGCTCACCTTCTGTCAGGCCCGGCTCACACGGCGGGATAATTAGGCCCATTTTAGCCCAGATTCTGCCCTTCCGGCGACATAAAGGACGCTCCGATTATCCTAATGGCTTTAAAGAGCTATAAACAGACGGACGTTGGAGTGTTATTTCTGTGTGTTTCTCTACTGCACGTTAGGAGTGTGACAATATATCAATTTTTTCCGATATATCGCGATATTTTGCGGGACGATACGATACCGATACGTTTCATTCCGATAGCGATTCTTTTGATGACGACATGCATTTTAATGAGCGACGTCATGTTTTTTCTACTGATAGAAAAAACTGCTTTTAGATTAGATCAGGGGTGCCCAAAGTGGGGCCCGCGGGCCAAATTTGGCCCGCCGAAACAATTCTGTTGGCCTGCCAAAGAGTGCCGACTTTTGCGCACAATACTAACTCTCTCCCATTCATTCTCAATGGTAAATATGGATGCAGTACACCCTTTGGCCACCAGCGTCAAATTGGGGGCGCTGTTTCACTCCTTTCACAAAGTTAAGGAAACACTGTTGTGGTGTCTTGGTGTTTATCACAGAGCGTTGTAGCATCAACTTTCACAGTTTTCCAACTTTCATTGCAAAGTTTGTTGACATCAACATAGGTCATGTTAAAAATTGACTTATAAAAGAATTGATGCTGAACTGACACTTTCAAAATGATCTAATATGGCATTTTCTTTGAGTTCACAAATGAATGAGGTAAAGTCAGTGTAGGTAATGTAGATACAGGTGTTGTTTTTTATATTTTACACATTGCTACAATTGTTGATTTTGTTCGACTAAAACTAGGCTTTTGCCATAGTTAACATTTGTTTTAATGTAGCATGTTATTTGCATAGATATAATCAAATGCAAATGTATACCGAAAAATTAAATAAAGTATTATTATTAATAATTAATCAGACTATCTCGAAATATGGGATCCATTATATGAATTTATTTTGAGTGTTAAATAAATATAC
Source organism: Neogobius melanostomus (assembly GCA_007210695.1). Classification (NCBI taxonomy): domain Eukaryota; kingdom Metazoa; phylum Chordata; class Actinopteri; order Gobiiformes; family Gobiidae; genus Neogobius; species Neogobius melanostomus. The sequence continues at coordinate 1,034,547 of VHKM01000740.1, forward strand.
ATACAGTTTTCTTTTTTTGTTTTGTTTGCGTGAATGGAATTGTCCTTGTCAAGATTGATATTATTTGTAAATATTGTTATATTGTTAGCGGATGGTAGTAACGGATTATTTTATTGCTGTTATTTCTACTACATTTAATTATATATGTGTATTTGTGAGGGTGCGTACGTTTAAGTGTACATGTGTGTGTATGTTTGTATGTATATTGTGTGTATGCGTATATACGTGTACAGATTATTGTTTTAGTTTTGTTTTTTCTACATTGATTTATTTATTGTCATGAATTTGGTTTTGTTTTAGCTTTTTAATATATACGTCTTCTCTGTAGCATTGTAAATGTTTACGTATATATTGTAAATAGGGTGTGGGGTATTGTTTGTGGTTGCTTCTTTTTTTGTCTTTGTTGTTTTTCCTTATTTGTTTATTATCATTTTTAAATGTATTAAATGCAATAAAAAATAATAATAATAATTAGCGACGTCATGCATATTAATGAGGCAGCAGTGCAGTCAATAGGCTCTATGCAAATGACACGGGACTTCCAAGTGGATCCTAAGTCGGTGCTTCCGTATCCTGTCTCCGTTATTTCCCTATGAGGTCTTGTCTAAAAAAATTAATAGATCAAGGAAACATCAGTGACAGTGAGATACTGATCTGAAGTGACTCGCTACGTGTTAAAAACATTACGCTGGATGTAAATTCTTGACGGCAGGAAACGTCTGTGTTTGTTTAGGGAGGACTTTTTATCTTAGCGCTAACGGCTAGCATAAAAAAACACCACCACAAAAATTAAAAGTCTAAAAAGTATTTATACTAAAGACAGGCGGATTATTTTTTGAACAGTTTAAAATCTTGTAGCTATTTTCACTTTTAATTCGTGTTAGCCGTTAGCTTCAAGACAAAAACACTTACTGTGATGAGCACGGAAGTTTCCTCCAGTGAATGTTTCGCTCCTGACGTGATGTTTTTAACCTGATGCTGTGACTCCACCAGTAACTCACTGTCTGCCATGGAATCTTCAGCTGTTTATGTTTTTAGACAAGAAATAACAGAGACAGGAAACGCAAACGACTACTTAGAATCCACTCGGAGGTCACGTGATGCTCGTGTGCATATAGCCTATAGAGGCCAACAATGATCAAGAATTCAGTCAGACCAGCAGGGGGCAGCACTACAGTTTTAAGCACTTGGACCAAACACTGTCACACAAATAAATTACTTTTAATGATAGTTTTTATAATTATAAAGAAGATTAATTTGGGGTTGATTTATTCCTTTTTAAACAGGACTGTGGTTTCTTGTTTATTTAAATGTAAATGAAGTCACTGACAGATCTATGACCCATTTTCAGTGAGTAAGTCAGGGATCATTTATAAAAGTGGTACGAAGCACATGAAAAGAAATGTACATGATGAATAACATGTAGTATGTTCAAATAAAGGTTAGCATGTTTTTTTTTTAATCGTGATGTATCGTAGCTTATTTCTTAGCAATATATTGATTATCGCAGTATCGGCGTATCGTATCGAATCGTGAGCCACCCAAAGGTTCCCACCCCCAGCGCACGTGCACAGCCTTTTCCTGAATTATCTTGACCCAAATAGCATTCTGTAGTTTTGGTTTTTTTTGCTGGGTTTTTCTATCCCACACTTTGGATATGGAAAAGGCTGGTTTTATTTCATTTCATTATGATTATCATTGTTATATTATAATTATGGGCAGTCATGAAACCTGCGCACGACAGTTATATTGGAGGAGGAACCATAACTTCTCAAGTAAATTTACAAATATTCACCGCGAATAAGGACCACGGAGGGCTCATTTTAAAGCTTGATCTACCGAGTTCCAACACACTTCATCAGTTTCTGTTCCAAAGGTATGTCCGAAAGTCGACCATATTGTAGATGGTGGGAGCATGGACCTCATGGGGTTCAAACCGTAAAGTGCAATTCGGCGCCCCCTCCAACAGATGGCGCCCTAGGTGGCTGCCTGGGATAAATGTATAACCCACACTCGAATTTTAGGTTGAGAAAACAATGGACAGAGAGGCTGTGTCTGAGTGTCCACCCTCGTCCCTAACCCCCCATTGACCACAAAGGCCTCACTATATAGTAGGGCAGGGCGATATGGCCTAAAATCTATATCACGATACAAAAAGGAAATATCACAATAACGATATATTTGACGATATAATCGACAATGGACAAATTACTTCAAAATTCCAGCCTTACGCCCATTGGGAAGATTAATGCAAAGATAATTTTTTAGCGCCATATTAATTCCCTCGCAGCCCTTGTGTCCTACACAGTCAGTGTTTATGCTGCTCTGATGGAGCTGAGCGAAACATACTGTAAATTATATCGTGTCCACAGTCATATATGTGGGCGACAGTGGCGCAGGTGGTAGAGCGGGTCGTCTCATGATCGGAAGGTCATGGGTTCGATCTCTCACAAGAGCAAGACACTTCACCCTACTCGCCTCCAGTGTATTGATTAAATATGATTATAATGATTATTATAAATGCAAAGTCGACTAAATTTGTCTTCAATTTTGTCGACTAAATTTACTTGCAATTTTAGTCGACTAAAACTAGACTAAAATTGAAGATATTTTTTGACTAAATCTCGACTAAAATTGAATTACATTTTCGTCAAAAGACTAAGACTAAAACTAACTTAAATTAAAATATGTTGTCAAAATTAACACTGTTGTGTAGAAAGGTGCTGTATAAGTTGAGTCCATTTACCATATCAAAAACTACAACAATGTAAAATATATCGCGATAACGATATGGCCCACTCCTACTATACAGTGCACGAGTCTTTTTTGCACGAGATCTTTAAAACAAACAAAGTAAGGATATCCATCCATCCTTCCATTTGCTTCCACTTCACTTCAGAAACCCCTTATGAGAGACCAACAGGCCCGGTTAGAACCATGAGGCCGTCCTTCTGTGGACCCACCACCTGCAGGAGTAGCCATAGGGGCTGGTGCAATGTGATTTCCATGACCCGGACAAGTGGAAGAAAGTAAGGATACAGTCAAATAAAATCCACATGGAAGAGACACATGCTGCACAAGCCATGTATCTGGTATTGTACATGACAGGAAATGTTGAGTGCACTACTTTTTCTCTCTGGACATTTGGACACAACCAGAGTCTTGTATGGATCACTATTCAGACAGATCTACACTTTATTCCATATTGTCGCCATGGTTACTGCCCTCCGTCACTGAAAACTATCTGTATATAATGCAACTCACTGGGAAAGAAATCAGAATACAATACAATACAAGAAGAGAGTGTTTTCTAACAAAAGAGGCAACATTTTAAATATATGTTTTCCTTTACGTGAAAAGATGCACATTCATGGCCGGCGGAGAATAGGAAGCGTCCTGTGTTCACAGCCTGACTGAGCGTCTCCAAGTGGATCAGACGGGTTCAAACGGGAGCCGCCCCGGACCATCTGTCCTGAACCAGACGCGAGCAGGGAACAGGCCGCCCTCCTCCTGGGAAAGCAAACGCTCCCCGCTTCTTCAAGGGCGACCAGGAGCGTTTCCCGGACCTGAAGCAGCAAAACCACGAGCCTCCTCAGCCCCTCCTTCCTGCCGTCATAACACTACGGTCACTGCCTCGTCTCCGTCCGCCATGTTTGTTTACTCTGAAGTCACGTTTAATCTCGAGAGGTTTTGTGAGATTTCCCGTCTGACCAGCAAAACTGTCCACAACCTCTTAACCCCCGCCTGACCTGAGCACATTTTCTCCAGTTTGGCTTTAACCTAATCGAAAAGCTTCTTGAAAAAAGTGTGAAAAATAGCGACAAAAAAAAGAGACGAAAACGAGGATAAAAAGCAACAAAACATAAATGAATCTTCACCTCTTCACTGTTGAAATGTTTTGATCCAAAGACACTCACATTTCCTCGTCCTGTTCCCGCTGTATTGCTAGAAGCGCTGTGTGGAGAAGCTAAAGTAGCATGTGGCTAATTAGCACATGTAAACATAGATTGCCTGGCCTGCCAGACACTCCTCCTTTCTGTTCAAAAGAAGAACCGTCTGGGCAGCTGCTGGCAGCCAATCATTTCACGATTTGACCCACATCGGTCCAATCACGCACAAGAGACGGAAGCCGTCACCTGTCACCACCACGCACTCTTCCAAAACATTAAAGATGGCGGCCGATACACTGTTTTCTTCGGCTCTTCGTCTGTTTTAAATAATTTGGAAAATATAAAATCCCTAAAACCGGAGCAAGAAACAGCGTTCGAAGCGTTCCTCGTAAAAAAGGACGTTTTGGAAAGGCTTTCTGCGCTTGTTACTGCAACGTATCTAGCGTTGCTCTAATTGGTTGATGCCGTCTGTCAATCACGCCCACCGGGAAATTGTTGAGATCACGCTCGCTCCCAGACTATATGTCTTTGAAATATCTATGAAAAGGCATGTCGTTGGCAGGCCAGGCAAAAACATAGATACATCCTGTTCTTTCATCAGTTAAACTCAGTGTTGGGAACGTTACTTTAAAAAAGTAATTAGTTATAGTTACTCACTACTTGTTCCAAAAAGTAACTGAGTAAGTAACTGAATTACTCTATAATGAAAGTAACTCGTTACCAGGAAAGTAACTATACTGTTTAAAAAAAAGTTGCTAAATATCAAATAATTTTTTTTTTTGCAGTTTTCAAAAGTCAGTTGAAATGAGTAGAACAGACAGGTGTTTATGTCCTATCATGTCAAAGATGTTCATAGTAACTGAGTGGGGGTAGAGTTTTGCCTCATTCATCAGGCAAAACGGAAAACAATCATCAGCAGATATAAGGTTAAATGCCAGAGGCGTGCTGGTCATAGGGAGAGAATAAAATAATGACATAAAATTATAACAGACTCACAGTTGTGCTATTCCAGCCCTAAAGGCTTTAACTGGACTGCAGCAGGAGCATGAGCTGCTGTTCCAGATAGAAATGAAGTAACACAAGCGTAACTATCATGGAAATCTATCAAAATAATGACTGATGAAAATATTTGCATCAAACTTTTCATTTTTGTGGCAGGGAGATACCATTTGATATTGAACTAACTCAGAGGGGTGTTTAAGTGGAACACCCCTCTGAGTTAGTTCAAGTTGGTGCAGTCCAATCCAGAGAAAAAGGCAGTGAAAGGTAGAAAAGTGGACAAATAAATGTTTTTATCTACATAACTTGTGCTGATGAGGGTTTGTATCAGGCTCAGAATGTGTGTGCAGCGGCCCATGTGAAATTGTTAGAACATTGTCAATGTGGTATTTGATCCGGCGACCTCTTGTACTTGAGACCAGTGCACTATTACGGAGCTATAATTCTGGGCCGGTCTTCTCCAAATTCCCGGGCCGAAATGAGGTCCCAGCACGCCCCTGTTAAATGCCCTAACAGAAAGTTAACGGCCTGCAGTGTCTCTGGAGTGGAGAGCGGGGAGAGAGGAAGAAGAGAAGGCGCTGAGAGAGAGAGAGAGAGAGAGGGGGGGTAAGACGCGTCTCCACCGATTCTGCATCTTTGTGGTAAAATAAGTTCCAACACTACAGATCAATGATCACCAACTCCATTCTGTCCTGGTCGGGGACACACGTAGTTTTTGGAGCAGAGAGCACGAACACTCTGCACAGACAGTGTGAGTACTCCGTGAGACTCCGCCCACCCTCTCCCTGCTCCGTGAGACTCCGCCCACCCTCTCCCCTGCTCCGTGAGACTCCGCCCACCCTCTCCGCTGCTCCTGCTGCGTGAGCTGACACCCGCGGCAACATTCAGTCCAATTGTAACGTGTCACTTTGTTTACCCAGTAACGATAACGGCGTTGTAACGACGGGGAGAGTAATGAATTAGATTACTCCGTTACTGAAAAAATAACATCGTTACCTAACGCTATTCCAAACACTGATTAAACTACACTCAGTAATAAATATATTACAGCAAGTCTTTGCAAGTTTAATGGCCTCGAGTCTTGCATTAAGACTCAAGTCACAATAGGCGAGTCCTAATGGCTTGCCTTTGCTTGGATGGGAGACCGTTTGGGAACAGCAGAAGCCTGGTGAATGTAGTGTGTGTGTGTGTGTGAGTGGTTGGTGGCTGATGTGCACAGACTGGCTTATCATCACCGAGTATGGAGTGAATGAATAATGCACTAAATTGTTAAAGCGACTTTAAGCGTTGGGAAAAGTGTATAAGACTAATGCATCATTATTATTATTAATGCCTGGTGATTTTTTGTCTTATAAGATTCTTAGACGTCACACTGCACGACATGGGGGATGGTAAAATCATGAGCTGCTCTCGTCTCCACTGTGCGATCGTTCAAAGAGACAATCGTAGCTACGATCAAAGTTTGTCGTAGCGGTTTCAGGCTTCAGAAGACGTGTGTTTAGCTCAGGCAGATGGCGCATGCTAGCGGGGTTTATTTATGCGGAAAAGTGCAGGGAAAGTCCTGTAATTGTTGCTATGAGCGTGCGCTGTTGATGGGACAATGACAGAGATCCTCTCTGCAGTGAGACGATGGCTCACTCTATGACTAGTGTTTCCAATATCAGACTCTGCCTGATGTCGGTCACAGCTCGTCTTTGGTCAGACGGTTCTATTTTAAATCTTTGTCTCACTGTACGACCCAAGACCTGCGATTTTCAACTGCGACCTGTGATTTTTCTCACGACTTGTGATCGTAAGTCGCAGACGTCCACAATCGCACAGTGTTCACCCGCCATAAGTCAAGTCTTTGTGGAGCATTGGTCAAGTCTCAAGTCCCGAAAATTGTGACTTTTAAAGGGCTATTTCAGGATTTTTGACATTGGGCCTCATTTCCTAGTTACCTTAAATTCTTAAATTCCTGCAGTTCTTATATTTGAAGAGTCTAGTGGCGCTAGGCTAGGGCAAGGCTAAAGCATTTCTATGGTATCAGTTAGCCTGCATTAAAAACAGTGTGACCCACTCCACAGTGCACCTGAGGCAAATCACTTATAACACCAGACTAACCATATAAATGTCTGTGTAATAGAATCATTTAAAATAACTTATATTTGAGCAGCATCAGCTTCGTGGCTGTAAGCTAACGCAGCGGCGGAGTGATCTGCGAGAAAATAGTCCCTCAAAATGCGGTAATTCATGTGATACAAGGTCAGTTTACATTTCAAACATTATTCTATTAACCAGACATTTATATGGTTAGTCTGGTGTTATAAGTGATTTGCCTCAGGTGCACTGTGAGTGGGTCAGACTGTTTTTAATGCAAGCTAACTGATACCATAGAAATGCTTTAGCCTTGCCCTAGCTAGCGCCACTAGACTCTTCAAATATAAGAACTGCATGAATTTAAGAAAAAATATCTCCAGACATCAACAACACTCAATGTCAAAAATCCTGAAATATCCCTTTAAGTCTGTCTCGAGTCAAGTCATCTTCTTTAGTTTTTGAATGAGCTAATTATAAATGAATTTTGTTCTAGTTTTTTGGGGTTCAAAGCTGAATAAACGAGGCTGGGAATTAGATATTTAAAAAAATCCCTCTGAAAAATCTTGTTTAAGCCCAAGACTGGAGAGTTCATCAGTCCAGTCCTGCTACAAAAACCATTACATACATTTCCTCTCTTCAACCCATCCTCGCTCTCTCCCTCCTCGCTCCAAACGAGGGATGAAGAGATACGGTTTCTATGGAGACGAGCATCACGAGGAGAAAAAGAAAAAAGAAAACAGATAGAAAACGGCCACAAAAGGCAAGCCGGATCAGACAAAAGGGGAGCAGGATACTGACAGCGTTCTCCCACAAAAGGCGCAGCACCTGAACGCGTCGTCGCAGCCTGTCAGCCACAGCGGAGCGAGCGCTGTTTTGACACGCGGACGTCGAACGCACCGCGGGGGAGTGAAAGGCCGATAATGGGCCGGGAAGTCAGTCAGATTAAGCCTCGAGAATGGGAAACAAATGATCTCACTCACACACGGAGGAGGCGGGTCTTTGACTGAGACGTGGGACTCTGAACCCCACCTGAACCGCGCGCATACTCTCCTGTTCGGCTTTACCCAAATCTAAAAGCTTCTCAACATGAGAGCTCACAGTCTCTATCAGTCTCATTTGAAAGCTAAGACTACAAAACTCAGCTAAGGTTCTTCCTCGTTTTTGTGGTCAAGTATCAGCCATTTTTTGTCACGTTTTCTTTGCATTTTTATCGATCTAATACCGATACTAAAAAAATACGATATCGTGTATCGGCTACAAATATCTGATACTGAACCAATACCAGTTTTGGCTCTCAACGCCTTAAAAACACAACTTTAACCACCTACATTTAAGTGAGTTAGTTTTAACCTCCGCAAACGCATTTTTGATCACTGCGTAAAATGCCACAGTTAGCATTAGCATGCTAAGGCTAGCGCTAGCATGCTAATGCTAACGAAAACTAATCAAGGCTGGGACAGAAACTAACATAGAAATACCTAAAGTAGCCTAATAACATAAAATCACCCACTGCTTAAGCCTAGTGTTTGTATTTTAGTTTAAGAAATAACTGATCTGACATTTCCCCTCCTGGAGCCGCCACCTTAACGTGGTGGAGGAGTTTGAGCCTGAATGATCCTGGAGCTCTGTTGTCGGGGGCTTTGTGCTCCTGGTAGGGTCTCCAGGGCAAACAGGTCCTAGGTGACGGGTCAACAAAGAGCGGTTCAGAAGCTCCTTATGAGAGACCAACAGGCCCAGTTAGAACCATGAGGCCGTCCTTCTGTGGACCCACCACCTGCAGGGGCGCTATAGGGGCTGGTGCAGCTCCAACAGCTGCCCCCACGACCCGGCAACGGACAAGTGGAAGAAGATGGATGGATGATCTGACATATTTGTAATGATCTTCATGAGAGTTGTTTATTAGATTATTTGGTAGGGACAGTGCATGTTAATGGAACAAACCACACCATGTGAATATATACTGTATGTAACCTAAAGCCTGTCATTTACCCAAGGACAGTTAGTGTAGAAAGTCCAGCGATCCTTGTTAAATGTTAACCAAGAGTTTATCAATGAATTCATCCATCTTCTTCCACTTGTCCGGTTTTATATTTCTTTAATTTATCTTATTTGAATGTTATTATTGCATATTGCATTTTTAGAATCTCCAGTGTTTCCTCTGAGGGAGCCCTCTGCCCCGGGAGCGGCGTTTGGCTGTGGCTGTGTGGGCGCTGTCCTCTGGGTGCCCCGATGGAGGTGTGGTGTTTCTGCTGCGCCTCAGCTGGGCATCCTGTGGCTGCGGCTGACGTGCCGCTCCCGGTGCAGACGGCTCCCTTGTGTTTCTTTACCTGGTTCATAAAAAAAACAGTCTGACCCACTCCACAGTGCACTGAGGTAAATCACTTATAACACCAGACTAACCATATAAATGTCTGTGTTAATAGAATCATTTAAAATAACTTATATTTGAGCAGCATCAGCTTCGTGGCTGTAAGCTAACGCAGCGGCGGAGTGATCTGCGAGAAAAATAGTCCCTGATAATGCGGTAATTCATGTGATACAAGGTCAGTTATATTCAAACATTCTATTAACACAGACATTTATATGGTTAGTCTGGTGTTATAAGTGATTTGCCTCAGGTGCACTGTGGAGTGGGTCAGACTGTTTTTAATGCAGGCTAACTGATACCATAGAAATGCTTTAGCCTTGCATTAGCCTAGCGCACTAGACTCTTCAAATATAAGAACTGCATGAATTTAAGAAAAAAAATATCTCCAGACATCAACAACACTCTGATAAATAAGAAATGAGGCCCAATGTCAAAAATCCTGAAATATTCCTTTAAATCCAGTGTTGTCACGGCGAGCACTACGGCCATGTGTGTAAAAGCCCTCGTCAGTATTTGTGAGGGAAAACGTACGGCGCGATCAAACTCCTCGTAGAGCGGCCTCCCTCAGTGTGAGCGTCAGTGGGATGGAAACAGTGCACGGTACAAAGAGTGAGCGTAGAAACTCTGAGCCGTGTCCAAGTCTGGAATTAGAAACATGGTCCGCAGCCAAACAACAACAAACTCCTCCGACTGAACACATCCACGCAACTCACCGACTCCTGCGGGGCCTTCGCTGCCACCCTGCCTGCCTATTGAGCATGTTTGGGTCAGTAACAAAGTGAATTTACTAAAGTTAGGTTTGAGTTTTTTTTTTTTTTTTTTTGAGAACTTACGTATAACAACATTTCTATAATGAATTTGGGCTTGATTTTTGTGTTTTGAAGCTGCAAAATCTTTTTTCATATCATTTGCATGAGGGATGGGCTGAGATTTCATGCTACTAGATCTCGTGAGATACAGTTATTTATTTATTTTCTTTTTTTTATAGGCTGCAATTTAGATATACCTGTAGACTACTTCCTGGATGCTATAGGGCTTTAGCGAATATTTAGATAATAGTTTTCTAACAGTGTGTACTTCATATATTGATTGGCACTTAAAAAAGAAAGTTCAGTGAGACCCCCCGAGGACTCCCGATCCCCACTTTGGGAACCACTGGCCTAGAGAAAAAGTGCCACGGACCTCGCTGCCACGGTAACGAACACTGTTTAGTAGTAACGGATAGAGACAGACGGCATCGCGTCGTAGAAGGGGGCATGGCCTCGCCGAGGGGGAAAAAACTGAATATTTTGCGAAACACAGTTTTTTAGCCGTTTTCTGGCGAAATATAAACTTATTTATCACATACAAATGAAGTCAAGTCTAAATCAGGTCCATATGGATGTGTATTCACAGCAGATTGTTCAGTAGAAGTGAAAAAACGGTAGTCATAGCTAGTGCTAGCTAGCGTTAGAATTAGCACGATGTTAGCATTCTCCATTATTTATGTATTTATGGGCTGTTGAACCACTTTGCTTCTCCCCCTGTCTTTGTATCTTTATTTAGTAGAAAACTATATTCATAATTCAGCATTTGTTTAACTCAGGGGTGCCCAAAATGGGGGCCCCGCGGGCCAAATTTGGCCTGCCGAAACAATCTGTTGGCCCGCCATAGAGTGACCTACTTTGAGCTGTATGGTTAATACTAACTCTCTCCCATTCATTCTAAATGGTAAATATGGATGCAGTACACTTTTTGGCCCAAATTGGGGGCGCTGTTTCTCTCCTTTCGCAAAGTTTAAGGAAACACTGTTGTGATGTCTTGAGGCGTCGTTCCACATAGCGCGAACCGGCCCGCGCACGCCACGATCTACGTGCACGTATCGACACTAGCCCGCAGACCTTTCTGTTTCCACACACACACACATGCAGTTGTTGTGGACGGAGCCGCACAGAGAAGCACGCTGTACAGATCGTCATTAAAAGTTTTTAGAGCCGCGATGAGAAAAATGTGGACAAATGCTGTCATCTGGTGGGAGTTATGGAATCATTCAGAGGAGCCAAGCTGTATTAAAACAGAAAATAAACTGTTAAACTACGAACTATGAAGGTAAGCTAATGTTATGCTAACACCAGCTAAAGCGGCGCTACAGTGGCTAAATGTTATTATCGGCAAATCCCCTTTAGCACAGCGTATGATGTTGTGAATATTAAATCCATATACGACTGTGTGTCAATAGTGAGGGCTGTCCACTCTCTCGTGGCCAATCAGAGGCCAGAGTCTGTTCTGACACGGTCAGCGCTTTGGCCACAGCCAGAGGTCGGTCCCAAAACCTATACCTGGTCAGACCAGTTTGGCCCTGGCCTTGTTATGGAAAAGGTCGACAAGGCGGGTGAAAGAGCCATTCGGCTGACACGCGCCTGCATGTGGAAAAGAGCCTTTGTGTTTATCACAGAGCGTTGTAGCATCAACTTTCACAGTTTTCCAACTTTTATGGCAAAGTTTGTTGACAACATAGGTCATGTTAAAAATGGACTTATAAAAGAATTGATGCTGAACTGACACTTTCAAATGATCTAATGTGGCATTTTCTTGAGTTAACAATGAATGAGGTAAAGTCAGTGTAGGTGCTGTAGATACAGGTGTTGTTGTTGTTGTTTACATTTTACATATTGCTACAATTGTTGATTTTGTTCAACTAAAACTAGGCTTTTGCCATAGTTAACATTTGTTTTATATAGCATGTTATTTGCATAGATATAATCAAATGCAAATATATACCGAAAAATAAAATAAAGTAACTATTATTATTTGCAGTTATATGTGTTTCACGCTTGACATCGCGTGTTTGGCCCGCGACCCACAGGCACGTCTTCATTTTGGCCCTCGGAGACAAAAGGTTTGGGCACCCTGCTTTAAGTAGTTTTTGAATAGTTAGAGAAAGTTTAGATTTTTCTCCAAATTGTTTTCCCTCTGTATCTGTTACATGTATTTAGTACATACTTACTCATTATGAGTAACGTATTCCGGTACAGTTACTCTTTAATTTGAGAGTATTTATAATACGGATACTTTCCTGATATCAAAGGAATACATCACGGCACTCAACTGTTACATTTCAACACTTTCAACGCTATTTACTTATTTTTAAGGAAGCTTTCAGATTTGGTTAAAGCCAAACTGGAGAAAATGAATGTGCTCGGTTCAGGTGGGGGTTAAGAGGCTAATAATCAATTATCGGTCTCTCCCAAACACAAATGAAGATGGAGACTCCACACACCAGGGTTCAACAAACATGTGATTCACGTATTACTATGTCCTGCAGCCCATATGACGTTATTGTCCATTTACTTCCTGCTCTCTGGCTCCGGTTTCCTCACACGGAGCAGATGAGACAGATGGCGGAGTTAGCGAACAGCGGTCGAGCTAACACCCATTAGCCGCTAACATCTGTGCGACTGCGGCTCCGGCCTGAGCTCAGCGGAACGAGCGTAATCAACAACAGACATGTGGCTGTTAGAAAACCCTGCACTCCACATATTCCAGACACAAGACGATAAAACTGCTCTGTTCCCGCTCCTCATATTGTTTTTACAGAGACACAGAGGATTCTGCATAGGCACTGGCAGGTATGTCTGTTTTGGGAAGGAAAAATTCATCACTTTCCTTAATGACTTTCAGAATTGATCAGAGTGAATGATGTTATTTGGATGGAGGGTTACCATAAAACCCTCAAGTGGCTTAGCGGGGGGTAATGTCCAGACTTCATCAACGTTTCAATAAATGTGAGTTAAAGCTTTAACTTTGACTAGTTGACGCCGAACTGAGACAAAAATGTCACTTAAGTAGCACGTCCTTCATCAGTTATGTTGCGTTCAAGTTCACCTTCTTTTTTAATCTTTTCGAGTGCCCCCTGGTTTTGAAACACTGATCTACTACAGGGACACACATATGAATGGGATAGTTATTTCTGCAGGACGTCCTGATGAATGAGCACGTGAAAACAAAGAGACGGCACAAACTCACTGTGATAGTAATGGACCCGCCTCATGAATCTTTCACCACTGTGTCTTCTTCTACAATAGCTCCGCTGTGCACTAAAAGCATGAGCGCTTCTATCGCAGCTGTATTATTAAACACACAAAGAGGGAGGGAGGAGAGAGGGAGGGAGGGAGGAGAGAGAGGGAGGGAGGGAGGGAGGAGAGAGGGAGGGAGGAGGAGAGAGGGAGGGAGGGAGGGGGAGAGAGGGGGGGAGAGAGAGGAGAGGGAGGAGGGAGAGAGAGGGGAGAGAGGGGAGAGAGAGGAGAGAGGAGGGAGAGGAGGGAGGAGAGAGGAGAGGGAGGGAGGAGGGAGGAGAGAGGAGGGGGAGAGAGAGGGAGGAGAGAGAGAGGGAGGAGGGAGGGAGAGGGAGGGGAGAAGAGGGAGAGAGAGAGAGAGAGGAGGGAGGAGAGAGAGAGGAGGAGAGAGGAGGAGGGGAGAGAGGAGAGGGAGGAGGGGAGGAGAGAGGAGGAGGAGAGAGAGGAGAGAGAGGGGAAGAGAGAAGAGAGGGAGGAGAGAGAGAGAGAGAGAGAGAGGGAGGAGAGAGAGAGAGAGAGGGAGGAGGGAGGGAGGGGGGAGAGGAGAGGAGGAGAGAGAGGAGAGAGAGAGAGGGGGGAGAGGAGAGGGAGGAGAGAGAGGAGAGAGAGGGGAGAGAGAGAGGGGAGAGAGGAGAGGGAGGAGGGAGGGAGGGGGAGAGAGAGGGAGGAGAGAGAGGAGAGAGAGAGGAGAGAGAGAAGAGAGGGAGGAGAGAGAGGAGAGAGGGAGGAGGAGGAGGGGGAGAGAGAGGGAGGAGAGAGGAGGAGAGAGAGGAGAGAGGAGGAGGAGGAGGGGAGAGAGAGGGAGGAGAGAGGGAGGAGAGAGGGGAGAGAGAGGAGGAGAGAGAGAGGAGGGAGGAGATAGAGGGATAGAGGAGAGAGAGGGAGGGAGGGAGAGGGGAGGGAGAGAGGGAGGGAGGAGGAGAGAGGGAGGGAAGGAATGGGAGAGAAGGAGGGAAGAGAGGGAGCAAAGGGATGGAAGGAAGAGGCAGAGAGAACGAAGGGGAGAGAGTGTGGGGGGGGTCACACTCATTTGTCCTATCTCCAGAGGGGACTCTATTGTACATGATGAATTCTATTGCCATTGGAAAAACATACAGTATGTGTCTTTCTCTTTCCCTAATTCAACACTTCCTCCGTCGCGCCTTTTAACTTTTATAATAAGTTCATTTTTGAGACGTCTATGGAGATGTTGAATGTTTTACTTCCTCTTCCGCCGACTACTGGGCCTAAAACATTACGTCATTCGTAATTCTGATAAGTGACATCACAGCGGTAAAACGCTGAAGCCTGTCACGCTAAGAGCTAACGTGGCTAATACCTGTTGCCACGGAAACAAAGGAAGCCACAAGTCACAAGATGAAAGCGTGTTGTGCCACAGATGAGCGTAAAGAGAGCGCTGCCCTTCACGCCTGACCTTCAGCGGTGGACACACACACACACACACACACACACACACACACACACACACACACACACACACACACACACACACACACACACACAGCCTCATTTGAAAGCTGCAAAATTGATCTAAAGTATCTTTTTCCTCACATTGTTGCCGTCACTTAAAAAATAAAAATGTCATCATCACTTTTCTGACGTTTTTTTTTCTTCACATTTTGTTTTTTTGTCACTTTATTGTCCGATCTCCGCGCGAGACTGAAACGATGCACAGTTTGCAACGTGTAGTATCATTCAATAAGAACATGAGCTTTGTCCTAATAGTCCGGTTCACTATGTTTAGATTTACGCTGTTGTGGATTTTGTGGCGAGAATGAAAACTATATATTTTGTAAACCTTATGGCATAAACACTGAGAAAAACAATGTTTCCATTTGCCCTTGTCATTTGGTAACATTTTTCCATTAGAGTGCATGGGGAGTTCTGGTCATCGCTACGGTAACGCCATGAACATATGACAAGGGTTTCATTGACTTTTTTGATTGGCCAAATGAATTTTCTGACAAATTTCATAAATTTCCGCCAAACTAGGTTTTTTACTCCCCATATAAATGTTATTGTTGCTATTATCACACCTTTTTTTATTTTATTTTTTAAATATCAGAACAAATGGAAATGTTTTTTCTGATTGCTTATTTAAGGCGAGACACTGCAGGTGAATAGGGGAAAATAAATAAATGTAGAGATATTGATTTGAAACTTTGCTGAACGTCACTGATATAAATATGAGAAAAAATGTATTGCAATGTTTCTGTCATTTTATGTTTTATATAAAAATAAGGCATTTTGTGCATGAAAATGGCCAAAATTACCTATATTTTGGGCAACGAAATCTTAATAATGGATAGACCCAGATTCAAATGGCTGGTTCATTTATTGACATATTAGTAACAAAGATGTTTTCAGAGGGATTTTGGATCTTTTTGTTTTTCAATAAATTTAATCATTAGTGAAGAAATCTATAACAACTCAAATTCCGCCTGTTTTTTTGGGTTCAAAGCTGAATAAATCAGGCTAGGAATTAGATATTAAAAAATCCCTCTGAAAAAACCTTCAGAATCTTGTTAAGTCGAAGACTGTAAAGTGTGGAGTCTGTATGAGCGACTATAAGGGCTCACCCGCTGCCCGAGTGGGGCCTTCTCTCATTCAGAGAAAACAAGCCCTGAAGTTTTGTATTTTGCGGATCCCAGAAGGAAAAATACCATATTTGGGTGATAGCGTCATCACGGGGACCATTCACAGGACACGTGGCTGTTATGTTCAGAGGAATGAAATCCTGGAACTCTTTGCCTAAAGACATTTCTAACATTGCAGACATACATATTTTTAAAAAGACTCTGTTATCACACTTCAACAGATGAAATATGTTGTAATTGTGTATTTATATGTTGTTTTATATTGTGATTTTATCATCTGGACCCCAGGAAGACTAGCCATTGTGAAGGTGATGGCTAATGGGGATCTTAATAAACAAACAAACCAACGTGGATGTAAAATCTGTCAATATTTGTGAATGAATACCCGCGGGAAAGACATCATAAAATAAGCATCATACGGGGTGAGTTTAGTCATTTTTATTCTCTGACATGAAAACTAAGATGTAAAGGGAGGAAAATAGATAAAAATCTCCACTTCGATCACTGCGTGAAAAATCAATCCTTTCACCTGCCGTGTCTCGCCTTAAGAACGTTTTCACAAATGTATAGTTTTGATAGTCTCCACAAAAATCCGGCAGAATTACATCGTGAACCGGACTTTAACACATGAAAGTATAAAACAGGTCGTGCAGCATCTGAAAGTTTATTATAGGAAATCTCTGAACTTATGGCAACGTTTTGCACTTTTGTTTTACATTTTACAAGAACAAAATTGAAGTATTATCCTCAAACCCCTCAGGAAAGTCTGGACCAGGTTCCACATCACGGCGCTCACTGGGCCTTGTATATTCCATGTCTTTACGTTGCACTGAACAAACGTAGAAACTCGACACGTACGTTTCTAAGACGGGAAACCTTTACTGTAAACACAATACACTCATTTCTCTCTAAAGCGGTATAAATCTGAGCACTTCTCCTTTCTCCAGGGAATCCCCCCTCCCTCACAGGTGTGGCGCAGGCTGTCTACAATAAAAGTCCAGTCTGAATTAGAGACGAGTTCCCGAGGCCCGTCGTCGTGTCATTCGCCCACAACTATCACCTCAACAACAGTGGCGTAGCAATGAAGGCTGCTAAAAGAAGACACTTCAGAGACATACAACTACAGTAACTTATTACACTCTGTCTTGCTCTCCTTCTCTTCTTTCTCCTTATTTTCTTTCGTTTTGCTGCCAGAGGCATCACTTCTTTTCATTTTGTTGGAGGAGATGCGTAGCTTCTCTGTTTACAGAGCAGCTGGGGGAGGGGCGCTCATGGGGCCTTTTCAGGGAATATGCGACAGACAATTGTCGTTGCACCTTGTCACTGCTGCTGCAGTGACTGTATTCTCTTGGTCGTTTCTGTCAATCTACACCTCTGCTCATCAGAATGCGCCCCTGAGTACTAACGTTTCAACCCTTTATAGGGCACTCATCGAAACACTTTGAAATCAATCATTTCAAATTAAGAGTGTTATTGGGGGACACAACACAAGTTTAGTTCTGTTTTAACATTTTTCAAAATATCATGCAGAAAATCAATGTGAGCGAAGTTTCCATATTTAGTTCATTCATTTTCATTCATTCATTTATTTATTTCAGGCAGAGGGCAACAAAGAAGAATATACAGCAGAAAACAAAATAAAAAAAACAATCCACTTCCACCTGAAAGGGAGTGGGAAGAAGAAAACTAATTTAATCCCACCCCCAGTTCCCCAACTCAGAGTTCAACAGACTCAGCTTCACTGTCACTTGTTTAAAACTTTTCTACAAATTATATCATGGTGGCATTACCACATGTGACAACAATTTATCACATCGCAACAGTTAAAAAAAACAAAGAAGAAGAAGAAGAAGATCTTTATTTATATAGCGCCTTTCACAGACATGGTCACAAAGCGCTTTACATGAGAGCATTTTACATTCACTCCATACTTGGTGGTGGTAAACTACCTTAGTAGGGTTATATATAAAATATACAAAAAGTACTTTCAGGTCTCGGCTGGTATTCAGGAGACGTTGTGTTTTGTGATATTGATGTTTGAATGATCACACCTGTCAAAGAGCTTTTCTAATGTGTTTGAGCTTTACAGCAGTGGGCGGGGTCAGTCACATCCAATATTGTTTACCTAAAAATGTGACTAAAAATAACCTTTGGCAACATACAAACAGGCCTAGGGTTTATTGGTTCTTTTGTCAAGAAAATACTGTGAGTATGAATAATAATAATATTATTTAACTTTAGGTTTAAGTGATCAAATATGGTGCCTGTCCTTTTTCATGCTGTAATTTCACTTATTTCACGATGTCCTCCAAAACCAACACATATATCATCACTGAGCACAAGTATTCACCAATAACATGTGTGAGTTTCATCAACTCACCAGGGTTAGTTGGATCAGAACTTTAATATGCACAAGAAGAAATGGGAGTGAGAGAAAAAACCTTTTATTGAAAACAAACGTTCTGGTTTTGAGTGTGTTCGGGTTGTTTGAGCTGGGAGGTGGGACGCAGTAAAACAACATTTAGAATTTCTTAAATGATCGTGAAGGTTATGGAACACAAAAGTCAAGTGGAAGAGCCAAAAACA
This sequence comes from Neogobius melanostomus, assembly GCA_007210695.1. Classification (NCBI taxonomy): domain Eukaryota; kingdom Metazoa; phylum Chordata; class Actinopteri; order Gobiiformes; family Gobiidae; genus Neogobius; species Neogobius melanostomus. The sequence goes on from VHKM01000740.1 coordinate 1,053,121, forward strand.
CGCCCCCAGCGCTGAGCCACATTAAAGCTGTTACTGGTTCCTTCAGTCTGAGGGAGGCTCTCTGTGAACATCTGCACCACCTGAAGCTCCATCGTTCCACTGAAGGTCATTACGGTGACGAGACATGAGATTGAGTTCACGAGACGAGATTTTGACATCATTTGCTGTTTGTTTGTAACAAAATGTAAAAAAAACTAATAAGGATGGAAATGGAAGATGTTACCAAAGTCATGCAGGCTGTATTTGTGTGCATAGTCTAATATTAGAACAAGGCTAATACATTTGTCTCTTTTGACAGACGGTGTATTCTGATCAAATCTCCTGTTGTAATGATGAATAATTAAATAGAATTGGAAGTTTGAAGACAGGCTTGGATTTAGTATCTAAGCAGTCGCACAGGAGGCTTTAAACAGACAGTGATTCTTAGACTGAACTCTTTCTTCCTCAAATGGCCTCTGTTAACTTTCCTTCATATTCTGCGTGCTCATTGCATTATTCATTCACTCCATACTCGGTGGTGGTAAGCTACTGTTGTAGCCACAGCTGCCCTGGGGTAGACTGATGGAAGCGAGGCAACCAGTCTGCGCCATCAGCCCCTCCGACCACCACCAACCACTCACTCACTACAAAACTTCAACATCAAAGTTATCTTTCTTTTTTAAGTGCCAATCAATGTATTAAGTGCACACAGTTAGAGAATTATGGCCTAAATATTCCCTTAAGTCTAAATTATTATCTAAATTGCAGCCTATAAAATATATATATATATATATATATATATATCACAAGATTACTTTACATCCATAGACCGTTAAAAAGAATAGACTCCTCCTCCTCACTCCTCCCCGTTTACCATAATGACCACGTTCGAGGGGGAAATCATGGCGGATTTACAGGCCATTGTTTACATCATGACGAGAAATCTCGTGGCAATTTTATCTCGCGAGATCTCGGCCCATCCCTAATCAGTAACCATGGAAACCATCAAGACCACCACTGATGTGACCGTGGTTTCTTCCACCTTCCACTGTCCTGTGTTTGGTGCTCTATTGCAAAGTCCAAACGGGCAGTTTAAAAAAAAAAAAGCTTTACTCTTTACAACTTGTTATATCTCACTCCCTTTTCTTCTGTTACTGAAGTTCTTTGTTAAGATCCAACCATACAAAATATTTTTCAACTGGTCTTAAACTTTCGATTCCTGGAAGCTGGAAACATCCCAGTTCTTGCACGGCCAGTGAACTCACCGAACATGTTTGCACAGATTTAGAAACATATTTAAATGTTTCATGTCTTTGAGTTCAGCGGATGAAAAATGGAAGCAAAAACAAAAGCGTACAGAGAATCACTGGTACTTCAACGATACTTGGTTTCCGATACCGATACTAAATTGTTTGTCATGTAGAACCAATAAAACTGATTAATAATGTGAAGTTATTCCTTTTTTGTTTTGTTTAACCATGCCTGGACAGTAGGGGTGGACAGGGTGAGTGAGTGTGTGAGCGTGTAGTGTCTGTGTTGTGTTGTCTTATTGTTGTATGTTTGCTTCCTTAAACTGCACATGCAAAAGACCCATTATCACAAAGGGTGAAGGGGAAACAAATAACACACTGTGCTGCGTCTGGAAATGATACAGTATGTAATCTGATAAGAAGATGAACAACTCTGTAAAAAGTTCATCACAAAAAAAAGGTGTTGATTCGGGTCTGAATTGCCATCATGCACGAGCTTAATGTAGACACTGCAGTTACGCGTTAGACCTGAGGTGGCAGTACTGAGTATAAAATGACCAACTTGCACCTGGTCCCTTTAAATTCTTTCCCAATTTTTTCTTCCAATTTTCCCACTTGTTTTTCATTTCCCCCCCCTCTTTCCCCCATTTATTTTTACGTAAAAAAAAAAAAAGTTTTTCGTTTCCCCCCAATTTTCAATGTTTTCGTCAAAATCCCATTTTTTTCAATATCGTTTTTCCATTTTTCCCCATGTTTACCCCAATTTTTTCACTTTTCTTTTCTTCACATTTTTGCCCAGGATTAGGGTTTAAAAAAAATTAAAACATTTTGTACATTTTCATTAATTTTTCCCCCCTTAAATTCTTTCCCAATCCCATTTTTGTCCATTTTTCCACTTCAAAATGTTCCACTCGTGTTTCACTTTCTTCCTTTTTCACATTTTTTCCCTCCAAATTTTCCATAATTTTTTCAAAAATCTTCCTACATGTTTTTTCCCCGATTTTCCCTACATTTTCATTTTTCCCCTCAAATTCGTTGCCAATTCCACCCCCATTTTTGCCCCAATTTTCCCACTTGTTTTTTCATTTTTTCCCCACTTTCCCCCATTTCTTTCTACGTTCCCCCCCAAAAATTATTTTTTCATTTTCCCCCAAATTTTCAATGTTTTCGTCAAAAATCAATTTTGCCCCATGTTTACCCCACATTTTTTCACTTGTCGTTTCTTCACATTTTTGCCCCCCAAATTTCCCATAATTTTTTCCAAAAATTTCTACATGTTTTGTCGCCAATTTTCATTTTTCCCCTCAAATTCTTTACCAATCCCGTTTTGCCCATTTTTCCACTTCTTTTTTTCACATTTTTTCTCCTACAAATTTTCATAATTTAAAAAAAAACAATTCCTACATGTTTTTCCCCCAATTTCCCTAAATTTTAAATTTTTCGTCAAAAATCCCAATTTAAATTTTTTTAATTTTTTAATTTTGCCTCATGTTTACCCCAATTTCTTTTCCCACTTTCTTTTCTTCACATTTTTGTCCCCCAAATTTTCCATCATTTTCCCCCCAATTTTTGTACCTGTTTTTTCCCAAATTTTCATTTTTTCCACTTCAAAATGTTTCCACTCGTGTTTCACTTTCTTTTTTCCCCACATTTTTCCGTCCACATTTTCTATTATGTTTTCAAAATGTTCCTACATGTTTTTTCCCCCAATTTCCCCCAAATTTTACATTTTTTGCCCATTTTCCCACTTATTTCAACATTGTTCCACTCGTGTTTCTTTTTTTCCTTTAACAACAGCATGAAAACTTGAATACAAAGGTTTAATATTTCTTTCGGTTTCTGCTTTCGATGTTTGTTTTACACTTTTCAGCTCCTTCGCCTCAGCCCAAAGAGACACAGAGGGACGGAGAGAGGGAGCATCTTTTTGAAGGCCCTCGCTTGGCTTTTCTGGATGCAGTTACCATAGAAACTGATCGCTATGCCAACCCAGCCTCCCAACCACCATCACCTACTCCCAAAAACAAAGTGCAAAGACTACATCTAGGACACCTTTGAAATCCAGCAATTAGAAGAAGAAAATAAATGGGGGCATCTGTTTGAAACTCTGCTTCCTGTGACGGAGTGAAACCTATTTGTAGATCTGACTGTGTTGACCCATCCTTCATCCCGCACCTCAGGGAGCAGGAGTTCTATTTTTAGCCCCCCCGACTGTAACATCTAACCTCTTAACCCCGCCTGAACCAGTTTGGCTTTACCCAAATCTAAAACGCTACAAAAATGTGACCAAAAAGCGGCAAAGACGTGCTGGTAAAGCAACAAAAACGTTTTGAAAAAAATGTTTGTCCAGTTCGGCTTTATTCCAAATCTAAAAGGTTACAGCCTATGTAACTCCTAATTTGAAAGCTAAGACTTATAAAACTGATCTAAATGGGTCTTTTTGCCTTGCACTGTTGCCGTGTTGTCATTGAATGTTTGCCACGTTTTTGTTATGTTTTCAATTGCTGGACTTTTTTTTTTATATCACGTAATTGTTTGTTTTGCTAGCATAAATGTTGGACATTTCTCTCGCAGTTATGTTACTCTGAGGACGTGTCATAAGATGTGTGATATTATCATATGTATTGCATTGATATTGTTGCTAAATGAATTTGTGCTGGTTGAAATGTTAACTTCTTAAACCTTGAGTTGATGTTGGAGGCCGAATGTCAAAGGTCTCCTGTTTGTTTGGTTAAGGCACTGAAGCTTGACTTAAGGACATCTGGTTTTGTGGTAACATTTCTTATCAGTTACACCGTTTTTACGATCCCCAAAAGCATCCTGGACCAAGGTGAATGATTACAAGTGCCTCAGGAAAGAGGAAGGGGGAGAGTTATGACCCCAACGGAAAAGTACCAGCAACATCTCCACCCTGATAGAAAGTTACTGGGGAAAATGGGAGTGGCTATATTTTCCATATAGGCTGTAAGATTTCTGTATTCTGTGGGTTTTTTGAGCTGAGGCCCGAAAGGCGCCAGATGGCTCCGGCCTCATGCTCGGTATCGAGAATAATAAACCTCAATGCCCCCTTGCAAGTAAAAATAAGGCTCTGGTGTGATCTTGTGTTTTTAATCTGTTTATTTCTGTGACAGAAGATAGCAAAGCGTTTGCCGAAAGTTGTGTTGGAAGCAGGTGTTAATTCCCTGACAGGACGACAACAGCTGAAGCTAAAGTCGAGAAAGTAGCAGAGTTGAATAAAAAAGCTCAAATCAGCGGATTTCCGCATCAGGCACAGAAGTCGGGAAGTTCTTTTTAACCCGAGTTCCCCAGTTGAGTAAGTTTTCATGTTCTTTATCCAACTGGGCAAAACGTTTTTCCCAGTTCCAGAGGACCAGATGAAAGGGGCATTATTCTTCTGTTAAATGCCAACATCTGTACTACCTGGTTGTATTGAGAATGAAAGATGAAAAACAAATTGCTCAAATTTATGTTGATTGTAGTTGTTGTTTTAAGTTTTAGCATGTTTTTAAAGTGTTGTTTGTAGTTTTCTAATACAATTTAAATTTTACACCATTTTGTAATTTCTTCCATTTTAGTATAGAATTACATGTAACATTTACATAAACTTTAGCTAAAAATAATGAATCAATACTACTGTTTATGTGAATATTCCCTTAAAGGTTAACTCTTTATATCACATAGATTTGAAAGTGATTTGAGAAAAGGTAAAGTTTAAGTGAACCTTTACTTGAGAAACATGATGTTTATGTGATTTAACTGGCTAAAGTGTACTTATAGAAAGTCTTTAAGTTTTATGGCATCATTTAGATAGCATGTATGTAATAAATTCACATGGAAAATCTGCACCCAATTCAATCACTTAAAGTCTGTTTTTTTGGGTCATTTTTTTTTTTTTGAGTGTAGGCTATATTATGAAATATTAATGAGCAGGACTCTGAGCAGTTTTCTTCATATGAAAGATCAGGAGACCTTTTTAAGTTTATTTCCAATAAAATCGATTCAAATCATCATCATCATAATCGTCCAAACTGAGTAAAAAAAATGGAGGTCTTATTTTTGGCCATATCGTCCAGCCCTGACACCAGACTGGTATGGTTTAACGGTCCCCAGCCCGAGCCAGCATCACCCTCTCCTGAGTTTAGGACGACCCCGCGGCAGCCGTTCTATTCCCGTCCTCCCAGCCTGGGACTCTACGGGGCACCTGCAAAATGGCCGACCAAAAGAAAGAGGCATTTTTCGTCCGTTATTTCTGCGCCCGAGGCCGACCTGCGCAGCCGAGGGACGGCGCGCACTTTCCCAAATCCCTCCCCGTCCTCCCCGCATGGACGTCGCCTCGGGCCAAACACACGGAGCACAGGGGATGTATGAATGTGTCGCAATATCGAGCGGACGGGCCTGGGGGCGCGGGCGGAGAGCCAGGTCAGTCTGCTCCTTTAAAACAAAATAACTTGTTAATGCGAATGAGCTGAATTATATGAGTTATTCTTTTGATTTGTTTTAATGCTGGGACTAGATTTGACTTGTTTCTGTACATTTTGGAGCAGGGCATGAGAACCGTTACACCATACCAGTCTGGTATCCAATAGGGGTGGGAACCTCTGGGTACCTCACGATTCGATACGATACGCGACACATGGCTCACAATAACGATTATCTCACGATACGCCGATACTGCGATAATCGATATATTGCACAAAAATAACCTACAATACATCACAATTAAAAAAAAACATGCTACTTTTAACCTTTATTTGAACATACTATATATTATTCATCATTTACATTTCTTTTCATGTGCTTTGTAACACTTTTATAAATGATCCCTGACTCACTCACTGAAAATGGGTCATAGATCTGTCAGTCGTATCGTATCGTCCCGCAAAATATCGCGATATATCGGAAAATCGATATATTGTCACACTCCTAGTATCCAATATAAAGGTTGAGGCACTACTGGCGTCGGAAAAATAAAAGTATCGAAAGCAGGAACCGAAAAGAAATGTTAAATCTTATATCCAAATTTTGATATTGTTGGTCATGAAGCTTCAGCGCAAATTCAACCTGGAGACGTACCTGCAGCCTTCGCTCATCGCCTCAACGGCAGCCTGCACCAAAGATCCAATCACGGCCCCAGCGCAAGCCGCACCTCCGCATCAGCAATCAGCGCAGCGCCTATTCCGCTCAGCCAATCACCCTCCAGGATCCCTTCTTAAGCTCCCCGGTCAATCACTCGGCCGTTTCCCAGCTGTGCAGCGCCCCTCCTCTGCCCCTCCTCCTCCTGGGCTCTCGCATCGGGTCCCGTCCTACCACCACCAGTGTCCGGGCTCCGGGGGAAGATTCTGGCCATCATCATCAACACCATGCATTCCATATCGTTCGGCCATCTTCCGCCGGAGTCTGAGCCCCAATCACAAGTTCAATAAAACTTTCTAATGCAGCCTGTCTCTGAGGCTTTTCAGGTTGAAATCAAAACATAAAAGAAAACAAAAAGTAAAACAATAAAATTGGAAAAAATTGTTGAAACATTTTGATAAATTTGGGAAAAACTGGGAAAATTTGGGGCAAACTTTGGGGGAAAAAATGGAGGGAAATTTGAGAATTTGGTGAGAAAGCACATAGAAAATTGGGGGGAAAAGTGGAAAGATTGGGGGAAAAAATAAGAAAAACTTGTAAAGTGTTTTTTCTGCCCTTTGTCGTTAAAGGAAGTTTCTTGGTTGTTTCACCTCAAACAAATGATACAAATGTAAAATAAATGAAATGGAAGGAAAATAAATAATTTAACAATATTAATCTGTTTTTATTTTTTTAATGTAACGGTACCAGCCCTGTTTTTGAATACTTTCACACTTTCATTTTTTAATTATTCCGAGCAAAATGACCAGCGTCACAGACGGCATCTATGACGAGATGCCGTCTGTATCTATTGGTCGACGCGGGAGGATACTAGACCCTGATTAGTTGCTGCGATCCGGGAAGGAGGGGCTTAACAAAAAGTAATATATACGTATATCATTACCAGGTGGTCGATTTGCATATTTTATAAATTTAGCAAAACATTTAGACTTCCAGTCTATCACTTTAACTTCTAAACCCCCGCCTTGACCCCGTGCATTTTCTCCAGTTCAGTTTTACTCAAATCTAAAAGCTTCTGGACTGGGGTTTACAGCCTATAGGCCAGAGTAATGCCTCATTTGAAAGCTAAGGCTTGCAAAACTGATGGTGAGGGGTTAAGAGGTAGACAAAAGTAGGTTACATTGTCGGTGAGGCTCTCGGTCTCCGTGACAAATGGCCGGCGTGTGACCTCTCGTGGGCGCCATGTTGGGTCTAAACTCCATTCATTAATGTTCTATAAATAGCGGCGCTCAGACATGTCCAGACTGCGCGGGGGGGACAAAGAGGGGGGGACACGCGACGCTGCCTCACCCAAGGACAAAGCCCCTGCGAGGAGCTGAGGTTGTGTGTGAACAATCCAGGCTTTACTCGTGTCGGTCATGTGTCATTCATAATTGATACAGTTCATGCACGGAAAACAGGCTACAGGTAAGTCAATCCAGCCCTTTGTTTCTGGACGTACTGGCCTCTGCTGGCACAAAGAGGAACGACAGGCTATAAAGGTCAGAGAGAGGGGTGTAAGGATGGCTTAGAGTGCAGACAGTCAACACAAACACGCTTAACCTCTTAATCCCCACCTTAACCTTACAGCGCATTGAGGAAATTAAGATCTGGATGTCATTACATCTTTTGTTTTTAAATGATAAAAAACTGAGGTCATGGTATTTGGGCCTCGTGAAGCAACCACAGTCCACGGTGATTTGGGCTCCCTGACCAATTACAGTGAGAACCATATGTTTACATACACTTCATAAAAAGACATATTAGCATTTTATTTTCTCACTGTCTGACGTGAAACCAGAATTAACTTTTATTTTCCTTAGGTCAACTAGAATTAAAAAATAATAATAATAATCCATTTGTCAAATTCCAGAAGAATGAGAGCTAGAACTTTATACAATTTTTTTTTTTATTACTTTTCACAAAGTCAGTACTAAGATTACTATACCTTTAAACTATTTGGGAAAGCCCAGATGACGATGTGGAAGCACAAGTCTGGTTCATCCTTGGGTGTAATTTCAAGACACTTGAAGGTTCAGGTTCATTGGTTCAAACAATGTAGGAAATGTCCAGTCATCATACAGATGTTTTGAAGTGGTCGTCACAAAGTCCTGATCTCAGTCCAGTTGAAAATGTATGGGCAGAGCTGAAGGCATAGGCACGCAAGGTGGCCTTCAAATGTGTCTCAGTTACACCAGTTCTGTTTGGAGGAATGGACCAAAACTCATCCAACTATTGTGAGAAGCTTGTGGAAGGAAATCCAAAACATTTGACCCAAAATATACAGTTTAAAGGCAATGCTGCCAAATATTAATGAAATGTATGTAAACTTTTGGTTTTGTAAAAAGTAATTAAAAAACAATTGTAGAAAATTCTATGTCACATTCTTCTGGAATTTGACAAATAGAAATAATTTTTTAATTCTAATTTTGAATTTTTGTCACATTTACACATTTTTGTCACTTTCTCGTCACTTCTTTTGTTACCTCTGTCACATTTTGTTGCTTTTCTGTTACTCTTTTGTGGCTTTTTTGTTGCATTTACAACACTTTTTTTGTCACTTTTTTGTTTGTTTTGGTTTTAGCAACATCAGAGATTCAACAGCTGTTTCGATCAATGTACGTTTGATAATTTCGATAGAGGGCAACAAGAAGAAAATACTAAAATGTTTGCCATATAGAACCATAAAACAGATTAATAATGTTGATTTATTCCTTTATCTTCCATTTCATTTCTTTTGCATTTGTATCATTTATTTGAGGTGAAACGACCAAGAAACAAAAGGGAAGAAAAAACACTTTCCAAATTTTTCTTATGTTTCCCCCATTTGTTTCACATTTTCCCCAATTTTACCCCCAAAATGTTCCCCCCAATTTTCCCCATTTTTTTTTTTCAATTTTTTTTTTCTTTTATATTTGATGACCAACAGCATCAAAACCTGAATATAAAGATATAAAATCTTCCTACACTGACAGACAGCACCCAGGAGGGGGCGACAGGAAGGACATGTTCTCGTAACCTCTTAACCCCCACCTGAACCGAGCACATTGTATCCAGTTTGGCTTTACCCAAATCTAAAAGCTTTAAAAAAATAATAAAAAAAGCATCAAAATAGCAACAAAAACTTGACACAAAAGTGACAAGAGAGCGACAAAAATGCAATGAAAAAGCGATGAAAAAGTGACAAAAACGCGGTGACAATGTGGCAACAACGTTACGATCACTTTTGTAGGCCTCAGCTTTCAAATCTTTTGATTAATCGCGACAGCCCTAAAAGAAAACTTTGTTATTTTTGAAAGGAAATAACCTTGTGACGCCCCTGTTACGCAGCCCCGGGACAAGGCAGGGCTGCTCCCTCTCTCCATCCCTCTTTTATCCAGTTTGGCTTTACCCAAATCTAAAAGCTTAATTTTTTTTTTAAAAAAGCATCAAAATAGCGACGAAAACTTGACAACAAAGTGACAAGAGAGCGACAAAAATGCAATGAAAAAAGCGATGAAAAAGCGACAGAAAACGTGTCATAAAAGTGACAAAAACGCTGTGACAATGTGGCAACAAAGTTACGATCGCTTTTGTAGGTCTCAGCTTTCAAATTATCTTTTGATTAATCGCGAGTAAAGGCATTCATTTTGACAGCCCTAAAAGAAAACTTAGTTATTTTTTAAAAGGAAATAACCTTGTGACGCCCCTGTTACGCAGCCCCGGGACAAGGCAGGGCTGCTCCCTCTCTCCATCCCTCTTTATCCAGTTTGGCTTTACCCAAATCTAAAAGCTTTAAAAAAAAGCATCAAAATAGCGACGCAAACTTTCTCCAGTTGAGCTTTTAGTTTTGGGTAAAGCCGAACTGGAGGAAATGCGCTCGGTTCAGGCGGGGGCTAAGCATTTCAATACTCCTCTGTCTTTCTGTCTTTTTGCCACCTCTAAACTTGTCCCCCAGCTCCATCTCTCTATATCGCTCTCTATCTATCTCTGTCTGTTGTCCCTGAAAATAGAAAAATCGAATGGCGCGACCTTTAGGACGTCTCACGGTCTTTGAGAAGGAGTTGGGTTTCAAATCAAAGGCAGCGGAAATAGACTTGCAACAGTGAGCAAGCAGAAATCTGGGAGAAAAGTTTTTTGGAGACGCTCTGTTTGGGTTTGTCTGTCTGGGGGAAAAGAAGCGTCTGACCCTCTCCCGCAGGTCTCAGTGAACTTTAGGAGAAGGGAAAACCAGTTACAATAAGCAAAGCTGAATCCATGCAGCATTTTCAATAATAGGAATTTAACAGTCTATTGATTTATTATTGGTACTTGCCATAATCACTCAAGAAGAGGTCAAATCGTATTCCCATAGTTGAACTGTGAAAATGAACAAAAGCTCCCCCACCTGAACCGAGCACATTCTCTCCAGTTTGGCCTCACCCACATCTAACAGCTTCTTGGGAAAAAGCGTTGAAATAGAGACGAAAATGTGCAGGAAAAGCAACAATAACACAATAATAAAAAGGAACTATTTTTGATTGATTGATTGATATTTTTATTTCGAGCTACACAACACAAGCACAAAAGCCAGAAAAATAAAATAAGAAAAATAAATTAAATAAGATTCTAGCTCAAAAAGGAGTGGGAAGAAGACAAGCTTATTGACTCACACCCCTGTTCATATACTTAAATAATAATGTGGTTGCAACAATAACAATGTTTAGTTCTTATTGTCTTACTAAACAATTAGTTGGCTTATTTTATTTTTATTTATTTATTTATTTAATATGGACATAGCAATTAACATTGGACGAACCAGATGCATTGTTTAAAGTGTTATAGCACATGTGCTAATTTTCAACACCTGTCCATAGGGGGCTTTTAGGTTACAAAGATAAAACACATTATGAAACAAGGTTACAATAAAACACATTATTAAACAAGATAAGGCACATTTTACACATGGGAACAAGTTTGGCCCGATTTGAGCCACTGTTTAAGCTCTCTGGTAAAGATGTTGATATTAGTTTGCAGTTTCAGTGCAGTGGGGAGAGAGTTCCACAGTGTAGCCCCTCTGAAGGAGAAGCTCGACTGTCCAAAAGATTTTCTAAACTTTGGGAGCACACAATCCCCGCTAACTGAGGCTCTGGTGGAAGGTCTGAGAGAGCCCTGACACCTCACCATGAGGCCAGAGAACAGTGGTGACACACAGTTGTTCAGACATTTAAAAGTCAATTTCATTATACTAAAATTTACAAAGTTTTCAAAAGTAAAAAGCTTGTGCTTTTGTATGATATCACAATGATGCCATCTCAGAGGTTTCTTGTCGAATATCTTAATTGCCTGTTTATACAGAGAAGTGACTGGTTTCAGAGTGGACGCCGATGTTTGTGACCATGCTGTAATGCAGTATGACAGATGTGAAAAAACCATTGCATGCATATACAATGAAGCCGCGTGGTGAGATAACTCTCTTCTTATAAAACGAAAACAGTTCAGATTTGATTTGACTTTCTTGCAGACGTTATTTACTTGACTTTGGAACTTCAGGTGTTTATCTAAGATAATGCCCAAGTATTTTGTTTCATGAACCTCCTGAATGGGTTCATGTTCTAATTGAACCTCAAAGGTGCTGTCAGGGGACCTCCGGCTGATAGAGAAACATATTGAGAATGTTTTCTTTACATTTAAAGTTAAATGGGACAGTTGAAGCCATCTTGAGATGTTATGTAAAGCCTGTGTTAACTGGTGCCCAGCCAGTGCAGATGTTTTTGCTGACACATGAATAACTGTGTCATCAGCATAAAGCTTACACCCTGACAGCAATCTGGGAGATCATTTATATACATTGAAAACAGCAACGGTCCTAGGACTGACCCTTGAGGCACTCCTAAGTCATTTGGACTCAGGGTGGATTTAACGCTTCCTACTTTCACACATTGTTCTCTACCCTCCAGGTAGGACTTAAACTACATATTTACATACATATTTAGAACAAATGCAACAATGCATTACATTAAGTCAACATTCACAGTATGTTACACTTTATAACAAGTGTATCATTTTGTTTCCTATACCTATTTTATTACCATGTTGGTATTACTGTTATTCACCATCATCATTACAGCCCATATAGCATTACTTTGTATCAAAGTGCTTGAATGATACAGGGTTTCCTACTAATACATTAGTCTATGGCGGCCCGCCATAGTCTATTTTTATCCACCACAGTGTCATCTCCCCTCTCTTTCTCTGTCTCTCACCCAACACCAACATCTGCAGCAGAGGTGCAGGTTTAACAGGACAAATAAGGAGCAGTGAACAATGTCTCACTGTTTAAGTAGCCTATTATTATTACAAAAAATGAAGGCAGCTTCGCGTAGTTTTGTTTTCGCTTATAAACTAAAAGACCACATGGCTAATTTGCATAGTAAACCTCTTTACTGCTCTGCTAATGCAGCTGTCACTATAATGAATTAAACCAGAGTTCACGAAATGGCGGACCTCAGTCTGGGTCCGGACCAGTGGGGGGTCCGCCCCTTTGCTCTGAAATGAGTTGTGATAGTGGCAGGCCGTGATATTGCACCCTACGGCTCAACAGCCTTTTTCGCCATAGACAACAATGTAAAAGGAGCAGCCTGTAAAATGGTCCACGGGGCATCTGAAGTTTCAGACTAAGGCAAATATATTTCTTTAAAATTACTATTTTTAGGACATGGACTTTTTTTCTTCGTAAAAAAATTGTAAAGCATCAAAAACAATTTTTAAAAAGTATTCCAATGACGTGACGTCACCAGTGCTGTGGACGTGCGCGAGCGTGTGCGTGAAGACTCATGAACGAGCAGAGGTCTTCCCCGTTAAGCGGTCTGAGAGCCAAACAGACAACAATACGGTAATGAACGGGACTGGACTAGGATAAACGCTAACAGGCACCTAAAGTAAGTTTTTTCTTTACTCAGTCAGTACTAAAATGTATTGCGAACCTACACATGGCAAGCGTGTTTAAATGTTAAAAAGTAGGCCTATTAGCTAACATGAACAACAACAATTTAAACTAATGAAGACGTGATCGTTTTTCTGATTAGGCTGCACGGCTTTGAAAATAGCTTTTTGGTTCGATAATAAAAAAAAGGTAAATCATTTAAGTTACTTCAGTGGTGATGTTTATACCTTTCTTTTCAGATAACGTAGGTACAGTACCAATAAAACCTATATTGAAACAACAAAACATGATTTCTGCATCTGCCCTGGATCCAGTACAGATAAATGCTGTACTGGTACAGCATTTACTTCAAATTATACTAATGATAATGCAATATAGAACACTTTTGTAGTGCTCCTTTGTATTTCAGCCAAACAATTCTAGTGGTGAGGTTATACTAGCAAATACAGTGAAGTAAAAAGTCGATTTTTATCATTTCTATTGCAATATGAAGACGGCCAGCACTTACGAAACTTCTCAGAAAAGTGGCCGAGCGAGAGTACATTAGCGCGGCGACGTACGTTCGAAGGGCCGCTGTAAGTTACGGTTGTTGTAAAAGAGCGGGGCTATCTAGCTTATTAAGCCCTGCACTGACAAACTGACCCCACAGATCATCTTAACATAGTAACTTAATCGCCTCAAATGGCCTTAAAAATTCATTTTGTATTTAAAGTACGATTATATCAAGAGATTTAACTTGCAGCGTAATGGCGTCCGCTCCGCTCTGAGGCTTCGTCGGCAGCTGTGCGCGCTCCCGCTGCTTTTACCCACTTGGGCCGTACGGAGCATAGATACAGGTGACGCGTCATACGGGTACTATGGGCCGTTATGGCGGACGAAACTGGTTTCATGCGCCACTGAGCACCACTATGTAAAGAGATAGGAGCTGGGACAGCATGCCTCTTCCATCTATATAATTCAATGGTCCGGACCCACGCGCCAACCTGTCCGAACCCGAAACTTGTATCTAAACTTTAGACCCGACGTGACTCCCTCAGTCCTGCAGCTGCGTCTGCGCTGTCTCACCCTCGCTCCCTCTCTCTCCCCCTCACGCTACGCTAACCCAGCTGAACAGAAACTGCAGCCTCTGAGCTCGTTTTAAACTTTTAGAAATGGCTGCAGAATGATTGAAATACGGCTAAAGATTTAAAACCGAGAAGACGCTAGTCATCTAATTAAATATGCACGCGCGATAGTTACGCACAAACAGCACGGCTGTTTCTCCATCGTTTAAAACAAAAGAGCAGCGAGCAGGACCAAACCAGGACTAAACCAGGACTAAACCAGGACTAAACCAGGACTAAACCAGGACCAAACCAGGACCAAACCAGGACTAAACCAGGACTAAACCAGGACCAAACCAGGACCAAACCAGGACTAAACCAGGACTAAACCAGGACCAAACCAGGACTAAACCAGGACCAAACCAGGACTAAACCAGGACTAAACCAGGACTAAACCAGGACTAAACCTGGACTAAACCAGGACCAAACCAGGACTAAACCAGGACTAAACCAGGACTTGGACTAAACCAGGACAAACAAGGACTTGGACTAAACAGACTCATTGTTGAGCTGAGCAAAGAGGAGAAACACAGCATCAGGCTGAGGTTCAGAGTCTGTATCTGAGAGCTGCAGGGGCGGAGCTGAGAGAAGAATCAAGGGCCTGTGCCCTTGGAAGAAAACTGATCCATTACATTATTTAAAAAAAAAACTGTACCCTATGTAAATTAACCAGAAATTATTCTTTTTACAGCAGCATAATAGCCAAAAATAGTTATTATTGTTTGCTTAAAATGCACCAGAATATAGAAAAACGCATCTAAATTTAAAAAAAATCTCCCCGGACCCCCCGAAGGTGGCGCTCTCTCCCACCACAGTCTCCTTGAAATCTGTGGGAAACACTGATGATACATAATATACTCATAATATACAGACTGATTGATGCTCATGATACCACGATTAATCTTAGTGATGTGTGTTAAAAAGGAGTCTATTAACCAATTAAAAAGCGACTAAACCACAACAAAAACATGACTAAAACGTGACCAAAAAGTGACAAAAACGCTTCAAAAATATGACAAAAACACGGCGACAACGCAACAAATAAGTTACCAGCAGTTTTGTAGGTCTTAGCTTTCAAATGAGGCGTTACGCTGGCCTATAGTCGGTAAACTCTCAAGTCCAGAAGCTTAAGATTTGGGTGAAACTGGAGAAAATGCGCTTGGTTAAGGCGGGGGTTAATAAATGAATAACGATTTCATTCAACGGCTACAGTGAGTATGAAACCAAGTCGTGAATTACTCAATTATCTTTTGATTAATCGCGAGTAAAGGCGTTAATTTTGACAGCCCTATAAGAAAACTTTGTTATTTTTGAAAGGAAATAACCTTGTGATGCCCCTGTTACGCAGCCCCAGGACAAGGCAGGGCTGCACACTCTCGCCATCCCTCTTTTTCCCTCCATTATCGCCTCTTGATAATTTTTGGGGGATATTTTAATATTTCCTTTTAAAAGCAATACTCTAAACTTAACACAAATCACACTGATCACGCTCAATCTGCTAAATTTTATTGGGTTTGTAAGTTTAAAATATATCTTTCAAAAGGAACGTGTCCACTGTGTCAACCACATAATTATACCATTTTAACTGTGTTTAAATTGCATAAAAGCTTTTAAAACTATACTGCATTTTTGAATAATGTTCAAGTTCCTCTCCATAATCAGATAATAAATAAAAAGCACAAAGGACAGGAAGACCCAAAGAGCAGGACAGACAGACTACAGAACCCAGAAGAAAGGGAGTTGCAGTGCCGTATGTAGCCGGGGTATCAGAGAAACTTCAGAGAATCTTTAAACAGCACAGGATTCCAGTGTACCACAAACCTGTGAACACACTGAGACAAAAATTAGTTCATCCCAAAGACAAAACTCCGAGCCACAAACAAAGCAATTTGGTTTATTCTATTCGATGCAAAGAAGAAGAATGCAAAGAACATTATATTGGAGAAACCAAACAAGTCTTACAGAAGAGACTTTATCAACACCGAAGAGAAAGCACAAGCGGCCCTCAGTCAGCTGTGCACCTCCACCTTAAAGCCTCCAATCACTCCTTTGAGGACGGGGAGGTCAAAATTCTAGCTAAAGAAGAACGTTGGTTTGAAAGAGGAGTAAAATAAGCTATTTTTGTCAGAAAAGAAAATCCCTCCATGAACCGAAATGGTGGACTCAGATTTAATCTTTCTGCTTTTTACTCCAATCTGCTTCGGGGAAAACCGACAGGACACGGCCAGTCCAAGGAGACGATACCTCAGCTAACAAAAGAACAATAGGCAGGTAATTAGCAGTGATCATCTATGAATAGGACAGGACTGACCGATACTGGGGTGAGCAGGTCGTTACAGACGCTCTACTTCAAAGGTGTTTACCCACAGGTGAGAGTAGCTGTGATTAGAGGGGAGGAGCCGGGCCAACCCAACTCCTCCCAACTGGTGTTTATCTACGCTGCGTGCTGAGCGTAACCTTGTTCACTGACGAAGCCTTTTGGATGAGAGGCGAAACGTTTGGAGACCTCAACTACCAAGTACAGAAGATGACTCAAATACCTTCTTTGAAAAAATAAATAAATAAAAAGGTTATTTCCAATCTAAGAAACAAAAGCTTAACACGGTGGACAGAGTGGAGGCGTCCAATATGGTTAACACAGTGGACACTTTACAATAAAAAAAGAGTATTTAACCTTAGCTTTATTAGCATTGTAGGCAACAAGATTCTGGATAGTTGATGGAAATCTAAACTTTTATCCATTACCCTTTTAAAATGATCGTATTTTATCATTTTATTAATGGAACAGGGTTAACACAGTGGACACTTTATCATTGACCAAACTAAATCTATTAAAAAAAAACAGCAACTACAATTAAACTTTGTACTTTGAAGCCGTAGCACTACTGAATTTCCCTTCTCTGGTTTGACATCACATCAACAGCTTGAGTCAGTGAGAAGTGAGAGGAGCTTTTTTAACGGGATATTTAAATCGACTATACCTGATTTCTGCGTTTGTTTTGTCCTCTTTTAGTGCATCGTAAACTCAGACCATTTGTTTAAAAAAAAAAAACACACTGTGCATCTAATTATGAAGCATTTGTATCAATTTCCTGAACCCGCTGGCTAGTTTTCTCACATTTCTGTGACAGTGATCCAGAAAAGTGACCCTGCAAGTTGTGAAATGTGCCGATAAACTCGTCTGTGTAAAGTGAGGAGTGTAATGAGTTTATACCGCAACAGGCATTTTAATCTAGTGGCTTCCTTTTTCAATGTTAGTAAAATCATCATTTAAATCATCATGCTAACCTCTTAGTTCGGCTTTACCCAAATCTAAAAGCTTCTCGACTGGAGAGCAACGTTTGAAAGCCAAGACATAACTTTTTTTGTCACATTTTTGAAGTGTTTTTGTCGTGTTTTCGCCATGTTTTTCTGTCACTTTTTTGTTGATTTTTGTTACTTTTTCATTGCTTTTTTGTTACTTTTTACGCATGTTCTTGTCATGTTTTGTTGCCTTTTTTCATTGTTTTTTTTGTCACGTTTTTGTCCGTTACTTTTTGGTCACGTTTTGTTGCGTTTTCATCCTCGTTTTCGTCGCTATTTTGATACTTTTTTTTTTTAAGCTTTTAGATTTGGATAAAGCCAAAGTGGAGAAAATGCGCTCGGTTCAGGCGGGGGGTGAGAGGTTAAACAACACAAAATGACACAGCATTGAAAATACATTACTCAGCTTAATAAAATATGGAAAACTTCAATGTTATTTAAAGGGGGGTATTATGTAAAATGGACTTTTTCAAGCTTTATATCATGTTATTATGTCATTCCCTCATTAAACACATGCCTGGAGTGTTGCCTTGGCTCATTCACATATTTTTGAGTAATCAGTAAAAACTTAGACGGCAGCCATTTTAGGTGTAGCTATGCCTCAGTCCTCCTAGGAACGCCCCCACCTCCTGGAGACGCCTCTGGACCTTTCGTCACCAGCCAAGCCACCAACCACTGCTCCTCAGCTCAGCAGAGCCCCCTCCCCGCACAGTAGTGTTGTTTAGATGCCACAGCAGTGTGCTGAAGGGGGCGTGTCGGAAAGCTGCTTAAAGAGACAGAGGCCTATTTCAAGACGTTCAGTACAGCCATTTTGAGAGAGCAATTTTATTCAAGGCAGTTATTTTAATTTACTGCATATACAGACCAACAGAAGGTTACGTCATCATTGTAGTATGCTATAGACTGGTGCTATGTGATTGAAAAAAGCATAATACCCCCTCTTTTAAAAAAAGTGTTTTGTTGTGGAATAGATTATAGCTGATATTCCACTGTTCCCCCAAAAGTAAAATCAATATTTCTATAGAAAATACAGCTTTATTTAGGCTGGCGACTCTGCATTTAAAGAATGACCCTTCTGTTTGTGCTGGATAAACACCTTACACCACGCTCCGAGTCTGAGGCCTCGCCCGCTCCATTCACATGACAGCTTTACGGCCCGCTTTGACAGTGTAATAATAGTCACCGCGCCGGGGCTTAAAGGCACATAAGAATAGACAGACGACCGGCCGAGCAAAGATCAAGGTCAAAGCGGGAGAACACGCCGGCGGTGTCGGCGAGCCATTCCCCCCTTTTATGACCCGGATTAACAATGGGATGATTGAAAAGTTCCTTCAAAACAGGTCTGGCACATTGCTATTGTTCACTGTTGTTATGCTTCCTATAAAGTATGAGCAAATATTCAACTATAACAGAAAAGATCAGGCCAACTGTTTTTCCTGTGACACAAGCCAACATTTTCAGTGGAGTTTTGACCCTGTGCAAATGTACAGAGCATTTCCCTTGACCTACGGTGACCACACGTCCTCATTTTCCCGAACACGTCCTCACTTTGGGGCCTAAACAAATGTTGAGGAGGAATTTCTAAATCAGTGTGAAATGTGTGTGAATTTTTTGGCCTGGCAGGAACTGTCCCCACCGACTTTAGTCTGGCACCTTTTCCTTTCTGAGCATTTACATTTGCCGACAGTAACTCGGGCGGCAGCGGCTGGGCAGAGTTCAGAGCGTTTTCGAGCCTCACATGTTTTTAAGTCCCACTGCTCCCACATCTGTTGTAATGTGTGTAAGCGTAGGTTTTTGTGTGGGGCCATGTGGAGATCTTCTCATTATTGTGCGATCTTTCATTCAGATGTGGGCACGTTAGGCTTGGAGAGCGGAGGGTCAGCATAAGAACACTGTTTGTTTCGTGTTGATTGGTCAAATGTTCGCACAGAACTTCACATTTTCGGGCTTGAGCTGGGTTAGGTGAGTACCAGCGAGTACTGGGCCACTTAAAGTGCATATGACAGGTTTGAATGCTTTTAAAAATATGACTTATTTAGATGGATTACATCAGTTGCATAGTTATCATTTTATTTCAGTGAAGCAGCAATTTTAATGAAGAAATGTTGGGCAGAAAAGTTATTTTTATTTGAATTCTTAAGCTGCTGACAGGAAGTGACATAAAAGAAGGAAACATTCCATAGCAGTTTGACTCATTCATTTCCCATTGGTTTAAAGTGCATATGACAAGTTTTGCTAAAACACAGTTAACACGATTATATTTCAGATTTTGCTAAAGATTATTCCCAGTTTTCTTTAGTTTGACCATTTTTGTGATGTTTATGTTTTCACTTCCTTATTGGACACCGACAGGAAGTGACATCGAAGAAGGTAAACCATTTTAAACTGTTGCCGTGCAACCATGTTAAGTCAATGGGAAATGAATGAGTCAAACTGCTATGGAATGTTTCCTTCTTTTATGTCACTTCCTGTCAGCAGCTTAAACATTCAAAATAAAAATAACTTTTCTGCCCAACATTTCTTCATTAAAATTGCTGCTTCACTGAAAAAAATGATAATTATGCAACTGATGTAATCCATCTAAATAAGTCATATTTTCAAGAGCATTAAAATCTGTCATATGCACTTTAACATGGTTGCACAGCAATGGTTTAAAATTGTTTGCCTTCTTCTAAGTCACTTCCTGTCAGTGTCCAATAAGGAAGTGAAACTATAAACATCACAAAAATGGCCAAACTAAAGAAAACTGGGAATAATCTTTAGCAAAATCTTGAATATAATTGTGTTAACTGTGTTTTTGCAAAAAATGTGTCTAATGTGTCATATGCCTTTAAAGCACTGAATATTTTACACTTTAAGAAAATCCAGCTCAATCTAAATTTCCTTGGACTTGGGTCTGATTGTTTACTCGCCGTCACACCGCGCTGCACACGAGGGACAGGAGCCTGTCATCAACTCACGACTTGTTATAAACAAGGTTCTTCAGGTTCTTCTTTCAGCGCGCCGCATGTTTAACACGAGCCAGAGCCGCGTTCTTCTCCTCGCCATGTGACAGACTTAGAAAGAGGATAAAGAGAGTGACACGGTACAACAAGCGGCTCACACGACTCAGAACTGACGCGAAATGCAAGAAAACTGGTGAATTAAAACGATCCACACTCGCTCTTCGCTTTAGTCCCTTAGCTTTAGCAGTATAATGTCTGGTTAGAAAATCGAGTGCTGGGAAAATGTATGGAGCATGACATGAACCCTGTTAGAGCATTGTTAAAAAAGCCTTTGTAGAGATAGTGATACATAAATGTTTACAGCAATGGTTTGAGTGGAGTCCCTGGATCAGAGCTGTATCGACCTGTCTCTCTCCTCTGTACAGTTGAGATTAGACCTGTATAAATAGGTTCCTCTTCCACCTGTGCCCATCACAAGGACGCCCCGATGTCCCGGGACGTCTCACACACACACACACACAGGCCTTTTCCCTTAATACATTTCAACCCAGGTGTTTACTGTTTCAGCTGATACAGCGGCGCGTCTGTGTCACAGGTGACAAGGAGAAAAACATGGCAGAGTTTCGCCTCCATCCAGTCTGTGTTTTAGGACAGACAGTCAAAGTCCGGTCACTGGCAGGTTTTTCCGCTTTAGTCCCGTTACGCCTGAAGAATAAACTCGCCTCCTCGTCGCTTCTGTACATCGTAAATCCATGAATCTGTTTAAGTTTCACTCTGTGGAAGCTCCACAGCGCCTCACGCAGGCCTGGCGGGTGAATCGCAGCGGTTTCACAGACACTTCATGTGGACGCACACATTTACACATCTAAAAGTGGTAGTTAGTATTTTTAGATTTGAGTGTAAAAATAGCAGAGAGACGAGTTCATAAACGGGAGAGTGACAATAAGGCTGTCACTCGTCAAACCTGGATTTAAAAGAAACATCTTGAAGGCTCTCGTGACGAGTCTATATTTGGAGCCGGGACGTGTTTGTGAGCATAGAGCACAGAGCGTCGAAAGATCCAAGACGTGTTCAAGTGACAATGAGGGTTTTGTAAAGCTCCATTCGTACGGGGTTAGAATGAGCTGGGAAACATTAAGCAGTACCAGTCTGGTATAGAGAAACAAAAGGTTTAGGTTCTACTGGTATCGAAAAAATAAAAGTATCGAACGCAGCTACTGAAAAGAAAGTCACACATTTACATATACATTTATTTATTTTTTTTAACTGGGAAAATTTGGGGCAAAATTTACGGGAAAAAATGAAGAAATTGGTTAAAAATGGGGGAAAATAAGCTAAACTTGTTTTTTCTACCCTTTTGTCGTAAAAGAAGTTTCTTTTCTTTTTTTTTCACCAAACAAATGATACACATGGAAAAGAGATGAAATGGTTACTTTTTGATTGTGTTTTTGTTTACTTTTTCATAATTTATTTTACGCTTTTTTTTGTCAATTTATTTTTTTCCATTTTGGTATTTTTGTAATTATTTAAAAAAATGTTGTAATTTTTTTGTCCATTTTTTGTCCATTTTGTCAAAACATTTTTTTTAAACATTTTTTAAATTATTTTGTAAATTTTTCTTTTTTTTGTAATTTTTAGTATTTTTTGGTCAATTTTGTCTAATATATATATTTTTTTAATTTGTACATTTTTTGTAATTTTTTGTAAATTTTTGTAAATTTTTAGTAATTTGGAAAAAAAAATTGATTGTGTTTTTGTTTACTTTTTCATAATTTATTTTACGCTTTTTTGTCAATTTTTTTTTTCATTTTGGTATTTTTGTAATTATTTTAAAAAAATGTAATTTTTTTGTCCATTTTTTGTCCATTTTGTCAAAACATTTTTTTTAAACATTTTTTAAATTATTTTGTAAATTTTTCTTTTTTTTGTAATTTTTTAGTATTTTTTGGTCAATTTTGTCTAATATATATATTTTTTTAATTTGTACATTTTTTGTAATTTTTTGTAAATTTTTGTAAATTTTTAGTAATTTGGAAAAAAAAAAATTGATTGTGTTTTTGTTTACTTTTTCATAATTTATTTTACGCTTTTTTGTCAATTTTTTTTTTCATTTTGGTATTTTTGTAATTATTTTTAAAAAATGTAATTTTTTTGTCAATTTTTTGTCAATTTTGTCAAAACATTTTTTTTAAACATTTTTTAAATTATTTTGTAATTATTTATTTTTTTGTAATTTTTTAGTATTTTTTTTTGTTTTGTTATTTTTTGGTCAATTTTGTCTAATATATATTTTTTTTTAATTTGTAAATTTTTGTAAATTTTTAGTAATTTGGAAAAAAAAAAAAAACAATTTAAGGCCAGTCTAACGCCTCATTTGAAAGCTAAGACCTACAAAACGACCGTGACTTTATTTGTTGCGTTGTCGCGCTTTTTTGTCACATTTTTTAAGCGTTTTTGTCTGGGGTTTTGTCTCGTTTTGGCCACTTCACCTTTTAAGTCGCTCTTTCGTGGTTGTTTTTTTGTCACATTGTCGAAGTGTTTTTGTTTTTGTCTCGTCTTTTATAACCACATTTGTCGCTCTTTAGTCGTGTGTTTTTGTCGGGTGCTCGTGAGGCTCCTCCCCCTCCCTCTGGACTGTGAGAGTGGGCTGGAGGACGGAGAGGATTGTAATTGTACGTGTCTTAAGAGGGCAGATACGAGAGTGCTACAGACGAGAGGGCACACCACTGTATTTAAACCTGCCAGAACCAAGAGCGTTTCCTTCCAGCACGATTCACCTCCCACAGCTCAGGAAGCAGCGCTCGCTTCACTCCACTCTGAGCTCACAGCAGCACCATTACGGCTCTTTTCATACTGATACCTGAACCTTTTTTACCCACTAAAATATGTGTTTTTTTCCCCCTAACTTTCCAAAACATTTCCCTAACTTTCCCTTTCTTTAGGGACCATGACCGAATGAATAGTTTGTTTTGTTGTTGGCTTTGGTCATCTTGGGGTATTGTGTGAAAATGGATAAGGAAAAACAAATTGAATCCATGTTGGAATGAGGCTGTAAAAGTGCAGCAGGGCCATGAGTAGTTTCCTGATGCTCAGGGAGCGAGAGCAGCTTTGATCGTTCTGACATGTGGTCTTTGCTGTTCCACTGTGTAAACCTAAGGCCACGTGTTCCTACTATAACTACAGCACTGGAGCCGTAAGTGCAGTAACACCAGCAGCATCCGCCCGTGACCAGTCAGTGTTAGTGTTAGTACAGAGACACTAACAGGGTCTGCTCCACTGAACCAGCCTCTCCACGAGCTCATAACCAGCCATTCTTAAAGAGCGGGGATTGTGCTTTTATTTCAGTGAAGCGGCAAATTAATGAAGAAAAGTTATTTGGATTGGATTTTTTTTAAGCTGCTGACAGGAAGTGACCTCATGTCGATTGTTTTCCCGATATGTGACGTCATTGTCCCAGCTCACACTAAACTCCAAAAAGTAGCAGAGTTTAACCAATGGCCGCTGGCTGCTCTGCTTTGTGACTACGACACTGGAGGCCGCCATTGCTCCGCTATTGCTGTAGTACCTCCATATGGCCACTATTCCCCCATTGGAATGCATTGGACTTTAGACACGTTAAAAACAGCTTTAATGCCCGGTGCCTAATGTTTTAGAAGTGGCTAGAGCTAGATATTCCTCCTGTGATTACGCTGGGTTAAAAACAATCTGAGGCACCGGGCTGGTTATGGTAGCAAACATTTTTAGAAATCTCCTACTTAATGAGGGTCGGACTGTTAGCATTGGAGCTGCGCGAGCTACACGTCACGCAAGGGCGGAGTCTACAGTGAAGCTCCCGCCCTTATGCCCTTATTAGGAACATGCTTCGTCAGAGCTGGGGAGGAGGAGTCTGTAAATCCGCCATGATTTCCCCCTCGAACGTGGTCATTGTGGTAAACGGGGAGGAGTGAGGAATGACGGTCTATTAATAATATGTCTATGAGTTTAACTAAAAAGCTCTCATTAGACGATAACAAATTATTATTACAGATCAATCTCTTTCCTTTACACCACATGTTTGTCCATGCATCCATTTTATTCCACTGCCTGTCATTTGATGCCAAGAAACAACTGGTCTGTCCTGGACTATGGTGACATCATTTTATATGAACTCCACCCCTACAGTGGGATGAAAATGTGAACGCTTTGGAATTTCTCGCATTTCTGCCTAAACTGGTCACTAAGTGTGGTCTGATCTTCATCAAAATCATAAGAATGAGTAAACAGTGTCTGCTTAAACTAATACCACCCAAACATTTACATTTGATCATATTTTTATTGGACATAACATGTAAACATTTACAGGACAGGGAGGAAAAAGTAAGTGAACCCAGGAATCTGACTGAACTGCAGCAGTTTTGTAAAGAGGAATGATCCAAGATTCATCCTGATCGTTGTGTCTAATCTGCAACTACAGGAAAACAGTTACTGCTGCAAAACAAGGATCAGCAGATATTTAATACAAGGGTTCACTTACTTATTCCACACTGTTGTGAATGACTTTATTCATGTGTGATAAATATTCAAGGATAAATATTAGGTGAATAGATACAGATGAAGGGGGCGTGGCCTCGCCGAGGGGGGAAATAGAATGTTTTGGGAAACACAATTTTCCACTCTTTTTAGACATTTTCTTATCGCACATTTTATCGCAAGTCAAGTGTAAATCGGGCCCATATGGATATTTTCTCACAGCAGGTTGTTCAGTAGAAGTAAAAAAAACGGCAGTCGTAACATATTTTAATTTTTTTTTAGTCTTTTGACGAAAATGTAATTCAATTTTAGTCGAGATTTAGTCAAAAAAATCTTCAATTTTAGTCTAGTTTTAGTCGACTAAAATTGTAAGTAAATTGAGTCGACTTTGCATTTATAATATTCATTATAATCATATTTAATCAGCTCCTCTGCTTCATGGAGCTGCTCCACATGAACAAAGCTCAGAGCTGCTCCTTTGGCAGTGAATTTACATGATCTGAGGCTCTTTCAGACGGTCAATAGAAGTTTGGATGATTTTAGTCTCTCCTTTTCATTTTTATTTAGTCTCATTTTAGTCGACTAAAATATCTGGACATTTTAGTCACAGTTTTAGTCTCATGAAAACGTTTAATTTAGTTTTAGTCCAATTTTAGTCAAAAATATCACTTTGACTAAAATAGAGACTAAATATTTTAGTCGACGAAATTAACAGTGATTAGCACGATGCTAACATGAAGCACAATGTTAGCATGCTCCGTTATTTATGTATTTATGGGCTGTTGAACCACTGATCCCCATGTCTCTGTATGTTTATTTAGTAGAAACTATATTCATGGGCGATTCCAGATATGCCGTCTGTATCTATAGATACAAGTAAAGTTCCAGGGCAGTTTGACTCATTTCTCATTGGTATAACATGGTTGACACGGCAACAGTTTAAAATTGTTCGCCTCTATCTATGTCACTTCCTGGGTGAAATGTTTAGCAGAATCTTAAACATAATAATCGTGTTAACTGTGTGTCAGGTCTTATGTGCGCTTGAAGTTATTTGTTTGTTGTGAATTCCAAAGTCAGTAATCTCTTAGGTCTATATATCTTATTCTCTGACCTTCACTCCTTACTGTCTTTTCCTGACAGACATTCATCGATGACGAATGAGCCCAAAAATACCGGGGCGACCTCTGTCAGGGCTTCACTTTATGTTTTGTGAATATAAATAGATGTTACTGTCGTTTGTAGTCGTGTTGATTTCTTAGACGAGGTTTTAATGCAATCGTTTGGAGAAAGAAAAGTGCGTTTCTGACAGTCAAAATAAACCGGTTTGAAAAGCCAAAACTCTCCTCTCTCTTTCCTTTCATTTCTCTCTCCTTCTTTTCCTTCCTCTTCACATGAAAAGCTTCCGCCGCTTTGACGGGACGCTGACGGCCTCCAGCTGCGGCGAACAAAAGTCCCTCAAATCGCTCTCGTTCAAAGGCAGTTCACGCCGAATCCACAAAAGCCACAACAAAACGGAGGAGCTTTAAAAATAGCAACAGTCCCACGAGAGACTCTTCTCATCTGTTAATACGAGATCTATGCTGTCGGGACAACTGACAGGAGCCCGACTTCAACATGAAGAGCTGCTGTTGAGCTGCACTGGACGGTTAGCTGTAGATTACTGACGTGAACCTGAGGAGGAAAATTCACGTTTGGTTCATGGAAGTTTATGCTTAAAGGGACTACACATAAGTTTAACCACAAATAAATGTATACAAATTTAAATTTTTCTCATACATGCTCCAGCAATGCCCTGGTGAGTAGAATGAGCCCTGGCTTTTCACCGCGATTGCCTCTATATGCCTGTAAAGTCACTTAAAGAGGGGTATTATGCTTTTTTCAATCACATAGCACCAGTCTATAGCATACTACAATGATGACGTAACCTTCTGTTGGTCTGTATATGCAGTAAATTAAAATAACTGCCTTGAATAAAATTGCTCTCTCAAAATGGCTGTACTGAACGTCTTGAAATAGGCCTCTGTCTCTTTAAGAAGCTTTCCGACACGCCCCCTTCAGCACACTGCTGTGGCATTTAAACAACACTACTGTGCGGGGAGGGGGCTCTGCTGAGCTGAGGAGCAGTGGTTGGTGGCTTGGCTGGTGACGAAAGGTCCAGAGGCGTCTCCAGGAGGTGGGGGCGTTCCTAGGAGGACTGAGGCATAGCTACACCTAAAATGGCTGCCGTCTAAGTTTTTACTGATTACTCAAAAATATGTGAATGAGCCAAGGCAACACTCCAGGCATGTTTTAATGAGGGAATGACATAATAACATGATATAAAGCTTAAAAAGTCCATTTTACATAATACCCCCCTTTAATACAGTCACCATCACGTCCTCAAAGCTCATCCAGCGGCTCCGTGTGCAGGTAAGTTCCACGCCTCAAAATAACTCCTCCGATCGGCGCGAGCGTCTCGTCTTCTCTCAGGTCTGTTTTATGATCGATCACAAACACAAACGCTCCGTCTACACTCGCCTTTACACCAGATAAGTAAGGGATAATGCACGAGGTGTCCATTATCAGAAATAACTGGGAGGAGTCCAGTTATTCTGATAATGGACACCTCGTCGTGCATTATCCCGCTTATACCATGGTCCGGCAAACTGAAACTGTTCATTGGGACCTGTTTACTTATTTTTTTAAGTCCTGGGCAGGAGTTATTTCCCTTTTAATCAGTTTTACCTGAAACTAGTTCCATCTCAATTGTTTACCGTTACTATGGAAACAGCTGCAGTGGAGTGATATAGAATGTGATTTAACTGTTTTTTTTAACTGGTGTACATTATGTAAGGGATAATGTATAGAACGCCGGTCATTATCGGGAAAATAAGTACTGACAGGGCGAACGTCGGGGTCCAGTTCGAGTTCGCCAGTTCAGTCCAGTTCGCCCTTTTCTCGTGTCGGTTTTCCTCAATTTCATTAATCTCGTTAGCTTTAAGAAGTTTATGTCTCTTACTGGTCTTCTCCTCCTGTTCTTCTTGGTTTTTTCTTTTGTGTTTTGGAGATGGCGAATTGGTACATTCGGCCTCCCACCAGTGCTCAAAATCCCCATACTCGCGTAAATATTAAAATTCACTTCAAAGTCGCTCATTTTTTCGACCGCAGGGTGTCGCTGAAAGCTCGTCGCTGATTTTTTTCCGTTAGGACAAGTGACCGGACTACTTGCGGAGTGATATGAAAGACCTGCATTACAAGCACGAACTCCGTTGCCATAGGCAGCGGTCATTATTTTTTTCAGAGGTCCTCTATCAAAAATAATGACCGGTAGAACGTTGGGAAATCACATTCAAATCAATGGAGCGTTCTACTTGCATTGTGAAGGGCGTATAATAACACTTTTTAATGGACACCTTCCATCCAATCAGAATTGAGTATTCACCCAGACCATGGTATAACAACAAATAATCCCAAATCCGCGGTAAAAACGAGAGTAGAGAAATCTGCACTGACATTGACGTCAGTGCGAAACACTTCCTGTTGTTCCTACAAAATAAAAAGCGTCAATGTTCCAGCCGCTGGGAGAGTGTTTGAAATGTTAATTTATAAATGAACCTAATATTTTAGGTTCAAAAGGACAAAAATCTCGTTTTTCTTCATTTTCCATGGTCGTCCGTTTTCCTCAAATAGAAATAAAGGCCTGTCTCTAATGTTGGCCTGGCTGGTCCTCCATGCGCTTGAGTAAATAAAGGCCCGGCTTATATTAGAGGATTTACGGTATAAAGATTTTATATTTATTTTCAGTTCCTGCTTTCGATGCTATTATTTTTCCGATACCAGACTGGTCTTGTTTAACGGTGCTCAGCCCTAATACCGATACTGAACACCGGAATGGGACGTCCTTACAACAAAGTTTCAACTTGATTTGACTCATTCACCTGCAGCGTCTCGCCTTAAGTACAAGACCGTACAGTTTGGGGTTTGTCGCAGCCTCTGAAGTGCAGATGTTGTTGTCAGAGTGGAAGGAAAACTGTCCGGTAAAGTGTGGACATGAGTGTGTTCATCTCCAATTTCAAACCACCGCATGAAAAATCGATGCTTTAAGAGAATGAGATCTGGCCATTCGAGCTCTCGGAACAGGACGAGGCCGAGGCGCGTCTGTGCAACACTCTCATCGATTCCCAAACTTCACGTGTTGATCTTCTGCGCGATGTCTCTGTTTCTGCCTGACATACATGAGTGTGTGGTGCAGACGTGAAACATGAGCCTCTTTGGAAAATAAAGCTGCTCTGTAGTAAAGCCCGAGAGCCGAATCGATCCCGAGTGCAAACGACGGGAGATCTGTTTCACGCACAAGCCTGTGTGATGCAAACACGGGCCTACGTTAATAACAGCGTTCAGACGGAGCAGTGCCTCCATTACCGCGCTATAGCTGGACTACTGTGTTCTCTCAACTGGTGGGCCGGGACCCCGGAGAGGGTCACGGGACTGTTTTCAGTGGGTCACGGATCCTGGTCAAAAAAGACTGTTATCATAGTGTTTAAATCAGTAGCAGAAACATCAAGTGTTTGAGCTGGGACAATGTGGTAAATGGACTCAACTTATAAATCGCTTTTCTACCTTTATCAGGCCCAAAGCGCTTTACAGCAAGGAACCATGATACGACCCGCTCTACCGCCTGCACCACCGTCGCAATATATCAGTTTTTCATGAGGCGTGTGTGGTTTCGTTAAGGCCATATTGCAAAACTTTGACAACATCGTGCAGATTAATCAGGCTACGGTTCTTTACTCGTCATCCATCCATTTTCTTCCGCTTTATCCGGGGCCGGGTCGTGGAGGCAGCAGTCTCAACAGAGATGCCCAGACTTCCAGATCCTCCTCCACCTCCTCCAGCTGTTCTGGGGGACCCCGAGGCAACACCAGGCCAGCTCGGAGACATAGTCCCACCAGCGTGTCCTGGGCCTTCCACGAGGCCTCCTCTCAATAGGACATGCCTGGAGTACCTCCCGAGGGAGGCGGCCAGGAGGCATCCGGAACAGATGCCCTAGCCACCTCAGCTGGCTCCTTTCGACGTGAAGGAGCAGCGACTCTACCCCGAGCTCCTCCCGGGTAACTGAGCTCCTCACCCGATCTCGGAGGGTGCGCCCAGCCACCCTGCGAAGGAAACTCATTTCGGCCGCTTGTATCCGCGATCTTGTCCTTTCGGTCATTACCCAGATCTCATGACCATAGGTGAGGGTGGGAACGTAGATCGATCGGTAAATCGAGAGCTTTGCCCCCTGACTCAGCTCCCTCTTCACCACAACAGTCCGATACAGCGACCGCATCACTGCTGACGCTGTTCTTTACTCGTCTTACAGTTAATAGTGAAGGAGAATTCCTCCAGGCCAGGAGAGGGCAGCACTGCACATTTAACATCTGACCGTAGAGTGTCAAGTGAAGAATGGGCCAATGGGGGAGGAAAGTGCTTCTCTTTGGTCCTCATGGCGGGAGCTGACATTGCTGTGATACCACCCCTTGGGGGCCAGAATCTTTGGGCCTCGTTTAAACTGCTCTAAAAATTGCTATGACCCATGTGACAATAAGCCGAATGCCCATCTCCGCTCGCCCGTTGCATTATGGGTAATGGAATGTCTTTTGGCTACCAAACAGTATTGATAGTTAGCGTAAAGCTAACGAAGAAAGCTCTGATTTGGAGCGTTTTAACCGCTGGAAAGTTGATGATTTAAAGGGAGGGTATTATGTAAAATCGAGGTTTTAGGTGTAGCTATGCCTCAGTCCTCCTAGGAACGCCCCCACCTCCTGGAGACGCCTCTGGACCTTTCGTCACCAGCCAAGCCACCAACCACTGCTCCTCAGCTCAGCAGAGCCCCTCCCCGCACAGTAGTGTTGTTTAGATGCCACAGCAGTGTGCTGAAGGGGGCGTGTCGGAAAGCTTCTTAAAGAGACAGAGACCTATTTCAAGATGTTCAGTACAGCCATTTTGAGAGAGCAATTTTATTCAAGGCAGTTATTTTAATTTACTGCATATACAGACCAACAGAAGGTTACGTCATCATTGTAGTATGCTATAGACTGGTGCTATGTGATTGAAAAAAGCACAATACCCCTCTTTAAAGCGTTTTTGTCGTTGTCGTAGAGCCTGTTACATCCATTAGCTTAAAGGGACTAGATGCAAGTTGGTAATTTTTATACTCACTACTGCCACCTCAGGTCTTACGCGTAACTGCAGTCTCTATATTAAGCTCGTGCATGACGGAGCCGAATGAACATCTTTCTGAGTGACAGTGAAGGATTTTAGAGGCAGTTGTGTGTCATTCTACACATTAGGACATGGCTGGAACATGTAGGGGGAGGAAAATACGTAATATTTAATTTTTAAACTCCGTATAGTCCCTTTAAAGTCTATTTTTACAACCAGGGAGATAGACAGAAACGGAAACAACTGAATGTCCGTTCATACGAAGAGATGCTGTTAAAGGTGACGACCAGTCCTTGTTCATATAGTTGGAATAAATATGGAATAACTACAGTATGTGAGAAAACATTGTGACCTTGAAGGCGACTGTTGGACAAAGTCCAGGTCTGAAACTGTGGCCTCATGTCGCCGATATGTAGAACATTTAAACTGGAATGAGAAATAAAAACATAGAATCCCTCTTTTTTGTCAATAAGGAGGTGGACAGTAGACGAAATATTTGTTTTAATTGTGACCAGAGAGATCCACATACACACATAGGCTATTCCATCTAAATTTACGAGTGATCTGATGAGTACAACAGAGCTAATCGATCGCTAATTTGACAGACGGAAATGTACTCACTATATTTAACATCAACACCGTCTTGAAGCTTTTCCTGTAATTCAAAGATGAATTTAAATGATTTAAAAAGTGACAGTGTCTGTGTCGGGCTGATCCCAGGTCCTGTCGTTCCCCCTCACCGGTTACCTCTTCTATCCAACCGTTGAGGATTTCAAATATCTGGGACTCACAATCGACAATAAATTCCGTTTTGACAAGCACACATTGGACATTCATAAAAGAAGCAACCAAAGACTGTCGGTAATTCGAGAACTTAAAAGACTTCGTGTCTCACCACATCTTCTGTTAATGTTGTACCAAAGCATCATCCAGCCTGTGTTACTGTACTGCTCTCCCTGTTTCATGACCAGGCTCTACCCACTCCCAACCTCACCCAGTGAAACACTAAGGCCATAACACGCATCGCACGTGCAATAACACAGGACAACACCCACTGCACCACTGTTTCACTCCATTACCCCCCGGTCGTAGATACAGGCCACTCAGTTACAACAGAGCACGCTTTAAAAACAGTCTAATCCCCACAGCCGTCAACACACTTAACACCCGTAATTAACGCTCCCACAGTGACATCTGTACTTTTGTCATAATGTTGTTAGGACCCGGCTCTTTTGTATCACGCGAGAACAGATATTTGGGAATAGCCAAAGCAAACACTGGTGATAGAAGTCGTCTCAAAGAAAAGGCTTTGTTCCGTTGTTCCAGTTACAAAGAAGTAAAACCAACTGGTGACTTCAGAGAGAGAGAAGAAGTGAAGTCCAGGCCTCCGTTGACAGTTTCCTTTTATCCAAGTCTTGCACTTCTCTGCGTAGAGAGGATGACTGCCTACCAGTGAGTCAATAAGCCCAATGCCCATCTCGGCTCGCCCGTTGCATTATGGGTAATGGAATGTCTTTTGGCTTCCAAACAATAATGATAGTTAGCGTAAAGCAATGAAGAAAGCTCTGATTTGGAGCGTTTTAACCGCTGGAAAGTTGATGATTTAAAGCGTTTTTGTCGTGGCCATGGAGCCTGTTACAATATTAGCTTAAAGTCTATTTTTATAACCAGGGCCGCGTACGGAGATAGACAGAAACCAAACTGCCATTCATACAAAGAGATGCTTCAAAAGTGACGACCAGTCCTTGTTCATATAGTTGGAATAACTATGGAATAACTATGTGAGAAAAACATTTGTGACCCTTGAAGGCGACTGTTGGACAAAGTCCAGGGTCTGAAACTGTGGCCTCATGTCGCCGATATTCACAACATTTAAACTGAAATGAGAAATAAAAACATAGAATCCTCTTTTTTTGTCAGTAAGGAGGTGGACAGTAGACGAAATCTTTTTCTTAATTGTGACCAGAGAGATCCACATACACACATAGGCTCTGCATCTAAATGTACTTTATTTTATTACGAGTGATCTGATTGAACAACAGAGCTAATCGGTCGCTAATTTGACAGACGGAAATTTACCCACTATATTTAACATCAACACCGTTTTGGAACTTTTCCCTGTGATTACAAGACGAATTCAAATGATTTAAAAGTGAGGGTGTCTGTGTCGGGCTGATCCCAGGTCCTGTCGTTCCCCTGTCCGCGATGGTCCGCTCCTGCCTACGGAGCCGCCGCCCTGACTTTTCCCTTTCAACATATTCACAACTTAAATATTTGCAAGAAATGTGACTTGAGACTTATAGTATGTAAACCAATGCCCGTAAGCCTTATAGTTCACGGTTATGGCTCAATATACTTCAGTGTTCACGCTCCGCTACCTGAACTCACACATTTCAATGGCGGTGTGGTTTGTTTGGGCTGAAATTAGGGCCTGATTGACCCACACATGCTCAGTCGAGATGGGCATGGGGCTTACTGTTTGTGTCTATGTGTTTGTACTTTATCTGTACTTCACGTTATGTTCAGCATGATTATGGTGTTGACCGTTGTTTATCAGCTAATCTCACTGACATGGTCTTCTTGTTCTGTAGCGTGTGAGCAAAGCGTGAGTCAGGAGCTTGTTCAGATTCCGTTACAATCCTTACAATGTCATATTTGTATATGTCTGTTTGTAATGTTGTGTGTGTCCTGGTGCTTTCCTGCCTGTGCTACTGTGAAAACAAAATTCCCCTTAAGGACAATAAACGAAAGTCCACCGGAGCCAGCCGCCATTTCCTTATGGTTATCGGAAGAAGTCGGCCATAATAAGTCCATCTGCATTTTACAGACTATGGATCTATGACACTCAAACGGTGAAATGTCCTTTTTGTTGACGAAGACAGACAACACCAGCTTTATGGCTCTATAATGGAAGCCATGTCGTTTAAGCAAACCAATCAATATGATGAGTGTTTTACATGAACGGCTGCTCCTCCAGAACCAAAAGGCCCTTCAGTGATCACTGGAATACCGTGGCACCAGGTCTGCGAGGCACTGAAATGTGAATGCTCTGTAACTTTTCAATCCCTGTGCAGTTTATGTGACTGTGATACTTCAACGCCACGGACTGTGAGCCAGTGCTGGACCCTGGTCTCTGGTCCAGGGGGAGTGTAGTATTTCCCAGACGTCGATACAGAGCCAGAACAGACCATTAGGCCGTTACCATCACCATAATGCACATAACTTTACTGTTTTCAGCTTTTAACTGGGTAGATTTTGTCTCCTTAAAACAGATTCATGGATACAGCTACTGTCAAAGTCTTTAAAGTGCATATACACATTAGACATCATTTTTAGTAAAACATAAATTAGTTAACACAATTATATTTAAGATTTTGCTAAAAATTTTACCCAGATTTTTGTTTGTGATGTTTATCGTTTCACTTGCTTATTGGACACTGACAGGAAGCGACATAGACAAAGCCAAACATTTTAAAGCAGTACTAAGTAACTTGTTTACCTTAAATAAATCCTTCCCGTCGTCCCTCTGGGGGTAATACAAGTGTTAATGGGATGATTGGGGGGTCTTTCATCTCCCCCTGGTGTCTCTGGCCAGAAAACCACAACTGGAACTTTGCTGCCACTGGGTCGGAGTCACCAATACACACTAATGGAATCACGAAGAAGAAGCTAACAGGCTAATGGGCAAAGCTAACTGTATTTACAGCCAAGTTTGAGTTAAAAACATGATCTCCATTGTGTAATTGGATGAACAATATCCCTCTGTCCCTTTGTCTTTTCTGTCAGCGTAGTATTTACTCTCACGGACAATTAATGAGTAAAAAAACGTAACATGCTACGACACCTGCAGTTGCGCTTATGGCCTCTAGGGGCACGAGTTATTTACTGCTTTAAAATCTGTCATATGCACTTTAAAGGGGGGGTATTATGTAAAATGGACTTTTTCAAGCTTTATATCATGTTATTATGTCATTCCCTCATTAAACACATGCCTGGAGTGTTGCCTTGGCTCATTCACATATTTTTGAGTAATCAGTAAAAACTTAGACGGCAGCCATTTTAGATGTAGCTATGCCTCAGTCCTCCTAGGAACGCCCCCACCTCCTGGAGACGCCTCTGGACCTTTCGTCACCAGCCAAGCCACCAACCACTGCTCCTCAGCTCAGCAGAGCCCCCTCCCCGCACAGTAGTGTTGTTTAGATGCCACAGCAGTGTGCTGAAGGGGGCGTGTCGGAAAGCTTCTTAAAGAGACAGAGGCCTATTTCAAGACGTTCAGTACAGCCATTTTGAGAGAGCAATTTTATTCAAGGCAGTTATTTTAATTTACTGCATATACAGACCAACAGAAGGTTACGTCATCATTGTAGTATGCTATAGACTGGTGCTATGTGACTGAAAAAGCATAATACCCCCTCTTTAAAGTTGCGAAGTTCCGGTGGATGTTTTTGTCCTCTCGCTGCTCTGTGGAGGATCCATACTAAACCTCCTTTCCACAGGAGCAGCGTGTTTTGAAGGCGTTTCAACCACACAAAGTAAACTCTTCCACTCACTTCTGGAGTCTGGAGAAAAAAAGTCGATAGAAATGACTTGTACTTTGCACCACAAGCCTGTGTTACCCTGTTATCTGCCAGCCTAGGGTCAGGTCTAGGGTTACACACATATCCAAATCTCACAGCGTATTGACAGATTACGGCCGATATGCCAGTGCGATACCTCATTCGAAAGCCAACACCTTTCAGTTTCTAAAAATATGAGTGAAACACAACTTATGGACATGTTCAAAGCAGCCAGCTCCCATTTCTCCACCAAATGCGGAATATATGTTTCTACTAAATAAAGATACAGACAAGGAGAGAAAACATGTGAATGGTTGTATTTATTTTACATTTATATTTGAATGTTATATACTGACTACAAATCTGTACATGGTCCTGCTTTACCGCCAACTTTATTATGATAATGAATTAGGAACAGCATTTTGGTTTACATCTTACCATGTATGTCTTTAGGATGAGGGAGGAGACCGGAGCCCCCAGGCGTGGGAAAAACACTGCTTATGTCACTGTTCAAAATGTAATTACAACATTTCATACACAGGATGCGTCAGTTTGCTTGGGGAAATGCAGCTGTAACAGATGTTTCAATCATGTCACTTTCTTTGATGCAAGTGCCATTTTGAAGACACTTTTCTACTCATGAGTTCTTCACTGTTTGACCCGGTCTTCATCACTGTGAAATACACGTTTATGACTTTGAATACGGGGGAGGCGCACATACGCTATTCATCCTCCATAACTGTATAATGTCACATGTGTCACGGAAAATAGGGATGGTCCGATATGAACATTTTCTGCCGATATCGATATCCGATATTTGCCTCGCTGCTGTGGCCGATATCCGATATTTGCCGATATTTATTTCGACATTAAAAATCAATAGAAAGGCTCACTCGAATGTTGTAAAGTTTGAAAATTGTTGTTCCATTATTGGAGGGTCTTATGTCTGGGACTCACTGTCTCACACACTATGGTGAAACAAACAATCCTTTTTATTAGAAAAATGTTAAAAAGATCAAATGCAATGTTGAAGTGAAATGTCATTTTGTTTTGGCTAAATATTTACTCAGACCGACTTATTATTATACTTTCACCCACGTCCTCTATTAATGGGAAACAGTGACACTGGGACACAGGCTACTAAACATGTAGCCTAGCATGTTGTTTAAGTTACATGTTTTAACTTTAAACAAATCTGATGGACTTCTCTGAGGACAGCTCTGTATGAACCTTTGGAATTGCAAAAAATAGCATCATGTCACTTTATACTGAACTTATGAGGCCAGACTGAAGGTTTAGAGTTGGTTTAGAGCAGGCAAAAGGCAAACAGTAGATTTACAAGATTAGCATGAGCTTTGAACTGCATTGTTTTCAATGTATAATGCGCTAACGATCGCTAATGCGTCTAATTAAATATGAACGAAAATGCGACATAACGCCTCATTTTCAACGGGTCATTCACATGACAACAGTGGGCACAGTAAACGTGAATACAGCCATTATCATCACTGTAGTAAACCTACATGACAGAAAGCCAATGTTTACGTGTTGTAGCCTTTAGCCTGTTAGAAGCTATGCTACGCTAACAAACAAAGTTATAAATCTGGCGTCAGGACGGAGAAACCTTTGCAACACTCACCACTCAGATGCAGTGACAATCCATCAGAAAAAGATTCATGTTAATCCTGACTCAAAATAATGTCCTTGGAGGCAGTTTTAGTCCAGTTTGCAACAGCAGCAACTTGTGTCTCTGTGTCTCTGTGGTGTCCAAGTGTCCACTCCACTTTGTTTAAACTAAAAACACACTTTCTTTTGGAGACGTTATGCTGGAGTTTTACTGTTTATTTCAGATAAATTGAATAAACTGTTGCCCCAGTCAGGTCAGTGCAGCCCGTCGGGGTCAGCCCTATGTTCCCCGGTACCTATGTTCCCCCACCGGTATTGATTAAGATTAGGCACCAGCCTACTATCCTTAAGGTTAGTGTCTAGGGCAGGGTCAGGGTTAAGCTGCTTGATATACGTATGTATGACGTTTCACTCTCATGACTTGTGATTGGTTGAAGTACCAACTCACCCACGGAAAAAAAAAATTGCACCCGGGGAACATAGGACCCGGGGAACATAGGTACGCACCCCAGCCCGTCTACACTGCTGATGCATTCAAGTGCGCTATATGACGCCGCAGTAAATAATTCCTCCGGTGCTTTCTTTAGAGGCACATGTGTTCCCTGTGACTCCATGAAGTGTCTAAAGGTGGATTCACACCGACCCAAAGCCCTGACGCTGTTTGGGGGGGACAGGGCGACTCTTTGTCTGCTCAGGTCTCCTCTCGTCTCATCTGCTCAGAGCAACATCTACTCTGAAGCGACATGAACCCCAGACCAAGCTCGACGGCCTCAGTGTGTGTGAGCGTCTGATGTCATGGCTCTCTGTGAAATGTTTACAGCGCGTGTCTGACTGCGAGTTGTCAACAAAATGCCTCGGCCCCCGGTTCAAACGGTCTCTCGTGTCTTCTCACAGACTCACGCCGCTTATTGTTTGTTTTTCTGTCACAAAGAATCTCATACATTTATCAGGCGAGAGATGAAACTAGAGATGCACCGATCCAGCCTTTTGTTTTGTTTTACTTCCGATACCGATACCGGGGGTTTGAGTATCTGCCATTGTCCGATATATATAGTGTTTTTCAAGCGGTGGGAGCCAAATGCAATCGCCCAAAACTAGCTTCACCGACCTCCGCGGGCCTGTTCTCCCCAAACACACGCGTCCCACTGCCCGACCACTCCTGTTCATGTCCTGTAGTTTTCAATAAGCCCACGTAAAGTTTGGATTACCAATCTGACCAGGCAAAACTGGATCATCTTTATATCATCAGGCACATCTCTCCTGTCCCTCCCTGTCAGCGATGCAGTAAAGCGTTCGTCTCCATGTGCAGCCCCCTCCCTTCCTTTAATCACGAGAGACAGACGACCACAGTGTGCGCGTGTCGCCGCTCTGACAGGGCTCTGATGCTTGATGTCTGTTGTCATGGGAATACGTTCGGCGAGCAGCTGACAGTGAGAGCATGTGAAGTAAATACAGCAGAGCGCCAACAGGGAAAGCACGGCTCTTCTTTTTGTGCCACGGAAGAAAGTGGACAGTCAGAAACTTTACATATTTTTCAGAGGTCATTGTCACACCTTCAGGGAGCCTAAAGGGGCCGACCAGCTCTGTCCCCCATGATTCCAGACCAAAACATGACTCCGCCCCCTCCTTACCGACGTCACAGCCTTGTTAGGACTAGGGCTGAACGATTTTGGAAAATAATCTAATTGTGATTTTTGTCTTCAAGATTGCGATTAAATATGCGATTATTGTTGCAAGGTCCTCTTCTCATGTATTTTCACCTAACACAAGCAATAAATCAGTCTGTTTTATAATAACAATATTAGATTAATTTGAAGTGAAAATTGCAACAATAAAGCAAACAAAATGGTTGCTTGACCTATTCAAAATTTGTGGACTGCACTTCTTAAAAACTGTCTGAACTTAACAGTACAGTCTATAAATAAAAGATAAATTATATATATAGATATTTTAAAAAAAAAAGATCAAACTCACTGATCCAGTCAGTAACATCAGCCATACTAAAGTGCAGGAAAAGTAAAAACAAATGTCTGCTTTAACTGGTTGGAAATGTTTTAGGAAATCAAACTCCCAATTAATACAAAATAAACTATTTATTATTTCGGCCAATCAAATCCCGGTCTGAGCTGCGACTCGTAGTTGCTTCAGATGTTATTGATGGACACGGAGAGGCCAGATGGAGCACACGCCAAAACACAGTGGAATTAGGAGCAGCATTTTGGTTTTGGGATGTAACTTTGGACAATATGAAGAAAGAGAAGAACAGTGACGCAAGGAGACGGAGACATGAGGAGCCAAACACAGACACTTTACTTTCTCTTTGACTCGCAGCCATTTAGTGACATTTCAGCTTAAACAGCACATTTACTCAGTAAAGACATGACACGGACTCCTGCCTCAGATCGTAGTTTCCAACACTTTTCATACAGCAGGTTAGTGTTAATATCTAGCGTCTGTAATACCTACGGAGGCATATGCGGTAGATGCAAAGGTAAATAAAGGCACATCGCCTCCGCGGATACTTTATGGTCATGAACCGTCATTATGCTTTTGAGATAAGTTCTTTATCCACAACATTCCCAAACATAAGCCTCCTAAACTGAGCCACAAACGACTCTTTACTCTTTACAAGCAGCACAGGCTCACCTATATCTCTGTGGAGGCAGAGACGTGTGAATCCGGAGGTGAGGGAGTTTCTGTGATCATCAGAGCGTGTAGTAGCAGCGAGAGAATGGCGTGATTAGCGCTGCGGCTAACGCAATGCTAACGGAGAAGAAAGCAATAGTCCTTCGCGGTGGCTGCATGATAAACGCTGATATTTTCACTGTACATCCACAATCTACCGCGCACCTTAACTAGACTGAGACGTAAACAAAAGCACACGGCGGAGCCGACTTTGCTGCCATATCTCACTGCTCCATTCACTTCTAAAATTGCGTGAGCTGCGATTACAAAGTTGCAATCAATCGTTCAGCCCTAGTTGGGACATGGTGGCCATTCACCAGCCATCCACTACTCCATCCATCTGACCACCCAGGGTTACACGGCACTCACCAGTGAACAGGACTGTTTGAAAGTGAGTCTCCATGTTTTTGGAGAAATTCGCAGGAGCTGAAGGAGACTGTGAAAGGGAGAGAGCAGACCAAAGTTTCCAAACTTTTGACGGGTTCTGAACGTCAGGATCTAGTCCCGTTTAGGATGAAATTATACAAGACAATTATTACAAAATGTGGTTTTATTCCACCATCATGAAGTGTTTTCTAAATCCCCCAGTGATGGCACCGTCCCATATAAACCAGTGAGGCCAGTGCCTTCCTATCTGAGCTGGCGGACTCAAGTCTCTGAATAATTCATGCTCATCCCGTCGCTCTGAAAGATTAGGCTTTTTCCAAGGACAAAGAAAAGAGAAAGTTTGCTCAGGCTCCGGGCTCCGCGTTAAAAACGACTCAATAAATCAGACTTCAGGACAAAGGAAGGTTCAGTCCTGGGTCTCAGGTTTTGCTCAGATCACGGTCTCCGCTTCAGGAACTGTTTAATTAACCAGACTTCATGACTGACATGCACCAGCGAGGGTTAACACACTTCCACTTCCTCCATGTTTTAAAAGCTCCACATTGGATTTGCTCATAATTTAAAACCACTTCACTTCATGAGAGCTATTCTCCCGCGACAGAAAGGTGCCGTCTGTATCAATAATCTTTGTCCAGCTACTCCTGACCATGAATCTGTAGCACTATTGATCTAAAACAGCTGGAACTAAATAATCAGTGAGAGAGAAAAAAAAATACATGATTGGCTCACAGTAGGTTTACAGACAAACCTACTGTGAGAATCATATGTTTACATACACTTCATAAAGTGTCTGACATGGAACCATAAACCTTTTATTTTTTAGGTCAATTAGAATTTCAGAAATTATTTCAATTTGTCAAATGCGAGAGGAATGAGAGATAGAATTTTCTACACAATTTGTTATTACTTTTTACAAAACCACAAGTTTACATACACTAAGATTACTATATCTTTAAACAGTTAAAGCCCAGACGACGATGTCATGACCTTGGAAGCACAAGTCTG
Source organism: Neogobius melanostomus (assembly GCA_007210695.1). Classification (NCBI taxonomy): domain Eukaryota; kingdom Metazoa; phylum Chordata; class Actinopteri; order Gobiiformes; family Gobiidae; genus Neogobius; species Neogobius melanostomus. Next base: position 1,094,665 of record VHKM01000740.1, read on the forward strand.
GTTCATCCTTGGGTGTAATTTCAAGACACCTTAAGGTCCAGTTTCATTGGTTCAATCAATGATGGAAATGTCCAGTCATCATACAGATCAGAAAGAAGGCGGGTTCTGTGTCCCAGAGATGAACGTGCTGTGTCTGAAATGTGAATATCAACCCAAGAACAAATGCAAAAGACCTGGTGAAGATGCTGAACCTGTAAGAGTGTGTCATTATCCAGAGTGAAACAAGTCCTGTACCGACATGGGCTGAGAGGGAACTCTGCCAGGAAGAAGCCATTACTATAAATGTAGACTTTAATTTTTGGAGACATATGCTGTAGTCTGACCATGAAGAAAGAACTCTATGTGGAAATATTTGAGCAACATCTCAAGAGCCTGGAAGTTAAAGCTTGGGCGCAGATTCATCTTCCAAATGGACAATGAACCAAAGCAAATCGCCAAACTGGTTACAAAGTGACTTAAGGAAAACAAAGTCAATGTTTTGAAGTGGTCGTCACAAAGTCCTGATCTAAATCCAGTTGAAAATGGGCAGAGCTGAAAAGGCATAGGCACGCAAGGTGGCCTACACATGTGTCTCAGTTACACCAGTTCTGTTTGGAGGAATGGACCAAAACTCATCCAACTATTGTGAGAAGCTTGTGGAAGGAAATCCAAAACGTTGGACTCAAAATATACAGTTTAAAGGCAATTCTATCAAATATTAATGAAATGTATGGAAACTTTTGGTTTTGTAAAAAGTAATTAAAAAACAATTGTAGAAAATTCTATCTCTCATTCTTCTGGTATTTGACAAATTCCATTTTTTTTTAAAATTCGAATTGACCTAAAATAAATAAAAGTTAATTCTGGTTTTATGTCAGACAATGAGAACAAATGCAAATGTGTCTTTTTATAAAGTGTATGTAAACATATGGTTCCCGCTGTATTTACACCTGCACAAGTCTTTTTCTTTGCGGACGACAGCGGCTCCGATGACTCCACTCTGAGCCATAATCGCGTCTAATTTAGCCCCGTGTGCATTTTGTGGAGACCGCCCGCCCACCGCTCCTCGCTCCGTTTCCAACTCGCACTGTCGTCTTTCGCACATTCCGCCAAACATAGGATCTCTCTCCCTCGCTGCCTCTGATCACATGAGTCACCAAGAGCTCAAGTGCCTCTCATATTAGAGCGTATGCACAGATTAACACGGGGGTTCAACCTCTGTCCGGGCGCGTGGGTCTCATCATGGGTCAAATGCATCACATGCCTCAGGGCCCGGTAGAGATGGATTTTCCGGCTCCGACACCGATATGACGGGGGTTGGGAAGTTGGTTTTGACTCTAAGCATTTGAGCTTTCCGAGCACACTGGGCCTCGTTCACGTCCCGCTCTTACGCACACATGTGTTCTTAGTAACGAAGCACACACAAGTGTCATTTTGTAAATAGTTTTCTCATAAAGTCTGGACTTGGAGCACAGCGGCTCCACAGATGAAGTTTGATGAAGACACAAATACTTTCAAATGACAACAAGAACAAAATCCTCCTGTGAAGCATCAACATCTGCCAGAGCTGGGAGACGCAGTTTTCAGAACCTGAGACTTACTTGACCAAAGCTCCACAAAGACTTGACTTAGGACTTGCCTTTTGTGACTTAAAGTGCATATGACAGATTTTAAAGAGGGGGTATTATGTAAAATGGACTTTTCCAAGCTTTATATCCTGTTATTATGTCATTCCCTCATTAAACACATGCCTGGAGTGTTGCCTTGGCTCATTCACATATTTTTGAGTAATCAGTAAAAACTTAGACGGCAGCCATTTTAGGTGTAGCTATGCCTCAGTCCTCCTAGGAACGCCCCCACCTCCTGGAGACGCCTCTGGACCTTTTGTCACCAGCCAAGCCACCAACCACTGCTCCTCAGCTCAGCAGAGCCCCCTCCCCGCACAGTAGTGTTGTTTAGATGCCACAGCAGTGTGCTGAAGGGGGCGTGTCGGAAAGCTTCTTAAAGAGACAGAGGCCTATTTCAAGACGTTCAGTACAGCCATTTTGAGAGAGCAATTTTATTCAAGGCAGTTATTTTAATTTACTGCATATACAGACCAACAGAAGGTTACGTCATCATTGTAGTATGCTATAGACTGGTGCTATGTGATTGAAAAAAGCATAATACCCCCTCTTTAATGCTCTTGAAAATATGACTTATTTAGATGCAAGTTCATCAGTTGCATAGTTTTCATTTTTTTTCAGTGAAGCAGCAATTTTAATGAAGAAATGTTGGGCAGAAAAGTTATTTTTATTTGAATTTTTAAGCTGCTGACAGGAAGTGACATAAAAGAAGGAAACATTCCATAGCAGTTTGACTCACTCATTTCCCATTGACTTAACATGGTTGCACGGCAACAGCTTAAAATTGTTTACCTTCTTCGATGTCACTTCCTGTCGGTGTCCAATAAGGAAGTGAAAACATAAACATCACAAAAAGGCTCAAACTAAAGAAAACTGGGAATAATCTTTAGCAAAATCTTAAATATAATCGTGTTAACTGTGTTTTAGCAAAAATTAATGTGTCAAATGTGTCATATGCACTTTAAGACTTAAAGCAGTACTAAGTAACTCGTGCCCCTAGAGGCCATAAGCGCCACTGCAGGTGTCGTAGCATGTTGTGTTTTTTTACTCATTAATTGTCCGTGAGAGTAAATACTACGCTGACAGAAAAGACAAAGGGACAGAGGGATATTGTTCATCCAATTACACAATGGAGATCATGTTTTTAACTCAAACTCGGCTGTAAATACTGTTTAAGTGGCGCTAGCCCGCAGTTAGCTTTGTCCGTTAGCTTCTTCTTCATGATTCCATTAGTGCACGGGTCTTCAACCTTTTTACCCGGCGAGCTACTTTTACACAACAAGAACGTCGGAGAGCTACTTATGCTTCAAAAACACTTGTGTAAAAAGCGACTTAGGTGGACTGCACCCAGGAGAATTAGTTGACAAGATGGTATTTCAAAGACTTGAGTTTAGTCCTTATACTTTACAATATTGACCCAACTGTTCGTAGATTGTGTTCAGCACATTCAGAACAAACAGAAAATGCATCTAAAATTTGAGTTATCATGAGTATAGAGATGTAGAAAGTCTTTGGCGAGCTACCTGGAAAGGCCTGGCGAGCTACTGGTTGGAGATCCCTCCATTAGTGTGTATTGGTGACTCCGACCCGGAAGCAGCGAAGTTGCAATTGTGGTTTTCTGGCCAGAGACACCGGGGGGAGATGAAAGTCCAATCATCCCATTAACACTTGTATTACCCCCAGAGGGACTACGGAAAGGATTTATTTAGGTAAACACGTTACTTAGTTCTGCTTTAACACAAGACTTGAGGCCAATGACTTGTAATGAGTTGCTGTAATAGATTTATTACTGAGTCTAGTTTAACCGAGGAAAGAACAGGATTCAGTGTAAAACCAGCTGTACTGTATGTTTACATTTGGTAATTAGCCACATGCTTTTTCGGCTTCTCCACACGACACTTCTAATCAACACAGCAGGAAAAGGCAGGAGCGTTAAAGCTTTTCAACAGTGAGAGAAGAGACAAAGATTCATAGACTCCAGAGAAGTTTATTGAGGACAGGAAAACGTTCGTAGCTACGGCGCAATAAACGTGCGTATGGTGACGAGAATGTGCGATACAGATCTCTGTTCTCTCTTAGCTGAGCACAAACACAAACGCGCAGCATCTAGTGTCTGTTCAGAGGTCTGTTACAGCAGGACTGAAGACTGTGCAGAATGTTCTCTGAGCAGGGGCGAATCCGAGCATACAGGGGGCTGGGGCATTAAGGGGGACCCCCTGACTCAGACACTGTCAGAATAAGCAAAAAAAAAACATATAACAAACATTTATTTATATTCAAGACTGCAGGAAAAGCAGCTCAGGTTTAAAATACTCTTATTTCATTTGTGTTTGTTTGTTTGTTTATTGTTTATTGAAACAAAACCATTAGTCTTTACAAAAGAAGAGATCATTTGTACAAGATTTAGCGAAGTAGCCATTTTCCATCTGCAGTCCCTGGACAGGTGAGTACACAAAACATTACAATTATGATCTATAAATCTAATCTACAATAAAATCACTATATAAAATACATTATATGCTTTTTCTAAAAGGGTATACAAAAAACAATAACTACAATTTACAATACGTTCATCAACGCTGACACGATTGATGATCTAAAATATACTTTTTCAAATTTCGAGTAAAACTATTAAGATCTAAAGACAGATCTGTGTGGAAGCTCATTCCACTGTTTACTGGAGCGAAATGAGAAGGCACATGCAGGGCCGGCCCTATAGCCATGGCGCCCTAGGCAAGATTGAACTTTGGTGCTTTGTTTTCTTCATCTTTAATTCATATTTCTGCATATTTCTTGATCTAAATAGCATGCTATAGTTGTTTGTCTTTTGTTTTCCAATCCTCTTGGACACATTTTGGATATAGTTAAGGCTTGTTTTTATTGTGTTATGATTATCATTGGTATATTATATTATGATTATCTATTCAACAACAACAACAACAAAAAATCAGAGCATGTGCATCATAAAACGCACAACAGTTCTTTTGGAGGAGGAACCTCCACTTCTGAAGTAAATTTCCGAATTTTCATTGCGATGTTACACGGCTCCCCGTGGGCGTAGAAGGACCAAAGGCTTGTTTGAAACAGTGTTAATTTCGTCGACTAAAATATTTAATCTTAATTTTAGTCAAAGTGATATTTTTGACTAAAATTGGACTAAAACTAAATTAAAAGTTTTTCATGAGACTAAAACTATGACTAAAATGTCCAGATATTTTAGTCGACTAAAATAAGACTAAATAAAAATGAAAAGGAGAGACTAAAATCATCCAAACTTATATTGACCGTCTGAAAGAGCCTCATGTCATGTAAATCCTCTGCCAAAGGAGCAGCTCTGAGCTTTGTTCATGTGGAGCAGCTCCATGAAGCAGAGGAGCTGATTAAATATGATTATAATGAAGATTATAAATGCAAAGTCGACTAAATTTGTCTTAAATTTAGTCGACTAACTTTACTGGCAATTTTAGTCGACTAAAACTAGACTAAAATGTAACACATTTTTTTGACTAAATCTTAACTAAAATTTAATTACATTTTCGTCAAAGACTAAAACTAAATTAAAATATGTTGTCAAAATTAACACTGGTTTGAAAGCTTGAAATTAAAGACGGTTAACTTCACACATCTCTTGTTTGAAACAGGTGCGTAAGAGAAGTCATGAAGGCCAAACGTAGAACAGGAAAAAACTCTTGCACACTGTATACTTGCAACACCCGTGTTCCTTGTTTGAAAGCCTGAAATCTCTAGTTTCCAATGCAAAAGACCGCAAGTCTCTATCACTTTCTGTTCCAAAGTTGTTGTAGATGGTGATGTTGTAGATGGCGGGAGTATGGGGTTCAAATTCATGCGCAATTCGGCGCCCCCTCCAGCAGATGGCTCCCTAGGCGGCCGCCAGGGTCCCCGGCCTAATAATACCATCCTAGTGTTTTAACAACTTTGGTGCAGACTGAAGCCTTCAAAATACATTTTATTTTATTTGTGACTCTTCAGTATTGGCTAAACTTCAAATTCAGAAGCTTTAGATTTGGTAAAAGTTTGATATACGTGCAAAATTTCAAGGAAGCTCTTGCACATTTGCATATTTCCAAGCAGATTTTGAAAACTCCAACGTGTGCGACTTGACTTGACCCTGTGACCAATTGACTTGGACTTACTTGGGACTTGGACTTGACTCGAGACTTGCATTTAGTGACTTACTCCCACCTCCGACATCTACACAGGTATATTCTTGTTAAGTACATCTTCCTGTCGTTTTGTTGTATTGGCCCTTTACAAAGTTCCAGACGGTCTTGCTTTTGAACAGACAGCTCGCGTATAGCTTCAGGAGCTACAGGACAAGCTAACACAATCATATTTTCTTACAGATTACGGACAGAAAAGAGTCATCCCGCTCCATTCCATGCACAGACGTTATCCCGTCGGGAGCATGCTCAGAGCTCATGGCCTGTGCACATGCAGCAGTCGTTAATGGCCTCTCATGTTGCTCAGAAACGGAGAGAAACATCGACGCATTAAGTTTCCATGCAGTTCAAGTTCATCCCACACGTCTCTTCCTGCATGCCCGCTGCTAACCCGGATTCAAACTGTTCTTTATGTGTTTTATTAGGAAAAAACGAACCCCCGGATGCTTCCCCAACACATGCTGTAGGTTCATGGTCGAGCATCGCTTTCAGACCAATCCCTGCCTCACAGCGGAGGGCGTGGTCTCCGTCAAGCGTGTGGAGGAGGTGTGGGAGTTGTGCATTTTCGAGTGAATGGATGGATGGATGGATGAATAAGTTGAGATATAGGTTTATTACCATCACAGTCCAACGAAAACTACAGAGACACGAGAGACAGACATTAAGGACAGCACAAACACAAGGGGGGAGAAGACACTTCCTTGGGGAATGAGTTGGTAACTCGGAGTCATGGCCGTGTAGGGCTGAAACGACTTATTGGTTAAAGGGGGGGTATTATGTGTCATTCCCTCATTAAACACATGCCTGGAGTGTTGCCTTGGCTCATTCACATATTTTTGAGTAATCAGTAAAAACTTAGACGGCAGCCATTTTAGGTGTAGCTATGCCTCAGTCCTCCTAGGAACGCCCCCACCTCCTGGAGACGCCTCTGGACCTTTCGTCACCAGCCAAGCCACCAACCACTGCTCCTCAGCTCAGCAGAGCCCCCTCCCCGCACAGTAGTGTTGTTTAGATGCCACAGCAGTGTGCTGAAGGGGGCGTGTCGGAAAGCTTCTTAAAGAGACAGAGGCCTATTTCAAGACGTTCAGTACAGCCATTTTGAGAGAGCAATTTTATTCAAGGCAGTTATTTTAATTTACTGCATATACAGACCAACAGAAGGTTACGTCATCATTGTAGTATGCTATAGACTGGTGCTATGTGATTGAAAAAAGCATAATACCCCTTCTTTAATACGAGGGCTATTATTTTGGTGCCTATGTTGGGTACTTTTTTTCTCTACAGGCGTCAATATTTGGGTCTAAAAAAATCAACATGAGCAGATAATGTTCTCTTATGTTTTCACGCAGTGGTCGAAGTGGAGATTTGTATCTAGTTTCCTCCCTTTACGTCTTAGTTTTCATGTGTGATGTTTATTTTATGATGTTTAGTGTCTTTCCCACGGGTATTCATTCACAAATAATGACAGATTTTACATCCACGTGTCCTGAAGGTGTGCCCGCGATGACGCCATCACCCAAATATGGTCTTTTTCCTTCTGGGAGCCGCCAGATACGGAAGAGCGAAGAAAGGTGTTTTCCGGTTTTCTCTAAATGAGGGTTTTTCCTCCACTCATGCAACACCTGAGGCCTTATAGTCGCTCCTGCAGACTCCAAACTTCCCAGTCTTGGGCTTAACCAGAGTTTTTTCAGAGGGATTTTTTAATATTTCATTCCAAGCCTGATTTATTCAGCTTTGAACCCAAAAAAAAAAAAAATGAAACAAGGTGGAGTTTTGACAGATTTTTTCACTTATGATTAGTTTATTCAAAAACTAAACAAGATATCCAAAATCCCCTCTGAAATGATAGCAATGAGAAACATGATAAATTTGAAGAGGATACTTTTGAGAATGCTATTATTGTCATTGTTATTATGGTGATGATAATATATGTATAATACATATGTGCGTTAGTAATGTATGTGTATGTTTATATATGTATACATATGTCTGTATATGTATATCTAAAACACTAGGACTACTTAAACAAAAGTAAATCAATAGAATGGTGACCAGAATGGTAATATAAGCAATGATAAAAAATAAGAGAAAAGTAAAATACACTCAGAAATCACAAACTTTTCTATTTTCGCTCTATGTTTTTCATACTTGTAAGTCTCATTAGATTTTCAACCTGTGACATGTAAAAGCTTCGAATTATCAATGCTGCTAATCAATAATTGTATTTTGAATATGGGGTAGGCACCTATAAGCTTTATGCTTCGGCCTACTCCTTTTGAGTTATTATTTATTTTTATTTTTATTGGTTTTGTGTGATAATGGAAAGGTAATGATGTAAATATTGGAAATAATAGCTCAAATAAATCAATCAATCAATTAAAGAATCTTAGTTACTAATATGTCAATAAAATGAAACCATACATTTTAATCTGGGTCTATCCATTATGTAGATTTTGTTGCTGAAAATATAAGCAATTTGTATTTGTTGGTTTATTTATTATTGTATTTTTTTCATGCACAAAATGCCTTATTTTTATATACAAACATAAAAATGACATGAAAATTGCAATACATTTTCCCTCATATATATATCAGTGATCTGAAAAGTTTCAAATTGATGTAATTGATTTGTTCCATATTCACCTGCACTGTCTCGCCTTAAAGCAAAGCAAAGCTACAACTTACTAAAACTTGTGTAATTATTAGAGATGTCAGAGCCGGTCTGAGCCAGGACTGAAAAGCACAACAGAGCAGTGACAGCAAGGAAGACATTTTCACCTTTAGCCACAGACCCGCGGAGGCTGTTGTTTACGCTGCTGCGCGAGGGCAATATCAGTGATTGTTTGTGGAAAAGTGAGCGCTCGCTCTGTATTACACATTTTTGGAACAGTTTTGGTAAATGATTAGCGACAGAGTGAGCGCTCGAACAGCACAGCTCAAGTTTAGAAAAGTTCAGCTGAAATAAAACCGTGTCCTGATGTGGATCTGTCCCTGCAGCTCAGGAGCTAATAATGTCCTCTCTTTATCGTTGCTTAAAGGGATTTCAGGATTTTTGACATTGGGCCTCATTTCCTAGTTATCCAGAGTGTTGTTGATGTCTGGAGATATTTTTTTCTTAAATTCATGCAGTTCTAATATTTGAAGAGTCTAGTGGCGCTAGGCTAGGGCAAGGCTAAAGCATTTCTATGGTATCAGTTAGCCTGCATTAAAAACAGTCTGACCCACTCCACAGTGCACCTGAGGTAAATCACTTATAACACCAGACTAACCATATAAATGTCTGTGTTAATAGAATCATTTAAAATAACTTATATTTGAGCAGCATCAGCTTCGTGGCTGTAAGCTAACGCAGCGGCGGAGTGATCTGCGAGAAAATAGTCCCTCAAAATGCAGTAATTCATGTGATACAAGGTCAGTTATATTTCAAACATTATTCTATTAACACAGACATTTATATGGTTAGTCTGGTGTTATAAGTGATTTACCTCAGGTGCACTGTGCACTGTAAAAAAAAAAGTCTGTAAATTATACAGTAAACAACTAAAGTAAAAAAGTATGTAAATATGTTTGAGGCAAATCAATGTTTATTTTACAGTTAATAACTATTCTTTGAAATCTTTGACATTACTGTAATCTTTACATATTTTTTTTGCAAAGATTACTGATTCACTCTGTTAATAGTCAGTGAACTGTAGTTTTTACATATTAATTCTGTATTTTTATGAACAGTTCAAAATGTAAATTTCACAGTTACGTAAAGGGAAATATACATTTTTGCACTGTTAAATCTAAAGAAATGCATGTTTAAAAATGACACATTCTGTATCCACACTTAGGTATAATAACTGTACGTTATACATATATTTTCTGCAGTTATTACAGGTTTAAACTGTTAGTTTTCCATGAACTGTAGATTTTACAGATTCATTCTGTGTTATTATTAACAGTTCAAAATGAGTGGGTCAGACTGTTTTTAATGCAGGTTAGCTTAGGGTGACCAGATTTTCAGACTAAAAAACTGGGACACTATTTCGGATTTAGTTGCACGGTCAACCAGGGAGCCATTTATTGACTTTTTTTCCTAAGCTAAATGGTAAATCTGCTTGTTACTATCTTACACCATGCACCAATCAGCATTAACATGATAGACTTAATATTTTTATTGGTTTCTACTTGGTAATGGACATTTGCATGGCCCAAAAACATGATTTTTCAAGCAAAGTTTGTTACTTTGTGGATCATATTAGCCAAAAACTGGGACACTTGGGACACATCCTGTGTAAAACTGGGACAAATCAATGGTTTTGGAGGAATGTGTGGGGACATGGGACAGAGGACTCAAAACTGGGACTGTCCCGGGTAAACTGGGACGTCTGGTCACCCTAGGTTAGCTGTTACTGTAGAAATGAGCTAGCCTAGCACTAGCTTAATTGAGTAGCTAATGGAGATCTAAATAAATAAACATAAGCCTAGTGCCACTAAACTCTTCAAATATAAGAACTGCATGAATTAAAATATATATATATATATATATATATATATATATATATATATATATATATATATATATATATATATATATCAACAACACTCTGGATAACAGGGAAATGAGGCCCAATGTCAAAAATCCTGAAATATCCCTTTATGAGGAAATTCTGCTCAAAATATGAAGTGACAGGTGACGCCGGTGTTGCTTTCTGTTTCTGTTCTGCTGTTTTAGAACTTTCTTCTGAACAATACTTTTTTGTTTGAATGTAATTAAAATAACATACAAGTACCGTTAAAGCACCAGTATCATTAAAGTAGTGGTATCGGGGGGAAAACCCAGCCCTATCAACAACTGATCGATTGAAATAGTTGACAAGTATTTTAGTAATCGGTTTTCTGGGATACACAGACTCACAAAGAGCCAAAATGACATCAGCATATTGTATCCTGTTGTTTTCACAGTGAGGGTCTGTAGAGTGTTGGGTACATTGTAAATCAAACAAACTCTGTCTGTGTCTCAGCCGGTGACGTGACCGAGTCTCTGCTTCATTCTGAGAGTCGAAGTGTGAGTCTCACAGCCTCCTCAGTGCAGCGACAGCTTTGAGCGCTGATGCTAAACTGGGCTTTTCTGAACGTTGGTATAGATCTGTTTTCAAACACGCGTCACGCTCGTGAGGCGGCGGGGTTTGTTTTAGGACGAGATTTCAGGACGAGCTGTTCTCCGCTCGTCCGTTCAGTCGCTCCTCTGCTCTGTGTGCAGCTCTGTGGGGGTTATTGATTAGCCTTGTCATTTTTGGGTTCAAAGCTGAATAAATCCGGCTTGGAATTAGATCTAAAAAAAAAAATCCTTCTGAGAAAAACTTCTTGTTAAGTCCAAGACTGGAAGGTTTGGAGTCTGTTTAGTTTAGTTTAGTTTAGTTTATTTGTTTATTTGAGCAGCAAACACTCTGCTCAAAAGGAGTGGGCCGAAGCATTATTTCACAAGAACATAGTGGAACAACAAAGGAACACAATAGCAACAAGGAAACAACAGCAACAAAAAAAAAAAACATAACAACTATGATAATGCTACATACTTACACACTATTTACAAAGAACTATAACTTACAAAACATTGTTTGAAGTGTTCGTACATCAACAGAAAGGAAACACAATTACAACAACGCTCTCGTTTCATGTACGAAGTCTGTCAACATTCCCGAAAGTCACTAGTTTTGTGTTAAAAAGAACATTAAATACATATTATCCGTGATCTTGCTACTTCCCAGTTGTCATTTCCATCCTTGATATGGTATTGATTAGTGTACAATTTTGCTGGGTTGCTTCCTTTTTTTATTTTATTTTTCATGTACTGTACAATGAATTATATGTAAGCCCTACATAGTGTAGTGCGTTAAAAAGCCAGGTGTAGAGCGGGCTAGTTGTAGAGGGCAGTAGCTCCTCATCAACAAACCCCCACCCAGCTGCCCACTAGCTGATTTTGTAGATGATGTTCCTATGCTGTGTAGTGCGTTAAAAACAGGGTATACGAGCCCGTTGGGAGGGTCTCTCTCAACAGATTTGGAGCTCGCCTACCCTAATTCTCTTTTTGCGATTTTGAGCAATAGAATGACAACTGTTCAGAGCAAAAGTCTTTTGTTTGTATTTATATTTGAACAGGTTGATGTTTGGACATCTTTTCAACTTCATCTCCAGTTTATTCCACAATTGTACACCATTAACTGTTGGGCTAAAACTTTTCAAAGTTGAGCTATGTTTCTGAGTCCTAAAGTTTAATTCGTCACGCAATTCGTAACGACCAGTACGTTCTTGGAACCTTCTTTGTATTTGGCCTGGCAACAGTTTGTATCTTGCTTTGTATAACATCTGTACTGTTTGGAACTCAACAATGTCACAACACTTTATGATCTTTGATTTGTAGAATAAGGGTGGGAACCTCTGGGTAACTCACGATTCGATACGACACGATACATGGCTCACGATAACGATTATCTCACGATACGCCGATACTGCGATAATCGATATATTGCACAAAAATAATCTACGATACATCACGATAAAAAAACATGCTACTTTTAACCTTTATTTTAACATACTACATATTATTCATCATTTACATTTCTTTTCATGTGCTTTGTACCACTTTTATAAATGATCCCTGACTTACTCACTGAAAATGGGTCATAGATCTGTCAGTGACTTCATTTACATTTAAATAAACCAGAAACCACAGTCCTGTTTAAAAAGGAATAAATCAACCCCAAATTAATCTTCTGTTATAATTATAAAAACTATCATTAAAAGTAATTTATTTGTGTGACAGTGTTTGGTCCAAGTGCTTAAAACTGTAGTGCTGCCCCCTGCTGTCCTGACTGAATTCTTGATCCTTATTGGCCTCTACTGACTGGGAAAACAGTGGAGCACTGCTGCCTCATTAGTATGCATGACGTTGCTCATTAATATGCAAGACGTCATCAAAAGTATCGTATCGTCCCGCAAAATATCGCGATATATCGGAAAATCGATGTATTGTCACACTCCTATTGTAGAACTACAGTGGTTATTTCGTTGCATGAGTGGAACAAAAACCTCATTTAGAGAAAACCAGCCCTAAAGTTTCTTCCGTACGGGGCGTCTCCCAGAAAGAAAAAGGCCATATTTGGATTATAGCGTCATCTCGGCGGAGCCTTCAGGACATGTCGATATAAAATATGTCAATATTTGTGAAGGAATATGTCGTGTGGGGCGCGATGTCGGAGTGACTTCTGGGAAACCGTCATAAAATAAGCGCTGTACGCTGGTGTAAGTTTAGTCATTTTTATACTCTATAACTAACCAGCAACAGTACTCTACAGAGGACATTAAGAGCTTTTCAATCATACCAAATGTGGGGGTGGGGCTTTGGTAACTTTCTTCTTTTCGTCAAGGAAAATGGCCGCCATCAACACGAGCACATTTTATGAGAAGAAGAAAAGTAAATGCATAAAAGTTTTTCTGGGGCAAATTTGGATTGAAATGTTGTTGGCATATTATATATAAGTGTCCTGACAACACATTAATACATAGCATGATTTATTTTAACTGTATTTTACTATAATATTTATGCCCTCTGTAGTGGACGTTTGTAGTTATATAGTCCAGTTTGATGGAGGAAATAACTACAAAGACAGAAGAAAATAACTACACACCCCCACATCAAAAATGGAAACCCCCGTCAAATGAAGCTCTGAGACACTTTGATCCAGCTTCCTGAGATGGTGGACGAAACCTGCATTAAAGGCGCACTTCGACGTCCACGCAGTAAAATCGTCGAAGTGCTCCAGGTGTTATTACGCCTCACAATATAGTTCCCCTTTTTATCCGCTTAGAAAATCCACAAGTTTAATTTTGTGTAACCAGACTTGGATCGTGTAACTTTTCACCTAACTGTATTTAAATAGGGGGAAACGTGGAAGAGCTTCTAACTTCACCCCAGTTTGGAGCTATACCTTTGCTGGGAGAGGCTAAACGCTAACAACATCTTTGGTCTTGTTGCGTGACTGAGCGCTCGCACAAAGACCAGACAGTCACACATCAACTCGTCTGAGCTCAGGTAAGAACATATCTCCGTATAGAAAAACGGTGGCCTGTTCCTTTAAGGCGTCGCAGATCAAGATGCAAGAGCAGATCCTTGTTCCTCTGGTTTTGCTTTGTTGTAATGACACTTCAAAAAGCAGTTCTTCTTCTTCTTGGAAACACAAAGTGATGATGGACAGTTTTTAAACTTGACCTTTTTGGTATTTTCTTTGGGACTAACTTTACCATCAAGGTTCAGATTCACACGTATGGCCTAGTGGAAACTTGATATCTGAAAAATAAAAACTTTTTTCCCCCAAAAAAATCTTTTTCAGTCTTCTAATTACCTTACAAAGATTGATGGATTTGAAGGGAAAAAAAGTGATAGGCCACATTGTTTTTCCCCGGTAGTCAGGAGTAGGGGTGGGAACCTAGCTCTCGATTCGATATGATATGCGATACATGGCTCACGATAACGATTATTTCACGATACGTCGATACTGCGATAATCGATATATTGCAGAAAAATAACCTACGATACATCACGATAATAAAAAAAACATGCTACTTTTAACCTTTATTTTAACATACTACATATTTCTTTTCATGTGCTTTGTACCACTTTTATAAATGATCCCTGACTTACTCACTGAAAATGAGTCACAGATCTGTCAGTGACTTCATTTACATTTATAACATTTATAATAAACAAGAAACCACAGTCCTATTTCAAAAGTAATAAATCAACCCCAATTTAATCTTCTTTATAATTATAAAAACTATCATTAAAAGTAATTTATTTGTGTGACAGTGTTTGGTCCAAGTGCTTAAAACTGTAGTGCTGCCCCCTGCTGGTCTGACTGAATTCTTGATCATTATTGGCCTCTACTGACTGTGATAACAGTGGAGCACTGCTGCCTCATTAATATGCATGACGTTGCTCATTAATATGCATGACGTCGTCAAAAGTATGGATATCGGAATATCGTATCGTCCCGCAAAATATCGCGATATATCGGAAAATCGATATATTGTCACACTCCTAGTCAGGAGGCTCAGAAAAGCCAATCTGCTCAACGTATCGCATCAGTAGTTTCTGCCGAGCCGCTCTCTGACCACTCACTCACTCACTCACACAATGGCGAGACGGGCGAAACGTTTTGCCCAAGGACACAACAACAACAACAACACACAGATCGAATATGGGCTGAGCCATGAGAGAGTCATCGCCTGAGAGTCTATTGTCCCTTTGTTTCAAATGAATCAGTGAAGTCTCAGTTACACAAAACCTACGCCCTTCAACCGGAAACCATCACATCTCCTGGAAATACGAACAGCTGACCTTGAATTTATTTGAGCTGGTGAGTAAAATATCCACATTTAAAATAATATATATATATATTAGTGGAATTAAATTGGTTTTGTCCTCCTTCAGTGTGTTGTTAACTCAGTCATTTGTGGGGGGGAAATACAGTGCATCTAAATATAAACATTATGTATCAATTTCATAAACGTGCAGGCTAATTGGTTAGCATTTCTGTAATATTAACCCAGCAGGTTTTGGAAAAAGAGCTTATAAACTCATCCTGCAGAATTAGGATGTTAGGAACAGATTAGGATCACAACTAAATATTTCATTTGCTCACTCCATCTTTCTTCTATTTTGTTTTGTTGGTGAAAAAAGGTACAGGGACTTTCAAATGGTCTCGCAAAATAGGAAAGAAATGACATATTCCAGTCAAATATGGTTAAATCTGGACAATTTAACAATCTTTAATAATGAAGATGTATGTGCGTGAAAGACAAATGAGCGTCTTCTGTCTGCGCACAGAAAGTGGACGTGCCCCTGCCTTCCATCTGGAATCATTAAACCACCCGATTCTAGACCGTGAAAGCAGCCCATAATAGACTATTCTAAAGAGCCTGTTTAAAACTGAGGCAGCTCAAACTTACATAGTGGTAACTATGGTAACTTTCAAAATGCCGATGTCTTAGTGTGTTGCTAATTTCTCTGTAATCCCTGGGCCAATTCACATGAAACAGAAACTGTCACACAGTTCAGAGTCTTCTCTTCCAGCTCATACAGTTCATATATGAGCCGATGAGCGTTTTACATAACAAAACCATCAGAGAGCGACTTTAGCTTCAAACACACTTGTGTAACTATGTGACTTAGGAGGAGTTCCCCCGGGTGTTTATAGCCTAGATATTTCCAGTGTTCGATACTTATACTTATACGTATAATACTTGTTTTGAGTAACTGTATTCAGGTAAAGTCCTTTCATTTGAGGGTATTTTGAATACAGGTACTTTCCTAAAATCAAAGGAATACATTGGTACTCAATCATTATCTTTCAGCTGCATATTGCACACCATTAATAATAAAGAAAAGATCATGGTAATGAATCACTTTCCTCCAAAATACAAATAAATATTTCCTCATAAAGGCGTCCAAAAGTGGAAACAATATTCAAAAACATGTGCGTGATGTTGGTCAGTAGAAAGGACTTTCAGCCATAAGAATAATATAATATGAATAAGTGTGAATCACTGTCAAATGATAATCAGGGGAAACATTTGTTCCAACTGAAATAGACTCTACAACATGAACGCTACACCTGGAAAAAAGTGAAAACCTCTCCTAACATGTGAGCCTGCAGCCCTTTAGCCCTGCAGCCTTGCAACAGAGGAGGCATCAATGCCCCAGAGAGCTGCGTAGTGCGCGGCGTCAGTGCGAGCGGCGCTCACACATCAGACCCGCGGTGCGCGCGCGTCACCCCCCGGACCCCCGCGCGGTCTCCATCGCGGACCAACATGTGGGCGCTCACAACAACAACAACTCTCTGAAGTTTCGGGGAGCTGCGCGTGTCTGTGGCGCACTGCCTTACCCGAGCCGCGCGGGAGGAGTACGGGTCCTCGAACAGGTTCCAGAAGACGGGCTGCCACCGGCGCCACTGGCTCACGGTGCCGTCCGCGGCCACGTCCTCGATGCCCAGCCGCTTCCCGATGTCGTCGTCGTCGTCGCCGGTATCCACGTTGAGCTCAAACACGTCCAGCGCCTCCTCGGCGTCGCGGTGCTGGCGGTACGTCATCCAGCAGCACGGCTCCACGTCCGTCTCATCGATGCCCCAGAAGGACAGCTCCTCCTCGAACAGCGGGCCGCACACGTCCGCGGGGCAGTGCAGCTTCCCGGTGCGGTAATAGTTGAGCACGTAGGCGAAGACCCCGGGGTGGCGGTCGAAGAAGTACTCGTTGGTGCGCGCGTTGTACTCGATGAAGCCCGGGACCTGTTGCAGCTGGTCCAGAACCGAGTCCAGGTCCGAGTCCGAGGCGAGCAGGGCCAGGCGCGTGCCCGGCAGAGTCTTCAGGGTGCTCTTGTACGTCTCGTGCCTCGTGCCGCCGACATTGAGGATTATCCTCTCGTTGTCGTCAAACTTCCCCATCGCTCCGGCTCAGACATGACTCGGAGACCGCGGCTCCAACTCCAGCCGACGCTGTCCACGGTCAGCGCGTGGCGGATCGGGGAGCAGTGTGGAGCGCATGGGGAGGCGCCGGTGCGTCCACATCCAAACTGAACTCCAGCGGAGAGAGAGAGGAGAGAGGGAGGAGAGAGAGAGAGGAGAGAGAGAGGAGAGAGAGAGAGAGAGAGAGGAGAGAGAAGAGGAGAGAGAGGGAGGAGAGAGAGGAGAGAGAGAGAGGAGAGAGAGAGAGGAGAGAGAGAGGAGAGAGGGAGGAGAGAGAGAGAGGAGAGAGAGAGAGGAGAGAGAGGAGAGAGAAGAGGAGAGAGAGGGAGGAGAGAGAGAGGAGAGAGAGAGGAGAGAGAAGAGGAGAGAGAGAGAGAGAGAGAGAGAGAAGAGAGAGAGAGAGAGAGAGAGAGGAGAGAGAGAGAGAGGAGAGAGAGGGAGAGAGAGAGAGAGAGAGAGAGGAGAGGGAGAGAGCAAGAGGAGAGAGAGGGACACAGAGAGAGGGAGGAGAGAGGAGAGAGGGAGGAGAGAGAGGGAGGAGAGAGAGAAGAGGAGAGAGAGACACAGAGAGAAGAGAGGGAGGAGAGAGAGGAGAGAGAGAGAGAGAGGGAGGAGAGAGAGACACAGAGAGAGGGAGGAGAGAGGAGAGAGAGAGGAGAGATAGAGAGGGAGGAGAGAGGGAGGTGAAAAACCTGAAGCCCGTACTCTGTGCACGGTCCGCGCGTGGGGTGTTGTAGGGGAGTAGTGTGGAGCGCGTGGGGAGGCACTGGTGCGTCCAGACTGAACTCCAGCTCGGCGCCGCGTGCCTCTCTCCAGACGTGTACGGCCGCGTCAGCCGCAGCTCCCAAATCTGACACACAACAGGCGCGAGCGGGCGGGCTTCACACGCGCTCAGAGGATGCTGGCGTGTGCGCTCAGGCATAAACAAAAGCGAGGAGAGAGAGACAGAGAGAGAGACGTCAGACGGCACGAGCGCACCTGCTGCGGCTGAACACGGAGACAGCAGCGAGCGCGTGGAGGGCAATTTACAAACGGGTGTTTTAATCATGGGCTATAATTCCGTGATTTAAAGTGCAGGGGAACGTAATTACGGCCTAAGTCAAGCTGATGAGACTTATTTACGCCCTCGTCCCTCGCGCCTGTTTGCCCTTGGTTTCACTGGGATTCAGATTTCACTGAGCGCGCGCCGTGTTCACATCTGTCAGACGGACGTCCACAGGTCACCGAGACTCGTCCTTTACCGTGTCCTCCTCCTCCAGGGACACTCGCGGGGTTTGTCTCGCTCCGTTTCCACCGTGCACCGTCAAAAGTAGCGGAGAGAGAGAGAGGGGGGGGGGGGGGGGGGGGGGGCAGTATAATTACGCGCCTCATTATCTGTGCTGACAGGCGGGTTTGTTCAGAAAGGAGAGGCCCCCATTTGGATCGGTTCGGGTGGCACCAAAACCAAGAAAAGACACATTTGTTTTGAGATTTTGGAACTTATTAGTGGACCGAGCATAGGCGACCCAGGCGGCCGCACCATCTGCTGGAAGGTAAACCCCATGAGGTCAATGAATTTTTGAACCCCATGAGCTCCATGCTCCCGCCATCTGCAACATCGCACATTATCGGACATAACTTTTGAACAGAAAGTGATAGAGACGTGCGTGTCTTTTGTGTTCGAAACTATTTGCGTGGGCGCCGCCGTGAATCGCGTCCGCCCCCTACGCTCTCGGATTAGTTTGCACAGGACTGGAGAGGTCAAGAGAGTCACTACAGGACACAATATGACGACACAAAGCCGTTTTCAGAGAAACAGTGCAGTGTTGACTTGTTGGTGCAAATGAACCAGTGGCGGTTGGTCAATAGGGGGCGCTGGGGGGCCGCCCTCTCTAAAAATGTTTCTAAATATATCATCATCATCATATATCAATAATACAGAATATTGCACTATATTTTGCAGAAAAGCTATTCAGAGATTTATTCAAAAGTGTTTTGGGTCAATGACGTATAAGGGCTCTAAAAACATATTTTCAAAAAGGTTTTTTTCAAATTTCATTTTTTGAGTCGATAATTTTGTGTTTAAACAAGTTATGTTTGTTAAATAACATTTAAAAGTATTTAAATTTATTTTTTTATGTATTTGTAGCTTCTCTGTATAAAAGTGTCAGGCGGCGCAACCAAGTTTTTTCTAAAATTTAAATAGTTCCAAAAATGTTTACAAAGTCAAATCTTTGCCAAGTATATCTTAGACAGTCTTTCTCCTCTGAACATTTCATCTGTAATTTGTAACTGACTGATGCTGTAATAAAACAGGAGGAGCATGGACCGAGTGCTCGGTGTCGGCCCAAAACAGGTATCGGTTCAGTATCGGATATTTTAAACCAATATCTGATTTTTTTTTCTTTCTAGTATTGACTCTGATAACTTATACCAGTATTGGATCAGTGCGTCCCTATAATGTTTAAATGGTAATTTGACATTTTTTGCAGTTGCACCACCTGACATTAGCAACTAAATTCAATTTAAATTGTCTTTTATGTGGACTCTTACATTAGCTTTAGCATTTGTTAGCATGGGTAAACATTTACTTTTAAAACAAATTAAGACTTTTATAATAAAATAATATTTTCCAATATTTACATCGGTCGTACCACCTGACACCAAAAGTGTGACAGTTTACCTATGAGTCAGAAAAAAGCAATTTTTTTCTCAACCTTTTCACTCAGCCATAAAGACAACTTGTTCTTCTGGCTGATGTCATATCCTGTTTGCTGATACTATTCTTTCAAAATAAAAAGTAAATCAAAATAAAAGCCCTGTTATTACGGTTGTGCCACCCTGATATTTTAAGATTACAAATTGTCGGACAAAAGTTTTTTAATGGACTCAAAAGCTTTAAAACTATTAATATTCACAAATGACGGCTTATTTGAAAGATATTTAACATACAATTATGCCATGATGTTTTATTTTTTAATTTGTTACCCTTTATTAGTCTAATCATTTGCTCAGTTGCACCACCTGACATTTTAGGGGTTTAAGGTGTGAAAACATAAACAAATATTTATGATTGAAATTTGATGAAAATGTGTCTAAACTAAATAGGTTTTGTAGAATAAAGTGATACAAGTAATGAAAAGATCAAATAATTTTTAAAAGAAATATAACACTCGGACACAAAAATATGCACGCCATGTCAGTCACCCTTTTACACTGGATTCATTTATGTGTAAATGCATTGTCTCTCAAACGGAAGGGTCCCGGTCTGATTTAAGTAAATACAAGTCCTTGAACCTTTGGAGAGCATGTGACCAAGGGCAAAGGGGTGGAAGGTTAGGACGATTCTAAGGGCCCAGAGGTGTCAAGGGCCCATGAAGACATCGTGACACTTTTCAGCAGATACTGTAGACCAACCAACGGCCGCTGGCTGCTCTGCTTTGCGACGATGACACTGGAGGCCGCCATTGCTGTAGTACCTCCATATAGCCGCTAGGCCCCCATTGGAATGCATTGGACTTTAGAAACGTTAAAAACAACTTTAATGACCGGTGCCTAATCTTTTCGAACTGTCTACAGCTCGATATTCCTCCTGTGATTACGCTGGGTTAGACACAATCAGAGGCCCCGGGCTGGTTATCGTAGGAAACATTTTAGAAATCTCCTACTTAATGAGGGTCGGACTGTTAGCATTGGAGCTGCACGAGCTACACGTCACGCAAGGTCCGAGTCTACAGAGAAGATCCCGCCCTTATGCCCTTATTAGGAACATGCTTCGTCAGAGCTGGGGAGGAGGAGTCTGTAAATCCGCCATGATTTCCCCCTCGAACGTGGTCATTGTGGTAAACGGGGAGGAGTGAGGAGGAGGAGTCTATTATTTGTACAGTCTATAAGACCAACATATGAAAAGGCTTATATGCTGTCAGACTGTGGGCCCTAAATATAGCTATTTCTAATGTAATATTCTGTGTTTTTGATGAATAAAAACATGCACTTATTTTACACCCCCCTCCGTTCATAATGGTTCGCTCCTTCACTGCCACATCACGTTAGAAGTCAAGCAAGTTTGATTATCTTTATCATGCCTTCGAGTGTTGAGACGCTGAAGCTCAGATGGCAAAGACCATAAAAACATTCATACCGCCCCCATTTGCACACACATGTTGACTCTCTCCCTCCTGAGTTATACAGATTATAAAGGTGCACTATGTAACTTATTATGTACACACACAAAAAAGATATTTGTGCATATGGTAAATGGTCAATGGTCACAACTCATACAGCGCTTTTCCACCTACATTAGGCATTCAAAGCGCTTTACAGCAAGGATCCACTCACCCATTCACACTCTCATTCATACACCAATGTACGCAGACACTGGCCTTTCAGTGAGCCAGTGGCTGTATGATGCTTTTATTTCAGTATTTTTTAGGATTTCTGGTAGGTTTTTGGAATGAAATGTATGCGTAATCATGGAGAGTGTTAGCCTGGGAATCCCCCATGCCGAAGATGCAGACGCATATGAGAGACATTTAGCCCAATAAACAGCTACGGACGATCGTAAACCACACCTCTCCTACGAGGAAATGAATGGGTGGTGATAGCCAGGTCAGGAGACAGTTGAATCAGCAGTGAAAACCTAAAACCTAAAACAACTGATCATGGAACGTCTTAGCATAGGGCTTTTACTTTCCACCCCGATGGCCTGTAGGACGCTCCAGGAACAATATTGTTTTTGAGGTTTTCACTGCTGACCGTATCCATGGTTACGGAAACATTCCATTCCGAAAACCTACCAGAAAAAAATAAATGAATAAAACTGAAATTAAACCTGAAATAAAAGCATCATAGGACCCACGGGACGGGAAGCAAAGGCGCCAAGCCAAGGTCAAATACATATGAACTTTTTTTTTTTTTTTATAAAAAGGTTGCATAGTGAACCTTTAGTAACAATCAGCCCCCCAAAAAACATTTGCTGATGGTGCCGTGGCCTCTTTTGCAGCTTTTCTCTATTTCCCGCAATGTTCACAAGCTACGGTGACAATACATTTTTTTCTGATCATTTTTTTAAATGGGGGCGGGCTCAACGCTCATTGGTTGGAGTGACAGGATGTGACGTCATCACTGTAAGCTGAAATCAAACACACCTACAGAGGCTGTGTAAGAATGTCCACCCTACTCCCTAACCCCTCATTCACTACTAAGGCCCTATATAGGCACTATATAGTAGACTCTATACTATATAGTGTGTCGGAACTCCGAGCCCCAGCAGAATGAGAGACTACTTCTACTATAAATTCACTAAAATTCGGGAATAATGTATTTCTGCGATAAAGACCGACTAAACTCAAAGGACAGTGGAACATTTATGGATAAATATGACTCAAATACGTTTTATTACACATGGATTTCACATGAATGAACAAAACTCCCGGGATTATTCCCTTTCCAATAGTTTTCAGGCAGTTGGAACGGGCTAAACTGTCCTCTTCAGTCTAGTCAAGTCTGTTACGCATGTGTTTGAGCACACAGCACCATCTGCTGGACAAAGGCGTGCACCGCAGTTTCATCGTTCCAAACGAGTTTTGTGGACACCTTACCATTTTCATGTACAGTGCCTTGCAAAGTACTAATACACCTTCAATTTTGCACATTTTGTCATGTTTACAACCATAAATGTAAAGATTTTATTTTGAATGTTTTACAGAAAGTTCACACACAAGTAACAGACAACTGTGAAGTGAAAGCAAAATGATACATGACTGTTATTTTTCAAAAAAATAGAAAAGTGAAAAGTGGGGCGTGCATAAGTATTCATCAGCATGACTTAATACTTTGTGGAACCCCCTTTTTCTGCAATAACAGCAGCAAGTCTTCTGGGGTATGACTACAAGGTTTGCACATGTAGAGACTGACATTTTAGCCCATTCCTCTTTACAAAACAACTCAAGCTCTGTCAATTAGAAGGAGAGCGTTTGTGAACAGCAGTTTTCAGGTCTTTCCACAGATTTTCAATAGGATTTAGGTCAGGACTTTGACTGGGCCATTCTAACACATTAATATGTTTGTTTTTAAACCATTCCATTGTAGATTTAGCTTTGTGTTTAGGGTCATTGTCCTGCTGGAAGGTGAATCTCCGCCCCAGCCTCAGTTCTCTTGCGACTCCAGCAGGTTTTCCTCCAAAATGTCTGGGTGGCCTCGATTTAATGGTTAGGGCAAGGTGTGAACTTTCTGCAGTCATTAGGAATGTTATAAAGGCAATTTAATGCACTCTGAAAATGCTGTATGAATACTTATGCACGCCCCACTTTTCACTTTTCTATTTTTTGTAAAATAACAGAATCATGTATCATTTTGCTTTCACTTCACAGTTGTCTGTTACTTGTGTGTGAACTTTCAGTAACAAATTCAAAATAAAATCTTTATGTTTATGGTTGTAAACATGACAAAATGTGCAAAAGTTCAAGGTGTATTAGTACTTTCGCAAGGCACTGTAAAAGCAGACCGGGAGACTATTGCCGTGTGAGCAGCCCCTCAACAGTGTGGAGGGAAACAACTCAGGGGGTCATGTACTAAGCCTGGAGCTAAATTGCGAGTAGTGTTGCTCCTGATTCACTATTAGAAACTATTAGTGCTGCAAATGTGATATGCAAATGACTTAACTGCACAAAACTGCTGCTGCTCTTATTCTTGACTCATCGCCTTTGAGGGAACATTTACAAGTGATTACGGATAAATGACAGATGTCCACAATCAATAACACTTTTTAATAAAAAATAATTATTATTAGGCTATAGCAAATATATTATCTTGGCTTTAAAGAAATAGCCAAGTGATTGGCCTATTGCCTGTGATTTGTGTCTGTTGCGAGTGTCTGGGAAAAAAGAAAAAAAAAACGCGGATTTTGTGAGGATTACAGACTTTAAAAGGACATGGGACAGATTCGCGGAGCATTTTTAACTCATGATGCCTTTTTTTGGGACAGCGGTTGTGAACTGCAGTTCAAGGGGAAACAATGTCACAGGTAACATGTACTTTCTTTATAAACCCGCACACCATTAAAACAACCCGGTTAATATTTTATCTTTGTAAATGAGTCAGATACAAACATTTGTAAAACGCAGTGACGTGCGGTGAGGTTTGTTGCTGGTGAGGCACATGTTATTGACTCCAATATAAAGTAAACAAAACTGCAGGAAAAAATGTAACTTGCCGTCTCTGGTATTCTCTTACTTTGAAATAGCAACACATTTAAACATAAAATACATTCTCACGATATTGCAAATAAAGATTAAAAGACGACATAGTGAACGTGATCGGGACTCGTGCCCCGCCCGTCCATATGATAAGTTATTGACGATCCTGATGCTCCACGTGGGCGGTGCGTGAGGGCGTCGACATTTCCAGCATAAAGACTCGTCTACAGCATTTCATCCATAAATGTCAGTCTAATCAGTTTCCCTTTGACTACTCCTTTAGGTTTAAATTGCCTCTCCTGAACCGTGCAGAATAATAAAACAGACTGGTTTCCACGTGTAGTCCACACACAGCGCCCCCCTCAGGTCGTCAGGGCAGTGCATTGGAGGCGAGCCTCACTTCGGGCCTTTCAAAATGCGGTTTAAAGTCAAATGAACAGATTAAACAAGTCGTTCTTATGTCTGATTCTTTATCCAGGTGATAGAAAACCAACAAAAACACATTTACAAATGTATTTTACTTTTAGGGGGCGAAAAAAAACCGAATGGGACAGAGCGCTGAGCGAATGAGCCAGGTCAGTGTGTGCGGGACCCGGAGGCTCCGCCCTCTTTACACGATATCAACAACTGATAAAACATTTGGGCTTTTTAACCACGAGATTGATTAAAATCATAGGAAATCCATATCATCTTGAGAGAAGGGACTTGTTTTTATAAAGTTTATTGTATTTTTAATTTTAGTTTTTTTCCATGATAACTGGTGAGGCCTGGCCTCCCCTGACAGCAGATCACTGTGTAAAGTTTACGACAGCACATTGGTGCACAAACTGCATTTCAACCTGGACAGACAAAAGCAGCGATTAGGAAGAGTTATTGACATGTGTATTAGTTTTGGTGATCAGACCCCGGCGGTGACATCGATGTATGAAAGTCAGTATGGATGAACAGCTTAGAGTTAGGGATGTTCCCCGGAGCCTGGACACTGGTGGTGCTATAGGAGACCCGTGAAGATGCAGCAGGGAGAAGCTGTGGGCAGAAGAGGTGGAGACGTGGCTGAGGTGGAGCTGTGGCCCTCTCTGAAGCAACCATTGGCTGGAGGTCGGTGATGCTGAAATTAGTCTCCCAGGTTGAATTAACGCCTAGGCTTCATTATATTGTTCTGTGCAAAGGTTTACACCTGCTTCTCCCACATACTCATTTCTTGTGCAGTTTTACTTTACATAGTCAACACTATCATTTGCATTTTCCCCAAATCGTTCAGCGCTGAACCTAAAACTCCAGCTGAAAGTCTCGATCGCCCTAAACACCCTCAGGACTCGCTTACCTGTTACACGGGCAAAGAAACGGCCTTCCCAAGACCTGCTGTTCCAAATACATTTTTCATCCCCGACTTCCCGATCAACATCAGCGATCGGCTCCAAGATGTTTGGGGTGTTTTTGCACTTTGTTTTTCTTGCACTTTTACAGTTTTTAGTTTATTTAAGTTATAGGAA
Source organism: Neogobius melanostomus (assembly GCA_007210695.1). Taxonomy (NCBI): domain Eukaryota; kingdom Metazoa; phylum Chordata; class Actinopteri; order Gobiiformes; family Gobiidae; genus Neogobius; species Neogobius melanostomus. The sequence continues at coordinate 1,120,625 of VHKM01000740.1, forward strand.
TGATGAAAATACCACATTCTGCAGGCGCTCTTAAAAGTACTTACGGATATTACTACATTGTCAGATGTGCATTTAGCTTCACACAAAGTGACATTTATGTTGTCCTGTGCTGTAGTACTCTGAGTTGAGTCTGAGTAAAAAAATAAAGAATTTGAAGGTGAACACATGACTTTTTTTTAGGGGAAAAATATCGATTTACTTTTTACTTTTTTACTTAAGTACATTTAAGAGTATGTACTTTTTTACTTTTACTTAAGTAAGGCAGGGGTCGCAGTACTTTTACTTTTACCAGAGTAGTTTTGTGCACAAGTATTAGTACTTTTACTTAAGTACTGAACACAAGTACTTTTGACATCTCTGGTTAAGAATAGACTCAATTAGAAAGGACGGCTCTCTGATGGATTTCATTTGTTACTTTGAGTGACCTCTGCTGGCCGCAGGTGGAATTACTTCTGACACAGACAGTGGCTGAGTGGAGTTTACATGTTTTCTCATTCAGGGATGTTTTTGGAGATGGAACAACTACATTATGACAAATTTAAAATTAAAATCTGTTAAGGCTAGGTACCGTTACATTTGTTTCGATACCGGTACTTCAACAATACTTGGTTTTCGATACTGATACCTGAACAATACTGTTTGCGGTGCCTGTACTGAATTATTTGTCATATAGAACAGGATGCCCCAGGGTATATATATATATTTATATATATATATATTATATATATTTTTAATCATAATCTAATATAAATTGACCCGTGAAAGCAGTACTAAGTAACTCATGCCCCTATAGGCCATAAGCGCCACTGCAGGTGTCGTAGCATGTTACGTTTTTTATTCATTAATTGTCCTTGAGAGTAAATACTACGCTGACAGAAATGACAAAGGGACAGAGGGATATTGTTCATCCAATTACATTTTTTTCACTCAAACTTGGCTGTAAATACTGTTTAAGTGGCGCTAGCCCACAGTTAGCTTTGCCCGTTAGCCTGTTAGCTTCTTCTTCGTGATTCCATTAGTGTGTATTGGTGACCCGTAGGCAGTGAAGTTGCAATTATGGTTTTCTGGCCAGAGACACCAGGGGGAGATGAAGACCCCCAATCATCCCATTAACACTTGTATTACCCCTAGAGGGACTACGGAAATGATTTATTAAGGCAAACACGTTAGTTAGTACTGCTTTAAAACCGCCACATGAGAAACGCACGTATTCTAATTCAGAAGTGGATATGTTTGTTCTGGACCTAAATGCCGTCCACCCCAACATATATGTTCTAACTGAACCTGAGGTGAGCTTTGGACCCGAGTACGTAAAACGTGTTTGGGCCTTGATGATGCATCCGCAGCATTCCCAAAGCTAATGCTACAAGCTAAAGCGCCGATCGTGAAAACGAGAAATATGCACGAATAAAGTCAATAAACCCACCATCTACATAAAGCAACCATTTAACAATGATCACACACTGAGCCGGGATTGTTGATTTTGAAGTTTATTGCTCACATTTCATCTACAATGGGTCGTAGCCGAGTGGTTTTCTCCCGGAGCTAACAAGCTACTAGCCGCGAGGCGCTAACAGCTAGCTCGGAACGATTCATTGAAAACAAGCAGCATATTATGCACTAATAACGTCAACAAAGCAGGCAACTACTTGAAGCAGCATTTATGATGATCACACACTGAGTAAGGCTTTACACATTTGTGGTTTATTGCAGACTTTTCATCAACAATGAGCTGAGGCGATTGTAACATGCTAATGGGGTAATCTCAAATAACCATTGTCCACCTGCACAGATAATGTCCCTGGTAGTCCATGGGCCAGACCAAATATCGGTACCGGAAAGGTGGCAAAGGCTATAGTTAATTTTTAAGTAGGTCCATGTCTGAAGTTTTTATTTTTGTATGATAGCCTTTTCAGAGTTACAGCTTTATCATAGTTTTGAGCTCTTAAAGTGAACCACCCCCATGTCGATAAAGTCGCTTTTGACACTGGTCCATATTTTGGTTTAGGCCATTTCTGGCCCATTAGAAAATGATTTACTCCATTGTATTTGGTATCATTGTAAAGAAGATATTTTCATGTTTCATTTGAGCCCAAAGGTACTACTCTGTGACTATTACCATGGTAACCATAGCTCCTCAAACTCAAACCTGAGGACATTTTTTCACCATTTTAGCAAAAACTGTTTTACTATGTTTAACAGCATTTCTCCCAGGAACATCACAGACACAAATGATTGAAACTGGGTAACACGCTAGACTCTGGGGATTCAGGAAATGTAAAACATGTCAGTACTGTATCAACTAAGGGCCTCACATTGAGCCACAAAGTAAAAGAATGTTCACCTCATAGAAGCATCTCCCATAAATAAGCCTATATCTGTCATTCCCAGGTTGGAACAGCTGGTGGGACTTTCTGACCGGAAGGCCCAATGCAACTTTTAAGTAAGTGCTTTATTGTCATTGTACAAGCGTACAACGAAATAGTTGTCCTTTATTGTTTCCTGTAGCTCCTCTTGTGACGCCTCCACTGTGCTGCAGCTGTGGGGGCTCTTGGTGCCTCTTCAGTGTCTCAGAAGAAGAAACGTGTAGGTCTCAAATGGGTTTAGCTAATGGGCGACTGAGAAGGACCTCTACCATGAGGTAGGAATGCACGAGCGCTTTCCGAAAATATATAGTTTATGGTACCTGCGTAAGCGGGAACATTGTTTTTGTATGGGAATTGTATGTATTTATTTATTTATTTATGTCGCACCGTCGCATTTTTCACCCAGTGAACATCGACGAAATGTCACAGATTTTGGCCAAAAATTCAAACCCGATCAACTTTTGACTATTTCCAAATTTTGAATTTCAAAATAGTGGCGCGATAGCGCCACCTCCGTTTTTTTTAAACATTGCAAGATAGGACTCGGGCAAAAATGAAGTTTGTCGTAGAATCATAAAAATCGGTACAGACGTGCATCATGACATGTTATTACGGCAACGCCGTCCGCCATATTGGGTGTCAGCCATTTTGGATGACAGCCCGCGAAGCGGGAATCCACCTTTATTTTTCACTTCGTACAAAGTCTATCTCCTCCTAGAGCGTTTATCGGAACGAGCTAATTTTGGGTTGAAAATGATCTTGAGAAGTAGAACTTTAAAAGTTATCCAAATTACTTTTCTAAGTTTTACGGTTTTATGCGGTGAAGCTGCAAACTGTACCAAGTATTTTGAGATTTTTCGCAAACAAAAAATGGCTCCCATTCGCACATATGGAGCCCAATTTCGCTCATTTTGTTATCAGTTGTTAAAGTCACAGTCCTAAACACTTTAATTTGGCAAAATTCTAATTGGGCGCGATAGCGCCCCCTATAGGAATTATATGGAGAGTACAAATTTTAGTTTACGAAAATTAAAATAATTTGGCACAACATTCTATTTGGTCGTTCTAATCAGAAAAGTCAATCACACCCATATTTTCACGGTGTTGCCGTAGCGATGACCAGAACGTCCCATTTTATTCTGATGGAACAAAGTACAGTTAAATACATCATCCAGGAATAGAAAGAGTGTGGCATCACTGCAAACCTACCAAGACTCGGCCATCCTCCTAAACCTACTGACCGAACAAGGACAGCACTGACCAGAGCTGTTACCAAGAAGCCTATGATGACCCTGGATGAACTGCAGAGAGCTACAGCTCAGGTGGGGGAAACTGTACACAGGACAACTATTAGTAATACACTGCACAAATCTGGCCTTATGGCAGAGTGGCATTTTTAAAAGAAAACTATTAGAAAATCGTTTTCTGTTTGCTAGAAGCCACATGGAGGCCACGTGGTGGCTTCTAGCAAACAGAAAACGGGACTTCTTATGGTTTTCTTTCAAAAATCGCTTGATCTTGCCACTCTGCCATCAGGCCAGGGAGCCAATGCAGCGACTCTAAAACCGGTGTAATGTGGTCCCGCCTCCTGGTCTTTGTCAGGACACGAGCTGCTGAATTTTGTAAAAGTTGTAAACCTGAGATACTCTTTTTGGGAAGACCAGAAAGCAGGGCATTACAGTAGTCGATACGACTGGTGATAAAAGCATGCATTAGCGTCTCCGTGTTGGCCCGAGAGAGAATGGGGCGGACTCTGGCTATGTTCTTTAGATGGTAAAAACCTATCTTTGTGATATTCTTAATGTGTGGAATTAAAGTCAGCTCAGAGTCAAAAATCACGCCCAGGTTCTTCACCTGTGAGGAAGGATTAAAAGACAATGACTGTAGTTTGGGTAAAAGTTTCTCTCTCTGGGCCTCAGGACCGATGACTAAAACTTCAGTTTTGTCCTGGTTAAGCTGGAGAAAGTTTTCTGCCATCCAGGATTTGATATCTAAAATGCAGTTAAAAAGTGCATCCATTGGCCTGGTGTCATCAGGAGACATGGAGATGTACAACTGTGTATCATCAGCGTAACTATGAAAGTTGACTCAATGTCTCCTGATGACACCACCAAGAGGGAGCATATACAGGTTAAAAAGCACTGGGCCTAAAATCGGGGGCACACCACATGTAATTTCATGGACCTTAGAGGAGCAGGTATCCACACTTACCATGAATGTCCTGTCTGTGAGGTAGGATGTAAACCATTTGTGGACAACACCAGAGAGGCCGATGTGTTTTAAACGAGTTAAAAGAATAGTGTGGTCGACTGTATCAAAGGCGGCGCTCAGATCCAGTAGAACCAACACTGTGACCTTCTGTGAGTCATAATTTAATCTAAGATCATTTAAAATCTTTAAAAGGGCCGTCTCGGTGCTGTGGTTTACCCTAAAGCTAGACTGGAATTTTTTAAAGGACATTATGTGCATTAATAAAATCCCTAAGTTGGGTAAAAACAAGTTTTTGTAAAATTTCGCTTAAAAATGGTAAATTGGATGTTTTAAAAAAACGGGGTTGGGACCAAGTCTAAGGCCCTGTTCCAATTCCAACACTTGCCTCTGAGAACACTCGCTGAGTTCCCTCCACAGTAAAGTGCCCTCAGTGAGGGAAGTGCAAAGTGAAGATTTTCCCCTAAGAAATGGGACATCACTAGTATGCAAATTGGCGCAGAGAACGTGTTTTTACGTCATGCGCAACATCAACGTGCCTGATTTCACCCCAGTCCAGTAGACGGCAGTAATACACATTGCCTGTAAACTGCAATAAAACCACATACAATAAGTACTATTTTCATTCACGTGTGAAAATGCCGACCGCAGCGGAGCTCCTGCCTGTTGTGTGTGCTATGTTGATTTATGTACGTTTGAGGAATCAACGGAGAAGAAACATACAAAACAGAAGACGCGTTCGCCGTATGCTTGCAATAGCTGGATGTTTCAGGTATGTCGTTTTTTTAAATGTTGGAACTTTGCTAAAGTCAGCTAGCAACTAGCTTAGCATTGTGTCTAAAAAGTTTGTATGTTTTGCATTTGATTAAACATGATGCATTACTGTTTTCGCTATGTCAATCAATCATTTATGTCACATAAGCAGAACGTAAACAAGCAACACTTCAGACCTGAAAGCTTGAATCCGAGTCAGTATATTGAGAACCATTTATATGGCTGAAGCTACCTGATCATGAAGGAGATCACACAGGTGGTGGTAATAATAATAATAATAATAATAATAATAATAATAATAATAATTGAGTTTATTAAAATCTCTTAGCATCTATCAATAGACTGTATAAACATGTCTTATGTACACTGAATAAAATAAACGTGTAGCTAAAAAAACTACACAAAGCACTGCAGTGCTTTGTGTAGTTTACATTCAGGTGGTTGATTGATATAGTCACATTGCAGGGGTGTAAACACTGAGGTTATTGCACATATTAATATTTCTTTATTGTTTTCCAGAGTGACCGCCCAGTGACATACTGCAGATTTAACACGGATGTGCCTGTCCTACGCCTGTGGTTAGATGTCGAGTTGGAGACCAGACAGGATTTCAGATTATCGAGGCAGGCCATGCATTCCCTACAGCGTCTAATGAAGAGAGAGCAGAACCATGGTTGGGAAATGAATATGAAGTCCTCGTCTATGTCTACTGGCTTGCCCATGGTCTTTCCTACCGTGTGGTGTCGAGAGTTTTCAGTATTCCCAAATCAACCATTCACAGGATTGTTCACAGAGTGGCACAGTTATTTTGGGACAATCTAAATAGAGCCATCAGTTTTCCAAAGCCTGCAGACATCGACACTGTGGGTAATGGATTTGCCCAGCTGGCGGGGACACCAGTCCTAAACAAAGCTGTTGGTGCCATAGACGGTTGTCATGTTCGAATCAAGCCTCCATCACTTCATCGTCTGGACTACTTAAATTACAAAGGGTTTTAATGCCATTAGCATACAAGCCCTCTGTGACCATACTGGAAAATTCATGGATATTTTCGTGGGCTATCCAGGTTCCGTACACGACACCCGCATTTTAAAAAAAACAGTTCATTCTACATTGCTAGAAGGTATCCACCTAATGGATACTTCATCCTAGGAGATGGTGGATATCCTTGTTTGGATGAACCCATCTCTCTTATGACTCCTTACAGAGAACCTGTGAATTGCCGGGTGCAAAGAAAATTTAACTACCACCACTCAAAGGCCCGTTCTATTGTGGAGAGAGCATTCGGCATGATTAAGACTCGCTGGAGGTCAACTCTGTTCAGGGCCTTGGAGGTTAAACCTACATTTGCACCTCAGGTGATTGCATCATGTGCCTTCTTGCACAATGTCTGCCTGGACAATGGAGACGTCCTGGAACCAGACAATGATGTGGCACAGAACATCCTGGACCTGGGACCTCCCCTCCAAGAAGCTCCTCATGCACACGAGAGACCAGGAAATGCAACAAGGGACAGGCTTGCTGCGTTGGTCAATGCAGAAGGCCCTCAATAGACTATTCTGTTTAAAATTGTAAATAGTTAACATGCACATGTTCTTGTGCTATTTTTAAGTTTGTACTTATGGTTCATTTTATATATTTTGTCATTTCCCAGGATCCATTACTTCCTGGTCAGTTGGAAATAATTATTTGAAACCCTATTAAACTTATTTCTAGAACATGTTGGTGATAGTTTCTTTTATCTACACATCACTGTATTTGGATGATTGGTGAAAATTATTGATAGTCACATACTTTTATAAAAGTTTTATAATAAAAAAGAACTCTGAACATAAACAGAATAAAAACAAGTCAACAATTGAAATAAGTGATGGTCAAAATAACATAGGGATGAACATAACAAACAGCCTGGATATTAAAAGAAAAACTGTCTATTTGTCAGGCATTTTGTCCACAAATCTTTCAAAAAGGTTTATGAACCTTTCAGTTTTTTCTTCGGATTCCGTATGCCTTCTCTGTTCATTAACAGATTCGGTTTTGAGGAAGTCCAGAATTTGCTGGTTAGCATTCTTCTTCCTCTTCCTCGGCGATGGGTTTGGCGTGGTAGACAGGGTGGTGGATGGAGTAGCTGGAATGATGGAGGAGGCTGTGGTGGATGGTGTAGTTGGATTGGTTGAAGAGGCTGTGGTTGGAGTGGGAGGATTGTTTGAAGAGGCTGTGGTTGGAGTGACAGGTGGTGTAGTGGGAGGATTGGTTGAAGAGGCTGGGGCAGACTGAGGAAGGTCGTCCCTGGGGTTTCAGGCTGTGGTGTGACAATGGCCTGTTCGGGACAAAAATAATTGAGGTCATATTTCAAAGTTATTGTAAAATGTTATAATTGCCAATTTCTGAATTAGCTTGGTAGCCATGGTTTCCAAGTGCATTTTAATAACATGGACGGTAGAACAATTTCCTGCTAAAGCTGCCTGGTTTTGCATTAAAGCACTGCTAATAAGGTGAATGGCAGTAAAGAAAAGTAATATAGACCCTTTAACTGCTGACATCATCAGTGACATCAGCTGGAGGCAGGAAGTGATCAAGAGAAATAAGATTAAACTAAAACTAGCGATTATAAGTGTAAAACTACAACTGAAAAATGTGGTCCTGTTGTGGCTTAAGGTGCAAGAACAAGAGGAATGACATTTGAGACGATAAAATAGGGTTTATCTGATATTTCCAAAAACAGTTAGACATTTGTTTATCGTTACTATGACAACAGCTACAATGGAAATAGATAGGAATCGAGCTTCCCGCCTCCAGCTAAGCCCAGAATGTTTACAAACAATTAAAGGGTCTATACAGCACAAATTAGAGCTTTGATGGTGATGTAAGTTTTTGTGAGGTATATTCCTTTCTTTTTCTACCCATCACATTTTTTGCAGCACTTTAATGTTCAACTGAAAAATACAACTGGAAACCATGGCAACCCAGCTAATTCAGAAAATAGCAATTCCTACTCCATTCACCTTACCATTAACAGGGCTGTGGGGTCCTCCTGAGCTGGTCTGAAGGAAGACACAACAACTGGGGGAGCAACTGCTGGCCTTCCCCCCAAAAAAGCATGCATCTCTTCATAAAATGCCCAATTTGACGCAGTTGTTTCTCCGCCGTCTGTGCCAGTGCCCGTATTTCCATCTCTCAGTGCCTACAAAGAAAGAGACGTGTGAGTGTGTGACAGAGGGAGCAAAATGAAAAGTTGTAGATTACGGGATAAAAGATATAAAACAGATATATATATATATATACACACACACATACACACAAATAATAACCTTATAACGCTTCTTTAAATTTTCCCACTTCTTGCTGGCCTGCTTGTGGGTGATTACACCCTCCAGGCCCAGCTCTTTCACTGCTTGCCTGTAAGCATACAGTGAATATCAATATGGGCATGTACCTTGGGTCAGTAGCATTATCAGATATGATTTGTACAATCTGGTCACTCACACCCACAAGCTTTTGGTGGTGAATTTTGTCTTTAAAAATTTGCCATCATTTGCTACCCTAAAGCGGATGAGGCCAAAGGTCTTCTCTGTAGGCCCTGAAAAGACATAAAATTCCATCAGATTCCATCTTTTTTCCCCCTCCAATGCTAAATATATAGACCTGATATGTGTCGTGCGATATGGCATGTGGCAAACACAATCTACGGCGTTCTTTCATACTTTGTAAGTTTTCGCTTATGAATCGTAACGTGTAACTCAGGTTTTCTGTGCTCATTATGCCTTGTTATCACGAATATTTGAAGCCTGGATAAGCACTTAACATCCGCACGTATACACCGGGACACACTCCCGGCAATCAGTGTATATTGACGGGCAGACTCTTGCGAAGCACTCGGCATTTTTACGAACGTCGTCAAATAGCGACTTTCCAAGTATAAACTTAACAGTCCATTGCATATACATCAATTTAACACATTCCAACAGATTTTAAAAAATTACAGGCGTATTTGCTAATTTATACTTACATTTGTAAATTTCGCTTCCACTGGTTGCCGCCATCTTTTTTGCCGCTGGCTGAGCTTGCAAGGCATCATGGGATACTCCCTTGCTGCTATCCGGCCGCAAGTCTGCTCCTGTGCTGACTCGCTGCAGAGGGGCCTTTTCAAGGGGAGATAGGCACTTCCTCTATGCTCCCTAAGTATTGGGACACCCTTCCCCCTCGCGGGAACACGCAAAATGAAGGGGAAGGGCTCAAAGCGAGGGCAAGTGTTGGAATTGGGACAGGGCCTAAAAGACATGTAGTGGGCCTCACTGAGGAGAAAACTTTATCAAGCATCTCAGCGTTAACCTGGACATCTCCAGACATCAACAACACTCTGGATAACTAGGAAATGAGGCCCTATGTCAAAAATCCTGAATAATCCCTTTAACGGCCGGTAAATCGTTATTACGTTATCGGTTCCTACAAACCTTCATAAAAATCACTTGCCGTGTCAAACATCTAAATACATGAAGCAGTGGAAGTTTACTTGTGGTGGTAGATGTCTGGGTCCTGGCTGATCCTGTTTTGAAAGCCGATGTACAGGTCGTCCCACAGGCGCCCGTTCAGCACCACCCACCTCATCACACCCACTCGGTTCTTCATCTGCAAACACACAAGACAAACATCGGGTCTTTGCTTGATTTATGTTTGAATAGGCAGGACATTTGGGGCAGAGACTCGACTCGGGGACCATTACATTAACAGGGACAATGCAAAAATTTTGGGAAAAATTGTGGAAAAATAAGAAAAACGTGGAAAGTGTTTTTTCCAGCCGTTTTGTCGTTAAAGGAAGTTTCTTGGTTGTTTCACCTCAAACAAATGATACAAATGCAAAAGAAATGAAATGGAAGGATAAGGAATATGTTAAACGGAGTTTGTGCTTGTAATGCAAGTCTTTCATATCACTCCGCGAGTAGTAGTAGCGGACAGGCGGACACTATCTCTGTCCCCGTCCTTGCGAGAGAAGTTGGGGGAATCGCTCGTGAAGTTAACGGGAGTCCGACTTTCAACTTACCCAGAGATTCACCACCATTCCTCCTCTCGAACTGCACCTTAAACTAAGTAGCTAGGCTAGCAATAAGTAGCTAGCCGTTCTGCTACTAGCCTCGCCACACTGCCTGGAATCAACAAACGTTGCCAAGCAACGCGCAAACTTTTGGGAACTATTTGCCGCGGAAATCATTAAATAAACCTTTCTGACTTCATAAAAGTGTATGAAGTTTATTTGTGTGTGTTCAGTTGGCAAACAGCCGTATAATAAGCGGGCTAATGTATAGAACGCCGGTCATTATCGGGAAAATAAGTACCGACAGGGCGAACTGGTCTGGTTTGGTTTGGTTTTGGTCTGGTTTTTAATGACCGGCGTTCTATACATTATCCCTTACATAATGTACACCAGTTAAAAAAACAGTTAAATCACATTCTGTATCACTCCACTGCAGCTGTTTCCATAGTAACGGTAAACAATTGAGATGGAACTACTTTCAGGTAAAACTGATTAAAAAGTGAAATAACTCCTGCCCAGGACTTAAAAAAATAAGTAAACAGGTCCCAATGAACAGTTTGAGTTTGCCGGACCATGGTATAAGCGGGATAATGCACTCCGAGGTGTCCATTATCAGAAATAACTGGACGACGCGGAGTGCATTATCCCTTACTTACAGTGAGGAAAATAAGTATTTGAACACCCTGCTATTTTGCAAGTTCTCCCACTTAGAAATCATGGAGGGGTCTGAAATTGTCATCGTAGGTGCATGTCCACTGTGAGAGACATAATCTAAAAAAAAAATCCAGAAATCACAATGTATGATTTTTTAACTATTTATTTGTATGATACAGCTGCAAATAAGTATTTGAACACCTGAGAAAATCAATGTTAATATTTGGTACAGTAGCCTTTGTTTGCAATTACAGAGGTCAAACGTTTCCTGTAGTTTTTCACCAGGTTTGCACACACTGCAGGAGGGATTTTGGCCCACTCCTCCACACAGATCTTCTCTAGATCAGTCAGGTTTCTGGGCTGTCGCTGAGAAACACGGAGTTTGAGCTCCCTCCAAAGATTCTCTATTGGGTTTAGGTCTGGAGACTGGCTAGGCCACGCCAAAACCTTGATATGCTTCTTACAGAGCCACTCCTTGGTTATCCTGGCTGTGTGCTTCGGGTCATTGTCATGTTGGAAGACCCAGCCTCGACCCATCTTCAATGCTCTAACTGAGGGAAGGAGGTTGTTCCCCAAAATCTCGCAATACATGGCCCCGGTCATCCTCTCCTTAATACAGTGCAGTCGCCCTGTCCCATGTGCAGAAAAACACCCCCAAAGCATGATGCTACCACCCCCATGCTTCACAGTAGGGATGGTGTTCTTGGGATGGTACTCATCATTCTTCTTCCTCCAAACACGTTTAGTGGAATTATGACCAAAACGTTCCATTTTGGTCTCATCTGACCACATGACTTTCTCCCATGACTCCTCTGGATCATCCAAATGGTCATTGGCAAACTTAAGACGGGCCTTGACATGTGCTGGTTTAAGCAGGGGAACCTTCCGTGCCATGCATGATTTCAAACCATGACGTCTTAGTGTATTACCAACAGTAACCTTGGAAACGGTGGTCCCAGCTCTTTTCAGGTCATTGACCAGCTCCCCCCGTGTAGTTCTGGGCTGATTTCTCACCTTTCTTAGGATCATTGAGACCCCACGAGGTGAGATCTTGCATGGAGCCCCAGTCCGAGGGAGATTGACAGTCATGTTTAGCTTCTTCCATTTTCTAATGATTGCTCCAACAGTGGACCTTTTTTCACCAAGCTGCTTGGCAATTTCCCGTAGCCCTTTCCAACCTTGTGGAGGTGTACAATTTTGTCTCTAGTGTCTTTGGACAGCTCTTTGGTCTTGGCCATGTTAGTAGTTGGATTCTTACTGATTGTATGGGGTGGACAGGTGTCTTTATGCAGCTAAAGACCTCAAATTGGTGCATCTAAATGTAGGGTAATAAATGGAGTGGAGGTGGACATTTTAAAGGCAGACTAACAGGTCTTTGAGGGTCAGAATTCTAGCTGATAGACAGGTGTTCAAATACTTATTTGCAGCTGTATCATACAAATAAATAGTTAAAAAATCATACATTGTGATTTCTGGATTTTTTTTTTTAGATTATGTCTCTCACAGTGGACATGCACCTACGATGACAATTTCAGACCCCTCCATGATTTCTAAGTGGGAGAACTTGCAAAATAGCAGGGTGTTCAAATACTTATTTTCCTCACTGTATCTGTCTCATGGTTCTATATGACAAATATTTTAGTATAGGTATCGACAAACCAAGTATCGTTAAAGTACCCAGCTTTAGTGGTTGGAGCAAATAGCAGGGCAATGTGCAACAACCTGATAACAATGATCCCAGCCAATCCCAGCTGCAGCCAACAACTCAACGGCCCATCAGCATCGCAACGGCCCATCAGCATCGCAACGGCCCATTAGCAACTTAACAACCCATCAGCATCGCAACGGCCCATTAGCAACTTAACAACCCATCAGCAACTTAACAACCCATCAGCAACACAACAACCCATCAGCATCGCAACGGCCCATCAGCATCGCAACGAGACGAGACGAGATTTTGACATCATTTGCAATAATAAATAATATTTTGCAATTATGTTTCCTTTGTATGGAGTCATTGTATTGTATTGTTTGTAACAAAATGAACAAACTAATAAGGATGGGAATGATAAGATTTTACCAATATCATCAGATTCTATTTGTGTGCATACAGTTTAATATTAGAACAAGGCTAATACATTTGGCTCTTTTGACAGGTGTATTCTGATTACATGTCCAAATTATAAATAATAATTAGATATAATTTGAAGCTTACAAGTTGATTTCAGGTGGAGGAGGAGGAGACAGGTTTAGATTTAGTATCTAAACAGTCTGTGCCAGACACTGACGCACAGGAGGTGTTAAACATTAAACAGAGAGTGATTCTACTGTAGTTAGACTGACCTCTTCCTTAAATGTCCCGCTGTAATCATCCCTTCATATTCTGCGTGCTGGCCTGCCCTCTCTCTCATTGTCCGCGCGCGCATGTCACATCCGCGTTGTTTTGCTTTTCCGTGCGCGGTAAATGTATGTGTACACGAGATCTTGGCCCATCCCTACTGAATAGAGATTTTGCATGAGATATTATCCCTATAGCCATATGTTGTTCCCTTCACAAAGTCGCCTCCAGCTCAAAGTAAAGGTTTGGGGTCGATCTCTCTGACAGTGGAGAGGGATGGACACCTGCACGTTCTGCTTCTGTGTAAGTTCACCTTTACTGTTTGATATTCTGTTCACAGACTTTTATGGGCTATTTTAAGTAAACAAACATGATTGTATTTCCGTAGGCTCACTGTTTAATTGGATGTGCCCGTTTGCTGCTGGTAAGAGAACAATTCTATATCCAGCCATAGACTATGGTGTAGAGTAGAGTGTAGAGTCTTCTTTGTTTGTTTGTTCTCTTGCTTTTTCCTGTCTTGGCTTTGGGAACCGTTCAGTTCAAAGAGCTGTTCAAAAGAGTGGGTAAAAGAAGCCAGTTTTGCAGCGTTTCTGGTGTTGATACGTCATAAAGATTCAAGTTTTGTCTTCAAAAAGCAACATTTGTGTATGTACTGCTACATAGAAAAATGATGTCACGAAAAACACCAAATTTAACATCATTTGTTAGATTGACAATCTGAGTTTCTTTGGAAATAATTGTTGAAGGTCCAGCCAAAATCTTTGAACAACTTCACAGAAACAGAAAGGTGATCCAAGTCTTCGGTTTCAGTTACCGACATCCATTTTAGACTGTTTAGACTTTAAATCGTTAGTTGTTATGTTAATAAACAAACATACTCAACTTGATTTAGAATGATTACAGCTTTCCTCAATCACATAAAGCTATGAGTTTGTTGATGAGGTTGGAAGGACCGATCCTGCCAAAAGCTAAACGTTGTTGTTTAGGGCGAGCTCTATCGTGGTTTTTCTCTTTAGCTTCAACACCAGCTTCGTCTGTATTGTCCTTTTCACCAGTAAATTCAAAATAATGTGAGTACATCTTCCACGGTGAAAACTCTTCCATGTTGCTGACTTGCTGTAAAGTTTTGGAGAACAGTCTGCACACGAGCACTGATGTGACGCCGTCAGCGAGCAGTAGTGATGCGCGGGTTGACCCGACACCCGCGGTCAACCCGCGGGGCTCGCAGATTCGGTCGGTTCGGGTACTTCAAAAATACGGCAAACTTCGGGTCGTATTACTACAAAGCGAACGTTCTTTTCTTTTTTTGTCCTTACATTGTTGCCTTACAACATACAGTGCACTTTTATCCATAAATACCGCACAGTCGGCTGTGTTTTATTGTTGTTTAGTTTTATGGGGTGAACGTATCATTAGCATGCTTTGTTTAGATGTCGCCTATCGCTTCTGTATGACTTTACTCACCGCTACAAATGCGGCACAACAGCAGTGCCCAAGCACATGTGCGACGTGAAGCAAGGTAAACTAAAATAACAAAGACACAGAAGAATCTTACTAACCTGAGGAGTGACTTCTTGTAGCGTCAGGTAAAGCTGCTCCACTTTAGTCCAAACTCTGTTTAGTTTGACAGAAAGAGTTGTCCATGACGTGGTAGAAGTAAAGCCTCATGATAGTTTCTGCTCCTCGTTTCCTGATAAGTCCATAAGCGATTTCAAAGGTTCCTCAGCAGCGCAATAGCAAAACAAAGCATCAAGTGCTAATTCTCCACTGTAAACTCGCGGTCACATGACGCGCTCCCGTTAGAGTGACAGCAGCTGCAGCCTGACTCATGCTGCTGTTTTTTAATGTGTGCGGGTTCGGGTCGGGTCGGGTCCGCAAACTGAGACACTTTTCTTCAGATCGGGTGGTCCGGGGTTGATTTACAGCGGGTCGGGTTGGTGCGGGTCAGAAAAAAAGCCGACCCGCACATCTCTAGCGAGCAGCACTGATGCAGCCGCCGAGGCAATGAGACGAGCGAGAGATCAGGACCCAAACTAACAATGTTACTGATTTGAGAAAGAAGCCAGTACTACATTACCTACAAATGCAAAACTAACTCTTTACTTTGCTCGTTACTCTGAAAACATAATCTGAGTACTCTAACTCATTAGCAAGTAGGGCGTTAACCCCAACACTGCTACATACTGTACCTTCCTATGTTGGGTGAGACGAAAATGAACTTACATTCGACATATTCATGTGTACCGCTCCTCTGCAGATCCTTGTTCTTCATATACTACGATAGATGAACCTCGGCGCCACGCTTCGCTCCCCTCAGTCCCACCTTACCTCGACGACTCTGGCCTGGTTGGATCATGGTTGCGCTTCGTGGGTGACGGGGGAGACGTCCTTTCCTTTACATGCTATAGCAGGTTGCATGGTGGCGGTGAGCATACTATGACAACTAATCATAACTTCAACGTGAATGGATCTGGTTTGTACAAGATACTTGTGACCACTGGATACGGCTTCTGTGACTTCTGGGGAATGCAACTGGAAGTTATGAAATGCCCCGAAGGTTTCTTTATTTACAGACCAAACGGCCATCCAACCCAGACTCTAGCTCCAGGCAACTTTTCCTGGACAACAGGCAAGAAGTGACAATTCTTTCGCTAATTTGACGATTTCTCCAGTGACTGACATTTGTGTCCCTTGGTTTTGTGTAGCTCATAGCAACTGCCTAGTACCTAATATTTGTGGGACCAAACCAAATGTGTATTGTGGATACTCTGGGATATGTTCATGTGTACATGGATATAAACTGGCCAATGTCCCAACTGTCAACAATTACGACTGTGTGGGTAAGTACCGTCAACTAGGGCTGTGTACCATTACATTTTTTTCAATATCGATACCTGAACTTTTTCGATACCTAATTACTTGTCATATAGAACCATAAGGCAGATTAACAATGTAAATATATTCATTTTCCTTCCATTTAATTTATTTTGCATTGGTATCATTTGTTTGAGATGAAACATCCAAGACAAAACGACAAAAGGGCATAAAAACAATTATTATTCCAAGTTTTTCTTATTTCTCCCACTTTTAACACATTTTGTCATGTTTTTCCCCATATTTTTTCTCTACATTTTCTCAATTCCCCCCCCCCCATTTTTTTCATTTTCCACCTTTTTTCCCTTCATTTTTCCAACTCCCCCTCCCCTTTTCTTTCTGTTTTCCCAATTGACACAACATTTTCACTTGTTTTGCCCAATTTTCACCTTTTTTCAATGTCTTTTCCACTTGTGTTTCTTTTAAATGTTGTTGACCAAAGGCATCAAAACGTGAATATAGCGAATTTAAATTTATTTTCGATACCTTCTTTCGATACCTTTATGTTTGATGCCAGTAGAACCTAAACCTTTCTTTCTCGATACCAGACTGGTATCGTTAACGGTTCCCGGCCCTTTCCCTGGCTAAATCTGTGCTTCTCTGTTGCAGATATTGACGAATGTGCATCTTCTCCCTGTGTTCTTCTCCCTAATGCTAAATGCACCAACTATGACGGAGGATTTGCTGTGAATGCCTCACTGGCTTTAACTCAACAGACGGTATAAACCCGCCTGCATCAAACAACCCATGCACAGGTGCAGTCACCATCACACAGTCATTCAGACAACAGCCGTATAAGTTATTCATTGTCTTGTGTTTTCTACAAAGATGTGGATGAGTGCCTGGCAGATCCTTGCGGAGGGAACGAGATATGCCTCAACAACCTGGGAAGTTTCGCCTGTGAGTGCGCAACGGGCTTTGCAAATGTGACCGGCGGGACCAAACCTCCGTGTCAAGGTAAAGCCACCCGAGAACTCACACGCACAAGAACAAGTCCAGGCTCTAAAACCATGAAAATACATTTCCATGTGATTCTCCTTTACAGATATAGACGAGTGTTTGGACACTACCATATGCTCGGTGAATTCAGTGTGTGTAAATGAACCTGGCGACTACAAGTGCACATGCCAAGAGGGATTCTCCACTTTTAACAATCTCCCACCTGCCTTTAATAACACATGTCAAGGTAAAACAACACACTCAGTTCTCTGCCTTAACTTTTAAAATCTCTGCACTCTGGCTGGTCTTTCTGAAAACATTCATTTACATATTGCAAATTAAAATGGTTGCAGAGTTTTAGGAGATAAAGGAAGATAGAGTAAGATAAGATAAACTTTATTGTCCCGCATGTGGGAAATTTGTCTTGGGCTGTCACCCATGATGCTGCAGCCAAAAATCAATAAACATAATACACACAAATATAAACATACAACAGGGCTGCCCCATTCAATAAGAGTACAATAAAAGAGTCCATTATCTATTATCCATAGACGCCTCTAGGTTATGATCATTAGGTTTAAGGTTGGGGTCATTAGGATTAGGATTAAAATCATTAGGATTAGGGTTAAAGTGCATATGACACATTAGACTACATTTTCACAAATACGTAGTTAACACAATTACATTCAAGATTCATGTTAAAATTTTCCCTAAATCTGGCAAAAAAGACCTTTTTATTTTGGGGAAAAAAACTGCAAATTGTTAACTGCCGCTGAAAGCCATTGAAGTTAGTGGGATAATTTGTCCAAATAAACTGCAAACTGTCTCTTTCCCACAAACATTTAGTAAACCACAACTATATCATCATCAACCTGGGACAAAATGTGACAGGCTAAGGACCAACGATAAGAACAAATGTTGAGCTCTGACATTTAAAAGGTCTTGATGCAATGAATGGAGATCAGTGCTGATAACGCAAAGACGCTAGCAGGCTAAAGCTAACTAGCCCGCCGGCTGCTAGCAGATTAATTTTGTGAGTGATTTTTGTGAGTGATTTTGTACGAAGTGAAAAATAAAGGCGGATTCATCCAAAATGGCCGATACCCAATATGGCGGACGGCGTTGCCGTAATAATATGTTTTGCTCGACTTGTCATGATGCACGTCTGTACCGATTTTTATGATTCTACGACAAACTTCATTTTTTCCCGCGTCCTATCTCGCAATGTTAAAAAAAAAAACTGAGGTGGCTCGCGCTCGTTTTGTGCTGTCCGCACACTTCGGGGGATACGATTACAAGAGCCCCTTCACCAGCCCTGATGGCGCTCGGGCCTAATAAGAAAAAAAAAACTTTCTCCACCATTACTTTAACAAACATTGAATTATGAATAAAGATGGGTACTTAAACTCGGTGTCACAACGGCCCCGGGGCCACGTGTCCATCTGGACCGATAAGCTCCAGCCTTAACAGTCTTCTTAATGGAGTCGCTGCGTTGCCGCGCTGATCGCTCGTGCTCAAATAATCACTAAAAAGGTTCTTTCTTCTCATGGATGCATTTCCTGCATCAAATCTGTTCATCCCCATGAGACGTACGAGAGCACACAGTGTGAGGCCATCGCCGCGCTGTGTCTCCCTCTGCAGCCAAGTGTGGCGAGACAAGTGCAAAACATGCATTATATGTTTGTTAAGTGTAACATCACACATGATAATAAGCTTATTCTGGGTCCAAACTGTTGAGAGTTCCATAAACATTATATATTGTGCGAAAAAGCTTCTTTCTTCTCATGGATGCATTTGCTGATCCTGAAGGATCCCTCAAAGGGTACAGTCCCATCCCACTATCGGCCAACAACCTGCCTCTCCACAACGTGGAAGCTCATGTTGCAGAACCCAACACACTAACCTGAGCACTGCCTGGATTGATTACAAGAAAGCCTACGACTCAATGCCACATACAGTGCCTTGCGAAAGTACTAATACACCTTGAACTTTTGCACATTTTGTCATGTTTACATGAACGTAAAGATTTTATTTTGATTTTTTAACTAATCATATATATACATATATACACTCACCTAAAGGATTATTAGGAACACCTGTTCAATTTCACATTAATGCAATTATCTAAACAACCAATCACATGGCAGTTGCTTCAATGCATTTAGGGGTGTGGTCCTGGTCAAGACAATCTCCTGAACTCCAAACTGAATGTCAGAATGGGAAAGAAAGGTGATTTAAGCAATTCTGAGCGTGGCATGGTTGTTGGTGCCAGACGGGCCGGTCTGAGTATTTCACAATCTGCTCAGTTACTGGGATTTTCACGCACAACCATTTCTAGGGTTTACAAAGAATGGTGTGAAAAGAGAAAAACATCCAGTATGCGGCAGTCCTGTGGGCGAAAATGCCTTGTTGATGCTAGAGGTCAGAGGAGAATGGGCCGACTGATTCAAGCTGATAGAAGAGCAACTTTGACTGAAATAACCACTCGTTACAACCGAGGTATGGAGCAAAGCATTTGTGAAGCCACAACACGCACAACCTTGAGGCGGATGGGCTACAACAGCAGAAGACCCCACCGGGTACCACTCATCTCCACTACAAATAGGAAAAAGAGGCTACAGTTTGCACGAGCTCACCAAAATTGGACAGTTGAAGACTGGAAAAATGTTGCCTGGTCTGATGAGTCTCGATTTCTGTTGAGACATTCAGATGGTGGAGTCAGAATTTGGCGTAAACAGAATGAGAACATGGATCCATCATGCCTTGTTACCACTGTGCAGGCTGGTGGTGGTGGTGTAATGGTGTGGGGGATGTTTTCTTGGCACACTTTAGGTCCCTTAGTGCCAATTGGGCATCGTTTAAATGCCACGGACTACCTGAGCATTGTTTCTGACCATGTCCATCCCTTTATGACCACCATGTACCCATCCTCTGATGGCTACTTCCAGCAGGATAATGCACCATGTCACAAAGCTCCAATCATTTCAAATTGGTTTCTTGAACATGACAATGAGTTCACTGTACTACAATGGCCCCCACAGTCACCAGATCTCAACCCAATAGAGCATCTTTGGGATGTGGTGGAACGGGAGCTTCGGATGTGCATCCCACATCAACTCCATCAATCTCCATCAACTGCAAGATGCTACCCTATCAATATGGGCCAACATTTCTAAAGAATGCTTTCAGCACCTTGTTGAATCAATGCCACGTAGAATTAAGGCAGTTCTGAAGTCTTCTGGGGGTATGACTACAAGGTTTGCACATCTAGAGACTGACATTTTAGCTCATTCCTCTTGCTGCTGTTATTGCAGCAAAAGCAAAGTATTAAGTCATGCCGTATGAATACTTATGCATGCCCCACTTTTCACTTTTCTATTTTTTGAAAAATAAAAGAGTCATGTATCATTTTACTTTCACTTCACAGTTGTCTGTTACTTGTGTGTGAACTTTCAGTAAAACATTCAAAATAAAAACTTTATGTTTAGGGTTGTAAACATGACAAAATGTGCAATAGTTCAAGGTGTAGTAGTACTTTCGCAAGGCACTGTACTCCAATGCTTGGACCTATACAACATCAACAGGACCCTAAAGGTGCGTTCAGACCAAACGTGCGTCCACGCTCCCTCAGCCTCTAGTTGGACGCCAAACATTGCCGCTTCACACTCGCGAAAAACGCCTGTTTGCGGCGCGTGAAGTTTTCAAAGCTTCATAATTAGGAGGCGTGTCATACAACTCAGGCCGAGCACAAACCGCGATGATCAACTTCTCCTCCATGCTGCAGGTCAGGGGCGCAACTACTGCGCAGAACCCTCAAGCTCCCAGGCCTCTGGTAGAGGACCCGAGCTTGGAGGAAAAAGAGACCGCCCGCAGAGGGTGAGGAAGAGTTTATATATATATATATATATATATATATATATATATATATATATATATATATATATATATATATATATATATATATATATATAAAAAACTCTTTCTCACCCTCCGCGGGCGGTCTCTTTTTTCCTCTGGTAGAGGACCCGAGCTTGGATATATATATATATATAAGCTTTACCCGGGAGAGGCTATTCCGTGTATTTATGGTCTGCCAAAAATACACAAGGAAGGTTTTCCTCTCAGACCCATTGTGAGTGGCATCAACTCCATCACCTATAATCTGGCGAAACACCTCAAGTTCATTTTATCCCCTTTAGTCGGCAACACAGAACACCATGTGGAAAACACCAAGGAATTTGTGGAGAAGATCAAACACCTGCAACTGGAAACAGATGAAACTATGGTTTCTTACGATGTGACAGCACTGTTCACATCTGTCCCAACCTCAGCAGCAGTCACAGCGGTGAGGAAGAGACTGACTGAGGACAGCACTTTAGCGGATAGGACACAACTCACTCCTGACCACATTTGCCAACTACTGGAGATCTGCCTTAGCACCACATATTTCCAGTTCAGGGGCAACTTCTACAGACAGATCCACGGCTGTGCTATGGGCTCTCCAGTTTCACCCATAGTGGCTAACCTCTACATGGAGGAAATGGAGAAGAATACCTTGGCCTCATACCCAGGTAACAAACCCAGCCACTGGCTCAGATATGTAGATGACACGTGGATCAAAATTAAAGAGAGGGAAGTGGCACCTTTTACAGATCACATCAATGCTGTGGACCCTAACATTAAATTTACTCGGGAGGACGCTAAGGAGAAACAACTTGCCTTTTTAGATTGTAAAGTTATCATAGGGGAAAACGGACACCTGCAGACAGAGGTTTACAGGAAGGCAACTCATACTGACCAGTATTTGATGTTTGACTCTAACCATCCACTCCAACACAAAATAGGGGTCATTAGGACACTCAGACATAGAGCTAAAGAGGTGCCTACCAGTGCAGAAGGAAAGACCAAAGAGGAGCAACATGTCCAGAGAGCCCTCTCAGACTGTGGCTATCCTAACTGGTCCTTCACTAAAGCACAAAGGGCAGGAAGACCCAAAGAGCAGGACAGACAGACTACAGAACCCAGAAGAAAGGGAGTTGCGGTGCCGTATGTAGCCGGGTATCAGAGAAACTTCAGAGAATCTTTAGGCAGCACAGGATTCCAGTGTACCACAAACCTGTGAACACACTGAGACAAAAATTAGTTCATCCCAAAGACAAAACTCCTAGCCACAAACAAAGCAATTTGGTTTATTCTATTCGATGCAAAGAAGAAGAATGCAAAGAACATTATATTGGAGAAACCAAACAAGTCTTACAGAAGAGACTTTATCAACACCGAAGAGAAAGCACAAGCGGCCCTCAGTCGGCTGTGCACCTCCACCTTAAAGCCTCCAATCACTCCTTTGAGGACGGGGAGGTCAAAATTTTAGCTAAAGAAGAACGTTGGTTTGAAAGAGGAGTAAAATAAGCTATTTTTGTCAGAAAAGAAAATCCCTCCATGAACCGAAAT
Source organism: Neogobius melanostomus (assembly GCA_007210695.1). Lineage (NCBI taxonomy): Eukaryota > Metazoa > Chordata > Actinopteri > Gobiiformes > Gobiidae > Neogobius > Neogobius melanostomus. The sequence goes on from VHKM01000740.1 coordinate 1,143,261, forward strand.
GGTGGGCTAAGATTTAATCTTTCTGCTTTTTACTCCAATCTGCTTCGGGGAAAACAGACAGGACACGGCCAGTCCAAGAAGACGATACCTCAGCTAACAAAAGAACAATAGGCAGGTAATTAGCAGTGATCATCTATGAATAGGACAGGACTGACCGATAATGGGGGAGCAGGTCGTTACAGACGCTCTACTTCAAAGGTGTTTACCCACAGGTGAGAGTAGCTGTGATTAGAGGGGAGGAACCGGGTCAATCCCAACTCCTCCCAACTGGTGTTTATCTACGCTGTGTGCTGAGTGTAATCTTGTTCACTGACGAAGCCTTTTGGATGAGAGGCGAAACGTTTGGAGACCTCAACTACCAAGTACAGAAGATGACTCAAGTACCTTCTTTGAAGATGGACAACTCCTGTACGACTGAGAACTTACACAGACATATATATATATATATATATATATATATATATATATATATATATAAAACTCTTTCTCACCCTCCGCGGGCGGTCTCTTTTTCCCCCAAGCTCGGGTCCTCTACCAGAGGCCTGGGAGCTTGAGGGTTCTGCGCAGTATCTTTGCTGTTCCTAGAACTGCACTTTTCTGGACCGAGATGTCTGATGTATTTCCTGGGATCTGTTGGAGCCACTCCTCCAGTTTGGGGGTCACTGGAGGAGTGGCCAAACGACCACGGGCACCACTGATGCCTTCACTCTCCAGGCCTTCTCTAGCTCTTCTCTGAGCCCCTGGTATTTCTCTAGTTTCTCGTGTTCCTTTTTCCTGATGTTGAAGTCGCTTGGTATTGCTATGTCAACCACCACGGCTTTCCTCTGCGCTTTGTCCACCACTACAATGTCCGGTTGGTTCGCCATTACCATTCTGTCCGTCTGTACCTGGAAGTCCCACAGGATCTTGGCTCGGTCATTCTCTAACACCTTTGGAGGTGTTTCCCACTTTGACCTTGGGGTTTCCAGCCCATACTCTGCACAGATGTTCCTGTACACTACGAGGACTACACGGAATCCATCCAAAGGAAGCGAAAAGAACTGATGCCAGAGCTGAGAGCTGCCAGGGAAAGGGGGGAGATTGCCTACTTGCGCTATGATAAACTCATTGTACGTCCGCGCACCAGTACACCAAATCAAGTATAAACACAGGAAAAGCGTATGGATTTTGGTATGTAAAAAGCACATAACTTCACATGTCCTGTAATACATATAGTTCTATAGGAAGCATCGACTTGGACCTTTCATTAAGGAGAATTGCTGAAGCAAATAACCAGGATTTTACATTATCACAATATGACTTACAGAACACTGAGATCGACATCGACCCTGAAAATAACTTCTTTACTAGAGCTACTAATGACTGTCAATATTATACAGAGGATCTTTACAATAGTAAACTTAAGAACATTAAGGCATTCACTGTAATCCACTTCAATAGTCGTAGCCTCTATGCAAACTTTAACCACATCAAAAGCTTCTTAAAACAGTTTTCTAAACCATTTAGTGTAATTTTAATCACAGAAACATGGATTAATAATGACAGAGAAATTGAGTTTTCTATTGATGGTTATGAATTTATAAGTATGAACAGACGAAACAAGCATGGTGGGGGTGTAGCTATGTTTGTAGACTCCAACTATAGTTATAAAGTAATGGAAAATAAGACTATGGTAGTGGATGATGTACTTGAATGCCTTACTGTAGAAATTACAAGGCAAAAAAAGAAAAATATTATTGTAAGTTGTATTTATAGAACACCTGGCTCTGATATAGATGTTTTTTCTAATTGGATGGAGGAGCACTTTTCAGGTTTAAATCATAAAGTCATGTTTGTGGGGGAGACCTTAACATCGATCTGTTAAACCCATATAAACACAAAAAGACTGACGAATTTATAAATACTTTATTTAGTATAGGTCTGTTTCCTCTAATAACTAAACCGAGTAGAATCACAACCCACAGTGCGACTTTGATTGATAACATTTTCTCAAATTAAATAGATAGTGATACAGTCAGTGGATTAATGATAAATGATATTAGTGATCACCTGCCAGTTTTGTATTGTACAAACATGGATATTTAAATATTGATGATGAAAAAATGTATTGGTTTAGAAGGGTAAACACAGAAAAAACTATGGATGCATTTAAAAAGGAACTATTAGCTCAAGACTGGAGTATTGTATACAGAGAGAATGATACTAATAAGGCATATGATGAGTTTACGCAAATATTTCATAAAGTATATGACAAAAATTGCCCAATGAAAAAACATTGTAAAAACAGAAAGTGTAAAGAAAAACCATGGATGTCTAAGGGATTACTAAATGCATGCAAGAAAAAAAATTCACTCTACAAAAATGTATAAATGATAGAACAAAAGAAGCTGAGGATAAATATAAGAAATATAAAATAAACTGACAGGTATCATTAGAAAATGTAAACAGGATTATTATAATAAGTTGTTAGATAGCAATAAGAATAATATTAAAGGTTTATGGAATATCTTAAATAGTATAATTAGAAATAAACCAAGATCGATTAATTATCCAAAATATTTCAAAGATGAGGATAACACTTTAATAATATGAATGAAGTAGTCGATACATTTAATAAATTCTTTGTAGATGTTGGACCGAATCTTGCTGCAAAAATTACAAATGTTGAGAACTTTAATTGTGAACTGATAGACACAAATCCTCTGTCCATGTTCCTCAAACCTGTGGAGGAAAAGGAGATACTGGACATTGTTAAAGGGTGTAAAAATAAAACCTCGACAGATTACCATGACATGGATATGAAAACTTTAAAAACTGTTATTGAAAGTATCTCTAAGCCGTTAACATACATCTGTAACCTATCGCTGCAAACTGGACAATTTCCTGATGGTATGAAAGTAGCAAAGGTGATTCCTCTGTTCAAGGCAGGAGATAAACATCTCTTCACAAACTACAGGCCTGTTTCCCTTTTACCGCAATTCTCAAAAATCTTAGAGAAGGTTTATAACTCTAGACTTGACAGCTTTATTGAAAGGTGTAATTTACTCTCGGACAATCAATTTGGTTTTAGGAATAATCACTCAACTTCACACGCTCTCTTTGATATAATTGAAGAAATAACTAATGCTGTAGATAACAAGAAATATGCCATAGGGTTATTTATTGACCTGAGTAAAGCGTTTGATACAATAAACTATGAAATACTAATTAATAAACTAGAACATTATGGGATTAGGGGGGTAGCTCTACAGTGGGTTACCAGTTATTTAAAAAATAGAAAACAATGTGTGAAAATAGGTGATTATCAGTCGAGTTGTCGACAAATTGTGTGTGGTTTACCTCAAGGTTCCATTCTGGGCCCAAAATTGTTTAATATGTACATCAACGACATTTGTAAAACGTCTCAAGTACTTAAATTTATCTTGTTTGCTGACGATACAAATATTTTTGCATCAGGTGACGACTTACAGCAACTGTGTCGGATTGTTAACTTGGAACTCAAAAGTGTCAATAAGTGGTTCAAACAAAATAAATTATCTCTAAATCTGAGTAAAAGCAAAATGATGATATTTGGCAACTGTAATTCCAATGCTCAGGAAGCAATTCAGATAGAGGGTGTTGTCATAGAGCGAGTGCATGAAATCAAATTCCTTGGTGTTATTATAGATGACAGAATTACTTGGAAAGCTCATATTAAATATATATCTACGAAAATTTCTAGAAGCATTTCAGTAATAGCAAAAGCAAAGCACATTTTAAACATCAAAGCTCTACATATCTTATACTGTTCTCTGATTTGCCATATTTATATTATTGTACTGTGGTTTGGGGTAGTACTTATAAAAACACATTAAAACCAATAGTATTGTTGCAAAAAAGAGCTATCCGAGTAATTCATAAAGTTGGTTTTTGGACCACACAAACTCATTATTTTTAAAATCAAAGATCATGAAGTTCTGTGACATTGTTGAGTTCCAAACTGTACAGATGTTATACAAAGCAAGATACAAACTGTTGCCAGGCCAAATACAAAGAAGGTTCCAAGAACGTACTGGTTGTTATGAATTACGTGACGAATTAAACTTTAGGATTCAGAAACATAGCTCAACTTTGAAAAGTTTTAGCCCAACAGTTAATGGTGTACAATTGTGGAATAAACTGGAAATGGAGTTGAAACGAAGTCCAAATATCAACCTGTTCAAATATAAATACAAACAAAAGACTTTTGAAATATACAGAGAACAAGAAATGTGTTGCCACTAGGAGGCGCAGTAGGATCAATTATCTATAATCAAGGAAGAGTGTTGCTGCTTGGAACGGTTGTCATTCTATTGCTCAAATTTACAAATTGAGAATTAGGGTAGGCAAGTTATGAATCTGTTGAGAGGGATCCTCCCAACGGGCTCAAAACCTTGTCTTTTAATGCACCACTCAGCATAGGAACATCATCTACAAAATCAGCTGTTAGGGCAGCTGGGTGGGGGTTTGTTGAGGGGGAGTTACTGCCCTCTTCAACTGGCCCGTTCTACACCTGGCTTTTTAATGCACCTCATTATGCAGGGCTTACATCACACTTCACATATAACTCAATTAAACAAATATAATAATAATGATAAATAAACCCGAATTAAATTATATTAAGGATGGTATTGACAACTGGGAAGTAGCAAGATCTCAGAATATAATATGTATTAATGCACCTTTAATAATGATAATTAATGATAATTAAACCCAAATTATTTTATATTGAGGATAGTAATGACAACTGGGAAGTAGCAAGATCTCAGAGTATAATATGTATGAATGCACCTTTATAACATAAAAGTAGCACATTCTTTTGTTCTTTATTTTGCTGTTGTTTTGTCTTATTCTTCATCATTTATTGTTACTTTGCCCTATGTTCCTTTGTTTATGATTTGCTACCTTGTAAATATTAAATGTAATGTTACTATTTTTATTTTGGGTGGGCGCTTATAAGCCTTTGGCTTCAGCCCACTCCCTTTGAGCAGGTTAACTGCTCAAACAAATAAACAAATAAACACTATGCCAGCCACTTGGTTATGGCGCTCCATGTAAGCTTTCCCTGCCAGCATCTTGCACCCTGCAGTTATGTGCTGGATTGTCTCATTGGCCTCTTTGCACAGTCTACACCTGGGGTCTTGTCTGGTGTGATAGATCTGGGCCTCTATTGCTCTGGTACTCAAGGCCTGCTCCTGTGCAGCCATGATGAGTGCCTCTGTGCTGTCCTTCAGGCCAGCTCTGTCCAGCCATTGGTAGGATTTCTTGATATCTGCCACTTCAGTTATGTTTCGGTGGTACATGCCGTGTAGGGGCTTGTCCTCCCATGACGGGACCTCCAGCACCTCATCTTCTGTTCCCCATTGTCTGAGACATTCACTGAGCACGTCATCTGTTGGAGCCTTGTCCTTGATGTACTTGTGGATCTTGGATGTTTCATCCTGGATAGTGGCTCTCACGCTCACTAGTCCTCTGCCTCCTTCCTTACGGCTAGTGTACAGTCTCAGGGTGCTGGATTTGGGGTGGAACCCTCCATGCATGGTTAGGAGCTTCCGTGTCTTAACATCCGTGGTCTGTATCTCATCCTTTGGCCAGCTTATTATTCCTGCAGGGTATCTAAGTGAAGTACCATCAGAAAGTCTGCTAGAAGATGTGAATGCAGCTCTGCAAGCAATTCCTACATCAACCACTGAAACCAATGAGCTGGTATACTGCACAGCAGCAGTGATCCTAGAGACGCTTGGCTATCGTAAGAGCAACCATGAGATGAAATACCCACCATGGAAAAGAAGGCTGGAGGCTTACATCAAGGCAGCGCGGAGAGAAGTGAGTCAATTGACAGAGGCCTTGAAAGGTGCTATGAAAAAGCAAGTACCCAAAAAGTACAGCCAGATGCCCATACCTGAAGCCTTGGAAACTGCCAAACAAAGGCTCCAAGCCTTGGACAGCCGCCTAAAGAGGTGCACGAGAGACAACGAAGCCAGACGAGTAAACAGGCTGTTCGCAACTCAACCAGCGAAAGTGTACGCTCAATGGCAGGGACACACTAGCAGAGCAGACCCTCCAAGGCTGGAAACTGAACAGTACTGGAAAGGAATATGGGAGAAGGAGGCAGCACACAACAGTGATGCACAGTGGCTGGTGGCTCTGAGAGAGGACCACAGCAACCTCCCTGAACAGAATCCAGTTACCATCACAGTGACAGACATCCAAGAAAGAGTCTCAGGTATGAAAAACTGGACAGCACCAGGCCCTGACATGATACACGCCTACTGGCTAAAGAAACTCACGGCACTCCATGAGCGCTTGGCAGCACAAATGAACCATATGCTGAGAGATGGGAATCACCCTGAATGGTTAACCGAAGGGCGCACAATCCTGATCCTGAAGGATCCCTCAAAGGGTACAGTCCCATCCAACTATCGGCCAATAACTGCCTCTCCACAATGTGGAAGCTCATGTCCGGCACCATAGCGGCTAAGATAAGCGGGCATATGAATCAATACATGAGCACAGCTCAGAAGGGAATCGGTAAAGATACCAGAGGTGCCAAACACCAGCTCCTGGTAGACAGAACAGTCGCTCGAGACTGCAGAACCCGACACACTAACCTGAGCACTGCCTGGATTGATTACAAGAAGCCTACGACTCAATGTCACATACTTGGATCATTGAATGCTTGGCACTATACAACATCAACAGGACTCTAAGAGCCTTCATTGCAAACTCGATGAGGTTGTGGAAAACCACCCTTGAGGCCAATGGCAAGCCACTTGCACAAGTCTCCATCAAATGTGGCATATACCAAGGAGACGCCCTGTCCCCACTGCTGTTCTGCATAGGTCTGAACCCCCTCAGCCAAATAATCAACAAGACTGGCTATGGATACCGACTCAGGAACGGGGCCACCATCAGTCACCTCCTCTACATGGATGACATCAAGCTGTACGCTAAGAATGAGCGAGACATCGACTCACTGATCCATACCACCCGGATATACAGTGCAGACATTGGGATGTCATTCGGACTAGAGAAGTGTGGTCGGATGGTGACTAAGAGAGGGAAGGTAGTCCACACAGAAGGGGTCTCACTCCCAGAAGGAACAATAGCAGACATTCCGAGGTACAAGTACCTCGGAATCCCACAAGCAAATGGCAACCTCGAAGAGGTGACAAGGAAAGCGGCTACGGCCAAATACCTCCAACGTGTAAGGCAGGTCCTAAGAAGCCAGCTCAATGGCAAGAACAAGTCCCGGGCAATAAACAGCTACGCCCTGCCAGTAATCAGATACCCTGCAGGAATAATAAGCTGGCCAAAGGATGAGATACAGACCACAGATGTTAAGACACGAAAGCTCCTAACCATGCATGGAGGGTTCCACCCCAAATCCAGCACCCTGAGACTGTACACTAGCCGTAAGGAAGGAGGCGAGGACTAGTGAGCGTGAGAGCCACTATCCAGGATGAAACATCCAAGATCCACAAGTACATCAAGGACAAGGCTCCAACAGATGATGTGCTCAGTGAATGTCTCAGACAATGGGGAACAGAAGATGAGGTGCTGGAGGTCCCGTCATGGGAGGACAAGCCCCTACACGGGATGTACCACCGAAACATAACTGAAGTGGCGGATATCAAGAAATCCTACCAATGGCTGGACAGAGCTGGCCTGAAGGACAGCACAGAGGCACTCATCATGGCTGCACAGGAGCAGGCCTTGAGCACCAGAGCAATAGAGGCCCAGATCTATCACACCAGACAAGACCCCAGGTGTAGACTGTGCAAAGAGGCCAATGAGACAATCCAGCACATAACTGCAGGGTGTAAGATGCTGGCAGGGAAAGCTTACATGGAGCGCCATAACCAAGTGGCTGGCATAGTGTACAGGAACATCTGTGCAGAGTATGGGCTGGAAACCCCAAGGTCAAAGTGGGAAACACCTCCAAAGGTGGTAGAGAATGACCGAGCCAAGATCCTGTGGGACTTCCAGATACAGACGGACAGAATGGTAATGGCGAATCAACCGGACATTGTAGTGGTGGACAAAGCGCAGAGGAAAGCCGTGGTGGTCGACATAGCAATACCAAGCGACTTCAACATCAGGAAAAAGGAACACGAGAAACTAGAGAAATACCAGGGGCTCAGAGAAGAGCTGGAGAAGGCCTGGAGAGTGAAGGCATCAGTGGTGCCCGTGGTCGTTGGGGCACTCGGGGCAGTGACCCCCAAACTGGAGGAGTGGCTCCAGCAGATCCCAGGAAATACATCAGACATCTCGGTCCAGAAAAGTGCAGTTCTAGGAACAGCAAAGATACTGCGCAGAACCCTCAAGCTCCCAGGCCTCTGGTAGAGGACCCGAGCTTGGAGGAAAAAGAGACCGCCCGCGGAGGGTGAGGAAGAGTTTTTTTTTATATATATATACTGTATATATATATTAATCCTTTTGAGCACAATGTCTTGTTTTTGTTTTCCAATGTAAAAAATGTTTGAAATACTTTTCTGCTTCAAATTAATAAATAAAAGGAAAAAAATAAAGCTAAAGCTCCGTTGGACCCGGAAGGAGAGCGATGACATCATCACTTAACTTATACCATGGTCAGTGACAATTCTAATTATAAATGGTGCATATAGCTGCACAGTTAAATCTGAGGGACCATGATATAAGCAGATTAAATAAAGAAGAGTCCGCTGTGCTCGTGGTGTTCTTGACTCCACGTCCTGCATTAAAACTGCATAATACACGGCTCTCCGTTGTTTAATCCTTACTCACGTGAGTGCACGGGAAAGACACGCAGTAAACGCATTAAAAACGTGTTTCTTCTCCTCAGAGCCCTGAGCTGCTTTCTTTAATCCGCTGTAAACAGCTTCAAAAAGCCAAACTTAACAACTTCGTATTGAACCGACGAGCCACGCCCACTTTTCTTCATTCACAAATACCCAACTAAAGAGTTCAGAGTTCAGTCTGTTTGTCCATAAACAGCCACACAGCGGTGTGAACGAGTCTATATTTTGTATTTTAACTCCTACATATTAAATGTTTGGAATATTTGGAAATGAATGTGGTAAAAAAGTAGAGCAATAAAGAATAATTCTAGGCTATTTATTTCAACAGTTTTTTTTAATTTATTTTTAAAAAAAAATTGCTTTTTAAAGTACTGATAACAGCACTGTTAAAGTGCAATGAGGAGTATCAATAAATCCTTATTTGATACCAATCCCTAATTATGAATATACAGTGCCTTGCGAAAGTACTAATACACCTTCAACTTTTGCACATTTTGTCATGTTTACAACCCTAAACGTAAAGATTTTATTTTGAATGTTTTACAGAAAGTTCACACACAAGTAACAGACAACGAAGTGAAAGCAAAATGATACATGACTGTTATTTTCAAAAAATAGAAAAGTGAAAAGTGGGGCGTGCATACGTTTTCATACAACATGACTTAATACTTTGTGGAACCCCTTTTTCTGCAATAACAGCAGCAAGTCTTCTGGGGTATGACTACAAGGTTTGCACATGTAGAGACTGACATTTACCCATTCCTCTTTACAAAACAACTCAAGCTCTGTCAAATTAGAAGGAGAGCGTTTGTGAACAGCAGTTTTCAGGTCTTTCCACAGATTTTCAATAGGATTTAGGTCAGGACTTGACTGGGTCATTCTAACACATTAATATGTTTGTTTTAAACCATTATATTGTAGATTTAGCTTTCTTACCAGTGGTCTCCTTTTCGGTCTGTTAGTTTAGGTGGATGGCCGTGTCTTGGTAAGTTCGCAGTGGTGCTATACTCTTTCCATTTCCGAATGATAGATTGAACAGTGCTCCGTGAGATGTTCAAATCTTGGGAAATCTTTGTATAACTTAATGCTGCTTTAAACTTCTCCACAGCTTTATCCCTGACCTCTCTGGTGTGCTCCTTGGACTTCATGATGTTGTTTAGTGACCAATACACTCTGACCATAGCTCTGAGGCCCTCACAGAACAGCTGTAATTATACTGAGAGTAGATTACACACAGGTGGCTCTATTTAATGGTTAGGGCAAGGTGTGAACATTCTGCAGTCATTAGGAATGTTATAAAGGCAATTTAATGCACTCCGGAAATGCTGTATGAATACTTATGCACGCCCCACTTTTCACTTTTCTATTTTTGAAAAATAACAGAATCATGTATCATTTTGCTTTCACTTCACAGTTGTCTGTTACTTGTGTGTGAACTTTCAGTAACAAATTCAACATCAAATCTTTATGTTTAGGGTTGTAAACATGACAAAATGTGCAAAGTTCAAGGTGTATTAGTGCTTTCGCAAGGCACTGTACTTTCCAGTAAATAAAAATACAAAGACACGGCGAGGAGCAAAATGGTGCAGCAGCCCAAAAATACTTAAAAACTGACGATGCTAACCAGGAAGCTAGTGAAGCTAACATTAGCTTCATGCTACGTTAGCTAACGAGTGCCGACTTTTGCTTCAACTGAACAATTTGCTGAAAAAAACATCCACATGGACCCGGTTTTGGCTTGACTTTAGTGACGTGGGATAAATATGTTCATAGTCCACCAGAAAATGGCTAAAAATAGAGAAAAACTATGATTCCCATGAGAGCGTTTCTTCCCCTCGTATGACATGTTGCCGTCTGTTTCTATACAGGCAATTTGACAGTTGAAATGCACCATCTGTTCAAGGCACACTCAAAATGTAAAAATTGACTTGAATGAAATTTTATTTTCCCGTATTCCTTTGATATTTGAATTGTGTGGATATGGCTGATAGAAACTATTCATGCAAACAAATCTTTATTAACTTTGTCTGTTTTTATTTTAGATATTGATGAATGCAGCAAAACTCCAGATATTTGTGGTTTTCTGGGCGTTTGCACAAATGTCCCAGGATTATTTCACTGCTCCTGCCTAGAAGGCTCTTACCCTAACACTGGAGTGCTGTGGACCATGGGTGTAACATACTGTAGAGGTACCATGTCACTATCATACAAATGTGCTAATCGATATGTAATGCTGTTTTACATTGTTCTTTAGCTATTACTGACATCGTCCCTCCAGAGGTAAGCATTACAAATGTATGACAATTAACTGGGACAACAAACTCAAATATGAAAGTTACATGACCTCACTTATTTGAAAGCTTCACTGCAAGTCACATACAACTATAGAAAAATATCCAGAAATATCCCGTAAGAGTTCAATTAAAATCGGCCTTAGTGCGTCTTGTGTTCATAAAATAACATAATTTCCTCCATAACAATGAAAGAAAAGGATTCAAATGTATAAACAAGATTCAATTGGAAATGTAGCTTTGAACTGAGGGCCATTTGTCCATAAATAAGTCAGTTCTTGTAGTTAATTTTGCCATTGAGTAATAAAGGAGACTGAGGTTTAAGCCAGGAGATCGTGATCATTGTCTTAGCTATGAAAAGAAGTACTTTTAATGGGGGAAACATTTCAATTTGATCTATAGTTCCATCCATCCATCCATTTTCTTCCACTTGTCCGTTGCCGGGTCGTGGGGGCAGCCGCCGGAGCTGCCCATATCACATTGCACCAGCCCCCCATGGCTCCTTCTGCAGGTGGTGGGTCCACGGAAGGACGGCCTCACGGTTCAAACCGGGCCTGTTGGTCTCTCCTAGGGGGCTACCAGTGTAGGCAGACACTGGAGGCAATGTGGGTGAAGTGCCTTGCCCAAGGACACAACGACAATGTGCACAGTCAGGAGGCGGGATTCGAACCCACGACCTTCCGATCATGAGACGGCCCGCTCTACCATCTGCGCCACTGTCGCCCCCATCTATATGATCTATAGTTGTCAGGGAAAATTCCCAATATAGTTACATTTGATTCTAAGTGAATGACAACTCCTAGACAATTGTTCATTTCACCTTTGTCTTTTCTTTTATTCATTTTGGGCAGTCCTAAAATACATGAGCACGGTCTGCCACAAACCTCTCCAACATCGCTCTGAAGTTTTACCAAACTTTGACAAAAGGAGTTCTAAGAAAAAGCCAGTACAATTTTAGTTTTCCATTCAAACTCTCTAAGGACCGGACTTGTTGTCTTCTTATGACCCTGCCACAATGTCTGTCCTCTGTCCTTGCAGACCGATATACAGTATGATAATGTCACACTTAGATAAAGTCCTGAAACAGGTTCTAAACAGCACATTTACAAAGTAAACGTTCAGGGAGAATGTGTCTTGCTGGAAACAAGGAGAAGGTTATTAGTTGGGATGCACGATCTGATAATGGAGATACGATATCAGGAAACTGCTACAAATATCCGATACTAAACCGATACCAGTTTTGGCTCTCACAGCTTTAATAACACAACTTTCACTGACTAAGGCTATATCCACACGAAGACAAAACACTTATAATTTTAGAATCTTTCTTTGTAAACACGGAGCCAGCTCAGGAAATGTGTACATCCACAAGAAGCCTGTCATGTCTGTAAAACTGCTGCGGGTCATCTACCACGCCTGCGGGTGGCGCTGTGCCGCTACCACAGGTAATAGAACAAAATGTACAAAGTGTAAGCGCAGTAAAATTTTGTGGAATGGAAACAGTGAAACCGTAGAGTGTTACCCCAACACTGAACATTACATATCTCTCCCAGTTATCCACTTTATCAAACTGGACCACCGTTTTTCATGAAGGCTTTTTTCTTTTTCGGGTTTTAATTCACATCCCTCCACTTTGTAATGATATTCCATATAACAAAAGCTGAATTTTTAGCTTTAAAGATACATTTCTTCACTAAAACAATGACTAGGTTAGCTAATTGCTTCCATTTTGATTTTCCAAGAAACCCGAACACCACTGAAGGCAGACCATGAAAACCATCTTCCAATGAACAAACAAATCTTCCCCACTTTTTTTTATAGTTCTATATGGCCAGGTTATCACTAATTTTTGATCGAGATAAAACTTATTTATACTTGTATTTTCTAATTATATTATATTCTGCTTGTTTGTATGATCTAATGATAGACTTGTTCTTTTCAGAATCAGACTGCAGAAATGACATTCCTTCGGCGAGTGGACTCACAACTCAGAGACAATCTCCTAAAAGGGCTCATTCTCCCAGATGTGGTCAGAACAGATTTGCTTCTATGAAAATCCAAATACACATGATGTATTTTGGAAGCTTATTCAAGATGTTGAAAGTTCTAATCTTGTCTTTAATATTTAGGCCTGAGCCGGACGCAGTCCCCGGCAAGGGACTATTGTTTATGTGTGGTTTCTTCTTCATAATTTTTTTTCCCGGAAATGATCGTACTTTTGACCCGCTAAACGTTGCCGAACACTCACCAAATTTGGCGGAGCCATTCGGGTGTTGTGAAAATTTATGGAAATAGACAAATTGGCCACGCTCAAAACAAAATGGCTCCACAGCACCCCCTCTTCGAATGAAAACATGCATTTTTGGGCGTAGGCCCAAACCCTTCGGTACAGTGAAAGGGCACATCAGGACAAACCAAAAACTGAATTGGATCGCCATGCCCGGACGCACAGGGACTCGGCCATCTTAACTTGCAAGTGGCTTGATAAGTGGCCCGCCCATCCTCCGTGAAAATAGCCTGAGTTCTTATTTTGGCAGCATGTTGGCCTCTGTCAGTGTTTGTCCTGAAATTCGTCAGTTTTCCCAAATTCCCCCTTTATTCACAAACGCCACAGTTTTAGACTCATACATATTTATACTACCCCTCTGTTACAGAAAGAAGCTTTAATTTGAACGTTTTTGGCTCCAAATTCAGATTTTCTTGGACTGTACAATCACAGGAAGTTCAGGTAGGCTGTTTCCTGTCCATCTTTCTGTGTGTTCCTCGTACTATATGGGTCTCACCAAAAAAATTCCTTCATCTATCGAGAGTTCTGCGGGGCTGGAACACCTTTTCAGATCTTTAGGCGCCCAGGGAATTAGCCTTAATTACAAAATGTTTCAATAAATATTGCCTGAAAAGTGTTTCATAAGATTCATTTAAAATTTGCTGTGTTGTTGCCTAAGCCCGTGTAGCTCCATTGGTAGAGTGCAGGGTTCCCTTCCATTAGATTGCCGGTTCAATCCAAACCATGACTTTTGTTTTCTTTTTTTTGTTTGACTCGGTACCTACTGGGAAGAACCTGAATTGGTGCCTATGGTCCCACCCTCATTAAAACGAGGAAATGACCCAGACATTGTCTGAGCCTAGACTACATGAGCACAAGGCGTTTCATAAGATATTTGTCAGTTCGGCTGTAACATTTGCTGTGCTTGTGTAGCTACATAGGTACAGTGCTGGGTTCCCAACCATGAGACTCCTGGATCATTTCTGACCTTGACTTTTAAAAAAAATTTTTTTTTATTACTTATTATAACTTATTACCTACTGGGACGAACATAAATCGGTGCCTATGGTCCCACCCTCATGAAAAACGTGGAAAGAACGGTTTCAATATATGTAGAACTAAAGAGAAAGAACTGGGGGATAGTAGGGAAACAATTGAGGCAACACTGCGGACAATTTTAAAACAATATATGGGGGGATGACCTGAAATGACCTCTCTCCTCCAGTGGTATGCACGAGTAGGACATAAATCATCACCTAAGGTCCCACCCTCATTAAAAACGGGGAATGAACCTCCAGTGGGGTGATGGGCACCTGTCATCTGTCCAGGTGCTCATCCGAAACCAGTAAAGTGGTAAGAGGTCTTATGCCAAACCGGATGTGCGTCAGCGTCCGCCATGATAAGAAGCGTCCGAATTGGTCTGCCAATTAGGATGGAGTTAGGGAAAGTGGCCTATTTGCTAACTATCATAGCCACTTTAGCATAGGGAGCTCTGACGCTAACTCATTGGCGATTAGGAGCTATGTGCCATCCCATAAGCCACTGGGCCAATCTCCCCACCCCCTCGCCCCCACCCTCGAGTGATTCATGCGCAACCACTGTTGATTGACAGGTGCACATTTGATAATAATAATACAAAAAAATAAGATTCTGCACAAGCCAAACTTTATAAAAGTGACAAAATACATGTTAGAGTCACCACAGCACAGGTTTTAAAGAACCTCCTCAGTAAATGGCCTAAATGAAGGCAGTTTGTGCTTTTGCTTTCATTTAGTAGAAACTTAAAGGAGCTATATCTTGCAAAATCGACTTTTTGGAGCTTTTAGCCATGTTGTTATGCTATTTCCTTTTCAAAAACACCCCCAGAGCCGTTTTTGGCTTCATTCACGCAGTTCTAAGTAATCCTCCTGAATCCTGCTCTCTGAGCAGCTGTTCCGCCCTCTCCTGGTAAACGACTGAGTTGTTCAGTTGTGTCATCACAAAGGAACAGAAGTGCTCGCCGTCTGTAATGTAATGCCTTATGGCCTGATCTCAATTTATAAAACAGCTTTTTCATTATTTTTGTTGTAAGAGAGAAACCGGAGGTTCCATGGATCTGAGCAGAAGTCTTGTTTTTGAAGACTGAGCTCTTTCTAACCTACTCTGGACACCGCCTGTTCTTTTTCTTACCCAACGATAATGTCACGGATGTGCGTTTGGCTACGAGAGGAATAGGACTATTCAACCTTTTTAAAGAAGAGTACACTCGCCAGAAGTTGGAATTTCTTTCTGGGATTCAGCGACTCTATCAACCAACCTGATGGATGCTTGGTGAACCTTGGCCAGAATCAAAGTGGTTTAACTTTTATAACCAACGCGATCCCAAAACCCGATGGGGAGGCCAGGCTGAGCGGTGAGTCAATCAAAACGCGTGTTAGCGTGTGTGTTAGCGTGTGTGTTAGCCATTTAAGAAACTGTGTTGCACATGTCAACTCCTTATAACTGCATTATGTGAAGTAACTTCACTTTTTGCAGCGATATTTATATTTATAATACTGCAAATGAGAAATGAGCGGAGAGAGGGACGGAGTTAACTGAATCGAAGCGTCTTGTCTTCCGGGTAGGGAAATACCCCCCAAAATACTTATATTCTCTCAAAAATGAGTACTCCATAGTGATACAATATATCATATAAATGCCTATACTTTACTTTGGAATGGCTAAAATAGCATGATACAGATCCTTTAAGCCACATGGCTAATTTGCATACTGTAGCTTTATGAAACTGCTGTTGAGATAAAATAAAGGGAAATGTGAAGGATCATTTGGAGGTTTCTTTTTTTTTGCCTTAAATGTCTTTATTTGGACACTATGTTGTTGTTGGCCCAATATACAGTAGGTGGCGGTATGCGTTTTTGTTTGGCCTGCACTGAACTTTAAAGAAGAAGAACAGCTGTTGGTGATGTCACTTCCCCTTCCCCTGGGTAAGGACGGTGGAATTGGGCAAATGCTGCTGAAGCTCTAGTTCACTAACTGCATAGAGATCAGTGGAACAGTTGACCCCATGAAAGGTTAAGGATTAGTTGCTAGTGTTAGTACTTAGAGGCTACAATTTAATGGTTTTGTATGCAGCCCTTATTTTTTTTATTTTTTTGGACTTTGGACTTTTGCACTTTTTTACAGGAAGATGCAAGCTACAAACATCATGCCTTTTATATGGTTCACTGCACATATCGTCCGAGGCTGTGAAGCTCCATAGGTAGAGCACTGGGACTGCTGTCTCATAACCATGAGACTGCTGGATCAATCCCAGCCTTGATTCTAGTTTTTATATTTTATTTTGGACTTCAACTTTTTTACAGCATGCGCATGTGCACTGTGCAGCTATCAGGCTTGGTCTGGAGTTCAGGTTGCTTTAGTGTAGGTGTTGCTTGTACCAGGATAGGGGCCTTTTACATGGGCCACTGCACACATTGTCCAAACCTAAATTAGATAAGCGCGGGGCGTTTCATAAGATATTTATCATTTCTGCTGTGATAAAGTTGTGGCTGTGTAACTCCATAGGTAGAGCACTGAGTTTGCAACCATGAGATTGCTGGATCAATCCCAACCTTGACTTTTTTTTAATTAACTTTTTAACTTTTAATTTGTAACTATTTGACAGGTGTTGCTCGTACCAGCGTAGGGGCCTTTTACATGGGCCACTGTACACGTACATGTATATTAGGTACCTCCGCGTGCTCTTGTATTTGCTGAACACTGAGTAACAGCTTTACATGTTTGGCGATATTTATTGAACCATTTTGTAATCATGGCAAATTCGCCTGTCAGCCCAAAGCTTCCAGTGGGTGTTCTAGCCCTGCAGTACCCACAGAATCGGTGCCTATACTACAAATAGAAGTATGCAAAAAGGACTTCTGTGTAATTTAGCTCATCTGTCCAGATGCTGTTTTGCCTGCTGGCTTCTCCCGAGTATTGCAGTTCACTGGCCATAGAAGGTATTTCAAATATAAAACGAGTGAAAAGCACCGGAAACGTGAGGCCGGGGCCCTGAGGCTGAAGAAAGAGTGGCCTGGCACCAGAGATCCCTGGGGCAAGAGTAAGGCCGGAGTCTGATGACGGAAAGGCGAGAGTGGGCCAGAGCAAGAGTTATCAGAGAGCACACAGGTTGTGTGTGAAAACGAGGGGAGAGCAGGTTTGGGCGAGAGCGGGGGCAGTAGCAAGGGGGGCATTCGCAAAGGGGGGGCTGAGCCAGGGGCGAGGGCCTCTATCGCCGCTTGTGGCTTTAATCTGTTTTGTTTCTCCTACTTTTGCAGATGGTCGCAAACTGTTTGTCAGTGTGCATGGTATGTTCTAAAGACGTAACAACATAACATTTGAATATTTGACACTACTTTGAGTGACTTGTTATCACATAACACACGCAGGAGGTTGCAGGTGTGGGCCACAGGGTGGACCCTGTCCGAGTGAGCAGTGCAGGGGACAGGGAGAGCGGCAGTTTGATCCAGGACATTATCAAACTTTTGATGATCACATTGGTGCCGCCTGATCGTAACCAGACCATAATACAGGTCACCACACAAACCCTGGGTGAGAATGACTCCTTTTACTGTGTACTTTAAAGCAGTTTTTCAATGGGATTCTCATTGTTTTAATGCTGTAGACTTGACTCTGTACGCCTTTGGACCTGGAATTAACAAATCAAGCAGCACTTCACTATCTGCCAATGGAAACTCGATGGAAATCAACTTGAAGAGTTTGGGCAGAAACAACAATGGTAAGTTCTTACATTGAGCGTGAATTTACTCAAAGTATTTGCAGTGGGAATCCTAATGCTGTAGTTTTTCTAATCTGTTTAACAAATACCTTTGTAGATATCATTAATCAGTTTTACATTTGCCCCGAGTTACAAGTGCCATAAACATAGAATCATAACCATTTTAAATGTAACATATCATAATAATAATGGCTTACAGTTGTACAGACTGCATTTACAGGAGCCAACCTCTCATAAAGGATGGAAAGCACTTTGGTTCAGCAGCTGCTGATGTAAAGATGGATTGATGATTGATCACCATCCATCCATCCGTCTTCGTCCATGTGTCGTGAGGGCAGCCAACCAAGCTTACCTAATCACACCAGCCCCTATGGCTCCTCCTGCAGGTGGTGGGTCCACAGAAGGACGGCCTCATGGTTCTAACCGGGCCTGTTGGTCTCTCATAAGGGGCTTCTGAACCGCTCTTTGTCTGACCCGTCACCTATGACCTGTTTGCCATGGGAGACCCTACCAGGGGCACGAAGCCCCCGACAACAGAGCTCCAGGATCATTCAGGCACTCAAACCCCTCCACCACGTTAAGGTGGCGGTTCTAGGAGAGGGATTGATTACCCAATCAGATTTAAATACATTCTGCAACAATAAACACAAGTCATGTAAATTAAACACTGATGTTGTCACAGACGTCTGAAATTATTATATATCCATCCATCCATTTTCTTCTCCTTATTTGAGTCCGGTTCGCGGAGGCAGCAGTCTGAGCAGAGATGCCCACATTTACCTATCAGCGGACACTTCCTCCAGCTGTTCAGGAGGATCCTGAGGCGTTTATTATAGAACTAAACTTTATTTTGAGAAAAATAACTTCTAAGATACAGTAAATGTATAAAGGCAAAGTCGCTTAAAGTCTCAAAGTCTTTTTGCCTTTCCTTTAAGCTTTGACTAGATTTACAAGAACAATGACTGCATAACCCGTAAACCATTGTTTAACCCATACCCAGGTTTTGCCGCTGTTGCTTTCCTGGTTCTTCATGACACGGAGAGTCTCCTCAGTCATCTGTACTTTGAGACTGAAAACAGGACAGAGATGATGTCAGATGTGATCATCGCAGAGCTCCTCAAAATGAACAACACTGAGCTCACGGAACCGGTCAATTTCACTCTGATGCACAACAAGGTACAGGGACTTTGGACACTCGTTGATGATCATTGTAGAAGTGTCTAAGTCGTGTTGGGGTCTTCTCCCTCAGCTGCTGCCGGAGTCGGGCTTGGTGACCTGTGTGTACTGGAACAGCAGCACACAGCAGATGATGGACTTATTGAGTGGAGGAGGTGATGAGGATGCAGAGGCCTACAGCGGTGAGTGGTCAGAGGAAGGCTGCTGGGTCTCTCACACCAACGAGAACTACACCGTGTGCAGCTGCTCTCATCTCTCCACCTTCGCCCTGATTCTGCAGACTGGAGAGGTATTCTGTTCAGTGACTTGTGCCTTTATATTACAGCAGGCCATCATTCCCTTACCTGCACACTTACAAACACACAAAACATTTAGAAATATTTCAGTATCCAAGCAACCTGACTTAAGTACAGTTCTATGAATATGTGTCGCCCATTTTAAAGGAGCGATTTTACACCTTCCAAAGTCAACTACAGTCTTATGTTAATATTTTACCTTTGCAAAATGGTATCCTGGCGCCGCTTTCACTATAACTGTGTAATTACCTATTGTCTAATACAATAGAAATGCATAAGTGTTTGTTTGTGGTTTCTCCTCAGCCTCCTCCACAAAGTGACTTCCTGGATTGGCTCAACAGGATCTGTGTGATCATTGGACTGTTCTTCTTTGCTCTGGCCATTCTGACCTTCCTCTTATGCAGCTGGAACCCCAAAATCAACAACACGGCACGGCTGCACCTGTGTCTGAACCTGGGACTGTCTCACCTACTGCTGCTGTTCAATGATGTTTATGTGGCTGACAAGGTACGCTAATACAAAAGCAGGCTAAAGCTTTTTTCTTTGTGGAATTGTCCTTGGTTTTACTCAATAATCCTGAACGTTTAGTTTATCCTGTCTCTGGAGCTCAAAATGCTCCTCTGGTACATCTGCATGTTCCATCAGTCCTGGCACATTGTGTTGGCGTTTTGTTGAGCCAAATTGCCAAATATCTTTCCCAGACACAGACATTGTTACAGGCAATACCACAGGCTACCATACTGGGCGGCACGGTAACGCAGCGGTTAGCACTCGTGCTTCACAGCTAGAAGGTCCAGGTTCTATTCCAGGGCCTTTCTCTGGAGTTTGCATAGGTTTCCTCCGTCTCCCCAGGGGACACTGAACACCACAGAGTATGGAGTGAATGTACAATTGATTGACTGCGGAACTTTCCGCAATATAGGGATTTTTTGCAATTACAACACAATTATGCAACTAAATAGGGATTTTCACAATGAAACCTATATAATACAACTTTATATGGAATTTTGCATGTAAAGCAGTATAATACAACTAAATGGGGATTTTCACAATAAAAGCAGTATAATACAACTAAACGGGGATTTTCACAATAAAAGCACTATAATACAACTAAATGGGGATTTTCACAATAAAAGCACTATAACCCTTTAATGTTCTGCTCTGCATTTGGTAGATCACTTTTTGAGTCACTATATCTTATTGAAAAATATGTAGAACTGAACTCAAACTGGTTGGGTCATCTCTACCACTTGGTTGAGGTGTGCTATGCTTAAAACATCCACTAGAGGTCACTTTATTTTTTGACAGTAGCACTTTTCATTCATCTTGCTGCTAGCAGGTTAAAAACTGAAAAATCCCCTCTGACATGTGGACTATTTTTGGCTGCATTTTCAAAGGCGAGTTGGTTTTGTCAACATTTTATATCATCGAACACGTTACTTAACAGAATTATGTAACTTGATTCAAAACAGAAACATGTTATAGTGGTCAAATCATTTTTTTAAAACATGCTTGATCATACGGTTGAGTTGGCACTCCATGGTAAACCTTGGCATGGATTGACAGCTCAACCGTATGGTAACAGTTTGGTGAAGTTATGCTAATTTTAGTCAAATTCACTATTTTCCATGGAATAAAAACACTGCTGTAGTTGCATTGTTATCAATATGTTACAATAATAGTGTTATTATACTTAAATGGTTTAATATGCATGCAAATTTGGGCATCAAGTGCATCGGCACAGCCCGATCAAACCACACTGGCTTACCTTACAGAAGCTAGCTTATGAGCTGAAGACATTTGAGAACAACAAATTTCATATCCTGAAACACTGAAGAGGCACCAAGAGCCCCCAGGAGCTACAGGAAACAAGGAAGGGACAAACGAAAAGGTATCCGGGCAAGACTCACAGCTAAGCCACACATGCCTTCTATTGTTCTGGCTAATGGACGTTCACTGGAGAATGAAAACACCTTAAGTGCTAATGTCTGTGTAAGCTCTCAGTCGTACAGGAGTTGTCCATCTTCAATGAAGGTACTTGAGTCATCTTCTACCACCCTCCTCCTGGTGGTCTTTATCTAAGCTGCGGGTTGAGCGGGACTTTAGTCCGCTGACAAAGCCTTTTGGATGAGAGGCGAAATGTTCGAGACTTCAACTACTGAGTACAGAAGATGACTCAAGTACCTTCATTGAAGAAAGCTTAACTGCTAAGTTCTTCAGAACATTTTGGAGCGGAGGGAGCTGCGGAGGAGGAAGAGGAAGGAAGAGGAGCTGACCAGAGCGGGACACCACGCTCTGAAACAGGGACAAACCCACGAGGCGACGCACTGTTTCAGTTGGTTTCCTCTACCTCCAAAAACATGCTGGTCAGGTTAGGGGTGGCGCACTCAGTCGCACCATCCATTGCTGCCTACAATCAACATATGGATGGCATTGATCTTTCAGACAAGCTGGTCCACCAGTACAAGACCCCTCCAAGTCATGACGCTGGTTCTTCCCCCGTTTGAATACACCCTTGGCCTGTGCATCTACAATACCTGGCTGGTCAACAAACTGGCCAACTGAAGAAAAAAACAATGCCTCTCAAAAGTTATTGCCTGGCTGAGGTCCACAGTTTGAAACAAGTCAACAAGCCAGCACCCAGAGAAAGCAGACCATCATCTACCTCGCCACCACAGATGTCCTGTGAGAAGAAGCAACCAGAAGTTTGCTGCAACAACTATGGACATTTGCCACTTCATACTGACAACCAGGGGCGGTGCAGCCTCTGCCCAAAGGGTGTGTCGAGATAGAAATGTGGGGAGTGCAAGGTTTTTCTCTGCTTGATCGAAGAGAAGGAATGCTTTGCACTATACCATCGAAAGTAACATCGCCAAGGTTCCCATAGGTCTTTTGTTGAAATAAAATGTACTTGACATGAGTTGTTTCCTGGAATTTTTACATTTTCAACTTTGTTTTTGTCTTTGTAGGTATTAAATTATAATTTAATGCTATTATACATATATAATTATGTATTAGGTACTTTTACCATCAAGCCGCATCTCAACCATTTGGTAGAGGTCTTTATTTAAAAAACTGGGGGGTCTATATTTATTTTTGACTGCGGAATTTCTAGTTGTCTCATGTAAAGCGCTTTGTGACTATGTCTGTGAAAGGCGCTATATAAATAAAGTTCTTCCTCTTCTATTGGAAATACTGAAATGTGTCTGAAACATTTTAAAAAGCCTGAATAGTGCACAATATCGGCAGATTTCAGATTCTTGAATGTGATGAGTTCATTCTGCACGATGAGGAGCAAATGACTGTTTTCTCTATTGATTACAATGTATTTCCATAACTTATGTCCCAAAGGAAATGCCTTCACATGATCATTCATATTAGAGTCCAGGTCCTTTAACTGTTTATATCTTTAGCAATAATCTGCATATTCAACAGGAATGTTACCTGTGTCCTCCTCTCTTTAAAAAATATTATAAATCTTACGACCAAACAATAAGAATATTAATATTAATACCTTTACAGCAAGCTTGTAAGGCGATGGCAGGCATCCTGCACTTCGTGGTGGTGGCCAGTTTTGTGTGGATGCTGTTGGAGGCGATGCAGCTCTACATACTGGTGCGCCGGCTCAACAAGGTGCAGGTGATCAAGAGAGATGGGCTCCCTCCGCTGGTTCTGTTGCTCTACGGCTACGGGGTCCCTCTGGTTATAGTGGGGGTTTCTGCATCGGTCTACCACCCTGGATATGGAGCCACTGCTGCCAAAGTGTAAGTGCCACAGGATCATAAAAGTACAATACACATAATGTGTTTATATGTTCATCATTACGTTCTAACATTTGTAGCTGAATGATGAGGTGGAAGATGGCTGAGAACAGGAATTAAACTAAGACCAGAAATCTGCATTTTGACAGTTACCATAGTTACTGCCATGGAAGTTTCAGCTGCTCCGTCTCAATTTTAAAGCATTGATACAGACTGATATATTGATATATATATTGATTGATACAGACGGTATCAGGTGTTTCTCTGTGAACCCTACTGGACCACAGAGAAACATCAGCCCTGTCTCGAAAAACAAGAAACTGATGTTGACGTCAAACTGTAGGATGTGTAAACACTGTATCAATAAATAATTAAATACATTATAATACTTCTGTTACAGCTGCTGGTTGTCTCAGACTCGCAACTTCAACTGGGCTTTAACGGGACCAGTGATCGGGATTCTCGCCGTGAGTTCAGAACAGTTTAACAGTTTTAATAATCTCTTGGATTTGTATAGCGCTTTTCAAGACACCCAAAGCGCTTCACAGCTGATTATTCATTCACTCCATACTTGGTGGTGGTAAGCTACTATTGTAGCCACAGCTGCCCTGGGGTAGACTGACGGAAGCGAGGCAACCAGTCTGCGCCATCGGCCCCTCCGACCACCACCAACACTCACTCACTCACTACATTCGCTAGGCTTCCTGGTGTTACCAAACGGTCTCCCATCCAAGTACTAACCAGGCCCTTCCCTGCTTAGCTTCCAAGCTCTGACGGGATTGGGCATAGCAAAGGCGGTATGGTTTTGTTTTTTCATTTCTACGTTTTTTTAAGAACACCTTCCAGCAGTTGTTTTTGAAGCCTTTTGTTGTTTTGTTCAAAATCAGCTGATTTTATTTAGAAATCAAACAGTCAAATGCCATTTGTGAAAACAAATGTCTTTGCTTTCAGCTGAACTTCTTGTTGTTTGGTGCGACTTTGTGGAGCCTGAGGACCACCCTGGCCAACATGAGGAGCGGCGCCTCTGACTCCAAAGACACAAAGTCAGTTTGGGTTTTTCTGATCATGTCGGCTAATCATTTCATACGGGACATTAAAGTGGACGTATCCTGCACAATCGAATTTCTTAAACCATGTTTTAACATTGTTCCCTCGTAAAAAAAAGACCTGGAGTAGCATTTCACTACATTCACGCAGTTTTTAGTAATCCTGGAAAAAGCTGTTAAATTTAAATTCTTCTTCTACGGTGTCAGCGCCTCGTTCTGTACTTCCTGATTACACTCGCGTCATTGTTCAAACCCAAAACCACATTTTTAAAGCCCATAATCCAACATGATTGATCTGAAGTCATTTTTTAAGAAAACTTTTCCTAAAGCTGCCAGCAGGAGGAGCCCCAGCTCTTTTAGGCTCCACATGCACGACATGTCATCTTTAAGACCTGTTGCTTGTTTTTCAGGCTGGTGCTGTTCAAGATCGTGGCTCAGTTTGTGATCCTGGGCTGCACCTGGATCCTGGGCCTGTACCAGTCAAACCTCTTCTTCCAGATCCTGTTCATCGTGCTGAACTCACAGCAGGGAACCTTCCTCTACATCGTCCACTGTGTGCTCAACAAAGAGGTGACCGCACTTCATCACTGAGGACACAAACATCTTTCAGCGTTAACTACAACGTCTCCATTTCTGTTGAGCAGATTCGAGAGGAGTGTCTGAAATGTCTCACGTGTTCCCACAAGAAGAAGAAAGAGAAAACCGTGAGTTAAAAAAACCTTCTTATTGTAAACAATCACTAAAAACATGTTGTTGTTTGTTTAGCAGGATCAGTCGACCTCTGAGCAGATAGATGGAATGTAAAACCGCCTTTGTGAAGAGCAGCGTTTTTCTTTGTTTATTACTGTCAGCACTTCCATTACACGGAACACGTGCTATGAATTAATGTTGTGATTTAGTAACACTCGGTTTTATTATTGTTAACTTAAAGAGCATATGACAGGTTTTAATGCTTTTTTAAAATATGACTTCATGGATAAATAGCATCTGTTGTAAGTCATAATTATCGTTTTATTTCAGTGAAGCAGCAGTTTTAATCAGAGGTAAAGGATCTGAGCAGTTTGAACCATTTCCCATTTTATTGTTGGGTTGCAGGTTCTAGAATGTGATGATGTCACAGGACCCAGTGGGGGGAGGAGCAAGTTTTTCCTATAAACTGCATTACACTTTCACAAGTCGTATCTAAAAAGAAAATCTATGAATTACAAAAATGATCATTAATATCAGTCACTGGGTCCATGATCTCTCTGTACAAGACCAAAAATCTCCTCAAAAACAAATAATTTTACCTCTGTATAATATTATTGGCCTTTAGAACGCTGTGATGTCACTGAAACCCAGCAATAAATACAGACGGAATCTCTGGAATCGCCCATATATGGTCATGTTTGAAACAGTTAAGGGGGAAAACAAAGGAGAAAAATCGGAACTTTCTCCAATTATTAAAAAACGACTTTAACAAATGCAGAATTATTGATTTAGTTTTCAATCCAAGAAAGATACAAAGACATGGGGAGGAGCAAAGTGGTTCAACCTGATGCTTCATGTTAGCATCATGCTACATGCTAACGCTAGCTACGACTGCCATTTTTTTCCGCTTCTACTGAACAATCTGCTGTGAATAAACATCCATATGGACCCGATTTAGACTTGACTTTATGTATGTGTGATAAATAAATTCATATTCCACCAGAGAATGGCTAAGCGATGTCGCGATGCCGTCTGTATCTATAACATGGTCAGGGCAACGGTTTAAATTGTTTCTCTACATCTATGTCACTTCGTGTCAGTGTCCAATAAGGAAGTGAAACTATAAACATCACAAAAATGGTCAAACTAACAAAAGATGGGCACATTATTATTATTATT
This sequence comes from Neogobius melanostomus, assembly GCA_007210695.1. Lineage (NCBI taxonomy): Eukaryota > Metazoa > Chordata > Actinopteri > Gobiiformes > Gobiidae > Neogobius > Neogobius melanostomus. The sequence continues at coordinate 1,169,520 of VHKM01000740.1, forward strand.
ATTATTATTTTTAGCAAAATCTTACATAAAATTGTGTTAACGATGTTTTAGCAAAAAAAAGTATTAAATGTGTCATATGCACTTTAATGAGATGTTGGAGAATAGAACATAACAGATTAGAATAAGCTTTATTGTGTTTTTGTAGTTGATTTTTTGTTTTGGATTTCTGTGTCTTTGAGTGTCTAGAAAACACTATAGAAATAAAAAGTATGATTATTTATTAGACAGAGAAATTGATCTTAGACTTGCCAGGGCAACTGTGGGACCTATAGGTGTAATACTTGTATAAAGATGGAAAGTGCATCGTTTCTGATGGTCAGAAAACAGTTATGTGTGACTTCAGGGTAATTCCACCAATAACTTTTACAAATACCAAAATCCAGCCTCATATACGAGAGGTTTATATATAACTATAGACGGGAGAGCTGAACTTTGGTAATGATACCAAAATACCTACTTGGAAATCTGGACAACTTTAAACAATCTGCCACATTATCTATGTTCTAAAGAAAATGAAAGCAACATCTACTGGAGAATAAGAAACCTGATGGATCTGCAGCTTAGCCACTCTCAGGGTTTGACTTTACTTTCTCCCCACATGGATCACATTGAGGTTTAAACATGTAGGAGTTTTGCAGAAACATGGAGGATTGGGCGGTGAGTTGGCCCTGGCCTTTTGCTTTATTTACTTTCAATATGCGCTGTTTAATAATGTTCAATATAATGCTGTTGTTTTTAATTGATTAAATAAATATTGTAATGGAGAATTAGTATATTGTGGTGGGATTCATTAGTTTGAAGCTTTTTTGGGATTTTTAACAATGGAGCATCATAAATATATCGATCGATATCAAGCTGTATCCATGAATGTAATGTTACATCTTGCTCTGGTTTGCTTCTGGTTTGGTTTGAATAAACGTTTTGACTGAGCTTCGTGTGTTTTAGATTTTAGTTTGATCTCGAGTTTTGCTGCGTGACGTTTCATTCAATGAAAACATGAGCTTTGTCCTAAATATATAAAAGTATAAAGCAGGTCATGCAGTGTTGGAGCCAGAGCAGCATCTGAACGTTTTATTCGGCTTATTATGAAGTTTTACTTTTGAGAGAAGACGAGGCATATTTAAAACAGAAATAACCATTTTATATAATTGTATATAAATGGGCTGGACTCTGAGCATTTATATACTAGGCAAGGCAAGGCAAGGCAAGTTTATTTGTAGAGCACAATTCATACACAAGGCAATTCAAAGTGCTTCACAGTTGCAGAAAGAGAAATTACAAGAAAACAGATAAAATCAATCAATAAAACATCAACATAAAGTTAATCAATGACAGTAAAAGGCAAGAGTGCAGATAAAATACTTTCAGTTTCATATGCACGGGTAAAAAGAGCTGTTTTCAGCCTGGATTTGAACATTGTCAGAGCTGAGGCCTGTCTCACATCCTCATGAAGACTGTTCCAGATTTTAGCTGCATGAAACTGAAACGCAGCCTCACCGTGTTTATTATTGACTCTGGGAACCACCAGGAGACCCCTCCCTGAAGTTCTCAGGGCCCGAGATGGTTCATACGGCTCTAACATGTCAGAGATGGACTTTGGTGCTAAACCATGAAAAGACTTGTACACAAGCAGAGCTGTTTTAAATTCTATTCTCTGAGTGACAGGAAGCCAGTGCAGAGACCGGAGCACTGGACTAATGTGGTCGTATTTCCTGGTTCTTGTCAGGACTCGAGCAGCAGCGTTCTGGATGTTCTGCAGCTCTAACAGCTCGTTTAGAAAGGCCAGTGAGCAGGCCGTTACAGTAGTCTAACCTGCTGGAGACAAATGCATGGATGAGTCTCTCCAAGTCTGGTTTTGACACTATTCCTCTGATCTTAGCAATGTTCTTCAGATGGTAAAAAGCTGATGACGTTATTGCTTTGATGTGGCTGTTTAAGTTCAGGTTACTACATTACGTTACTACATACTACATTTATATACTTCAAAGATCAGCAGAGCCTTTTCAAGTTTAATTCCTATAAAACAGAAGTGGGAGTGGAAGTCTCGAGTCAAGTAATAATAATAATAATAATTAAAGCTGCTCGCGGCGATAAAGGCCCTCGCCCCTTGCGACTGCGCCCACTTGGGACCGCCCCCCCTTGCGACCGCCCCCGCTCGCTCTCGCCCAAACCTGCTCTCGCCTCGGCCTCAGACCCAACCCGGCCTCACTCTTGCGCCCGCTAACTCTTGCCCCGTCAAGTTTTTCACATGTTTTTTTTAGTGAGAGGAAGCAGGTTTATCATGAGCAAGGAGCCTACTGCAGAGAGGAGCGCAATGGCGTGCTGGGTACTTAGGAGAGTCGAGACGTTTCCTGGTGGGCCGCTCAGTTGCGGTTCTTTTGGGCTGAAATAATTAAATAATGAATTAATAACAGATGCACAGTTGCGCCATTCCTGGTGGAAAGGCTTTAACTGGGCTGCAGCAGGAGCCTGGGCCGCTGTTCCAGATATAAAGTAAGTAACACAAGCGTAACTGTCAGGTAAATCTATAAAAAATAACGACTGACATCTAAAATCAGGGAAAAGAGTTGCATCAAACTTTTAATTCTTGTGGCAGGAAGATACTATATGACGTTGAACTGCTTTAGTTGAAGTTGGTGCAGTCCAATCCAGCAGAGAATAGTGTCTGCACGAGTAAAGAGCGCAAAGGCAGTGAAAGCTAGAAAAGTGGACAAATACATAATTGTGTCTACATAACTTGGTGCTCATTCTGGAGTTGTATCAGGCTTGTATCAGACAATGTGTGCAGCGGCCCATGTGAAAAGAGAAAGCATTCTAAAAGTGCTATGTGCCGTGTTTGAACTGGCGACCTCTTGCACCAGAGACCAGCACACTGTCACTGAGCTATATCTACATTTATTTATTCATTTATTAATTTATTGGAAAAGGAGGGACAATACATATTAATGAACATTTTCACAAATGTAAATATGCCAGATTATAGCCGTAGGCTAGTTTCCATCTGCAGACCCCCTGGCAGGTTGATGTTAAGCATAAGTTAGTAAAACATACAGAGACACTATATACAGACTCTGTACAGAGAGACAAGGACGAGTACAGTGATCACTTGTTAGAACAAACAATAAAAAGAGTGGACAGCAAAGGACAATATAGAAAACAGTAATGGAAAAGCATCGACTGTATTGCACAAACCCCAATATTGCACATGCCCTGACAGACCTGATATTGCACTGACCCATATTGCACCATTCTATATTGCACTGACCCATATTGCACCATTCTATATTGCACTGACTCACATTGCACCATTCTATATTGCACTGACCCATATTGCACCATTCTATATTGCACTGACTCACATTGCACCATTCTATATTGCACTGACCCATATTGCACCATTCTATATTGCACTGACTCACATTGCACCATTCTATATTGCACTGACCCATATTGCACCATTCTATATTGCACTGTCCCACATTGCACCATTCTATATTTCACTGACCCGCATTACACAAACCCCCATTGTATAACCCATGTTATACTGACTCTTGCACAACGCGTATGACACTGATAATTGTATCCCTTTTTGTAACTATCATCATTAACTAAACATTAACATAGGCCTGATGTGCTCTACTTGTCTTTACATCTCCGGGTTGGAAAAAATGTCCAGCATGGCATTGGAGGAGAGAGGTCATTTCAGGTCATTTTTCCCCTTCCATTTTCTCTATTTCCCCCCAGTTTTACCTGAATTGTTTCCCTACTGTCTCCCCATGTCGTTCTGTGTAGTTGCGCATATTTCTAAACTGTTATTTCTTTGTTTTTAATGAAGGTGGGACCATAGACTCTGGTTAGGGCGGGAATTGATCCAGCAAACTTGTGATTGTGAGTCAAGCACTCTACCTATGGTGCTAAGGCAGCTATAGCTGAGAGGACCTCGGATTAATATTATAAAAAGCACTGAGCTCATGCATTTGCAGAAAACGGAGGGACGACTTTACAGTTCAAGCCAAGATTAATTTAATGATTTTATAATTAGAGTAAAATCGCCTGGGAGACAAATATTTGAGAGGATGCTTCAGCCATGCAGCAACCTTGATGGGTAAAACAATATTTTGATCAGGCCCATCTAGTAGGAGGAACGCACAGGGAGACGGACAGGAAACAGCCACACTGAACTTCCTGTGATTGTACGGTCCAAAAAAGCTGAAATTGGAGCAAAACACTTTCAAATTAAAGCTTCTTTCTGTGACAGAGAAGTAGTAAAACTACGTATGAGTCTAAAAGTGTGGCTTTTGTGAATAAAGGGGGAATTTGGGAAAAATTGACGAGTTTCAGGAAAAACTCTGACAGAGGCCAACATGCTGCCAGAAGAACAACTGTGGCTATTTTGACGGTGGAAGGGTGGGCCACTTAGAAGCCACTTTGAAGCCATCTTAAGCCACAAGGTGGCGCTGTTGTGCTCAGGAATAAGCCAGCAGGTGGTGCTGTTGTGCCATCTTGCAAGGGCTTAATAAGTGGAGTGGTTGCCTTGACCCCCACATATTATACATTGTCGGAAAGCTCTGACTAAGGTGCATGTGACTGGCGGGGTCATTGGTCACTGCCGAGTATGCAGTGACCAACATTTGTAGATCAGTTAGAAGTGATCAGCAGAGTGATGCCTCTTTGATATGTTGATCCCCATGACAGGGAAGGCCTGTATGATTATTTTCACAACTCCATACCATCCTGATTTTTTTATTTGAATTTTTCAAGAAAAAACCTTTGAGGGGGCGCCAGTGGGTCATTTTTGGCGATAGTGGCTGCGTTTGCACATGGTTGGGTCCAGCTCGGGAATGTGCACGCGCGCCAGATGGTTTCACAGACACAGTCTGTGAAAGATATGAGACTTTGAATTTTGTTGAAAATGGCCTCTGAGTTGTGGGCTTGTCATGACCACGCCCAATAATATTTCCAAAATGTAAATGATGATTTTGAAAGCCACATGGGTCTGGGACATTTTGGGCAAAAACATACATGTCCTGACATGGTCTATGTCCCTGGCCAGTGTCACCTTTGTACGATGAAATTTTTTGCGAGCGGGGTCTCATTGACTCAATGTAAACTGCCTGTTTGAGGGGCGCCACTGAGCCATCTTTTATCATTTTCTCTCGCGGACCCCACCCAAAATTCGAGCTCCCGGAGCACTAATTTCTGATCCCTGTTACTTGCATATCGGTTCACGTTTGCTATGTGAATTCTTGCGTTTTCTGTTTCGGTTATTGATTTTAATTAGTCCCTCGCGGGACACTGCGTGTCCGTTGCTCGGCCTAATTATAAAAACACTAAGCGAGATAGAGGCATGTTGCGATTGACTTTTTTGATCAGTGTGACATGGAGAATCAGAATATCTCCTTTGTTTTCATTTCCGTCAAACTAAATTTTTCACGGCCATGTAATGTGCACAGGGGGCGCCGTTGGGCACTTTGTTTCGCGGACTTCAAAATAGTAAATTTTTCACCAATCCTGATCATTTGGTCAAATAAAATTGAGTTTTCCTTAATGTTCAGGGGGTCAAATTGGGTTCAAAGCGCACGATAATAATAATAATGGAAATGTTTTTTTTGCCATTTTTGCCATTTTATTTCTCCCAAACTACATTACTCAGAGTGATGCCTCTTTGATATGTTGATCCCCATGACAGGGAAGGCCTGTATGATTATTTTCACAACTCCATACCATTCCGATGTTTTTATTTGAATTTTTCAAGAAAAAACCTTTGAGGGGGCGCCAGTGGGTCATTTTTGGCGATAGTGGCTGCATTTGCACATGGTTAGGTCCAGCTCAGGAATGTGCACGCGCGCCGGATTGGGTCCGTTCCAATCCGACAAAGTCTGTGAAAGATATGAGTCTTTGAATTTTGTTGAAAATGGCCTCGGAGTTGCGGGCTTGTCATGACCACGCCCAATAATATTTCCAAAATTTAAAGGATGATTTTGAAAGCCACATGGGTCTGGGACATTTTGGGCAAAACATTTCGATTGAAAACTCGGGGATCAGGGGTCAGAAGTTCAAGAGGTATGATTTTGAAGGTTCGAGGTTTGGGCCAAGATGGCCGACTTCCTGTAGCGTTTAGGGCGGGGCCATAATATATTTTTTACATGTCCTGACGTGTTCTATGTCCCTGGCCAGTGTCACCTTTGTACGATGAAATTTTTTGCTACCGGGCTGTCATTGACTCAATGTAAACTGCCTTTTTGAGGGGGCGCCACTGAGCCATCTTTTATTATTTTCTCTCGCGGACCCCACCCAAGATTAGAGCTCCCGGAGTACTAATTTCTGATCCCTGTTACTTGCATAGCGGTTCACATTTGCTATGTGAATTCTTGCGTTTTCTGTTTCCGTTATTGATTTTAATTAGTCCCTCGCGGGACACTGCATGTCCGTTGCTCGGGCCTAATAATACATTTTATTTGTAATGTACTTTATATTTGACACCAAATCTCAAAGCGCTACATTGGACAACATGGTTAAAAACAATACAATATAACACAACATGTTAAAAGACAGGACTAAAAAAACAAGTATTAGCTGTTAAAATAAGCTTGTGTAAAAGGTGGGTTTTAAGTCCTTTTTTAAATGCGTCCACTGTTGCGGGGCCCTGAGGTGGTCCGGGAGGGCGTTCCACAGGCAGGGAGCAGCGACTTCAAAGGCCCTGTCGCCCATTGTTTTGAGCCGTGTCCTGGGCATGACCAGACGGTGCTGTTGGCCTGACCGGGTCCTGGTTGATGTGTTTGGTGTGAGCAGTTCGGTGAGGTAAGTGGGGCCGCACCGTGCAGACAGTGATGGGTGTGAAGGAGGACCTTGTATTCTCTGCGGGACTGAATGGGGAGCCAGTGCAGTGTACGGAGGATGGGGGTGATGTGCTCGTGATTTCGGGGGTCGACCCGTCATTCCGACACCCCACCATTCCGACACACCGCTAATCCGACACACCGTCCTTCCGACACCCCTCTATTGCGACACCCCGCCAATCCGACACTTTTTGGTACCGCTATTCCGACAATCGTTTTGAGCGTATCTGTTTGCCCTCGGCTTTTGTCCCGTGTTTCGTGAGAATAGCTGATAATGATGGAGGCTTATTAACGATCCTCATGGCGCTAGAGGAGCAGCTCAGTGTCTCCTTCCGTTCATCCCCGCTCTGAGAGTCCCCGCTGTCGGCCCATCTATGCGCATTTTTCCGTCCCTCTACAGTGGCTCGTGAGATGGTTTTGGGCAAAGGCAGTGACAGGTGCAGGCTAGTCTGTATTTTACAACAAAGCGCTGAAGTTCAACGTGTGCGTTTTACACTCAGACACTGGAGCTGTCGCTCAAGGCGCTGACCGAGCCACGCGCTCCCCTTCGTTCAAACATTGTCCAAAAACAAGTCCTTCTCCACGAAGCAGCGCGCATGGGGGTGTGTGTGTGGGGCACTGCTTTTACACATAATGGACACGCATATGACGCGCCCCACGGACAGCGCTCCAGATAACCTGGAGCCCATCATTTATACTTGCATTTACAAAAACATAAGTCAGTTGTTTTTGTTGTAAAAATGTGATTGTGCTCTTATCGTTTTTGTGATATTAATTAATATTATTCTATTCAGGGCATTGTTGTCCAACTTTATGCGCCACTCACAATTAAACTGTCCCTCTCAAACTTAGCATTTGTATAACTTAAACTTTAATTTGATGCATTTCTGATTTGGACTAAAAACGAAAAAATACATAAAATAATAATATTAACCTAAAAAAAAAAACAATGATCAAAGGCATGTAGCCTTCGATCCATGTTTATTCTGTCTCAAAGTACATTTGGAAAAACACAACTTATGGTTGTTTAATTGTGTTTCCTGCAATTGGAATCAATAGAAAATATTGAAACGTGTAATGGCTAATAAATGGAGAGGAAATACTGCTAAAACAACGTCCATTATTTTTGTTTACTGCTTTCTGATATGCTACCGGTTAACGCGGCCGCAGTGTTCGTTGTTCAACATCTACGTCCTGCGTCTCGCAGCACATTTTGTTTATTATTTTTGTTTATATATATTCTATATTGCATCCTCACTCCTCTCTCAATGCCGCTGCCTATGCTCATTACGCAATGTGTGTCTGCCTTCAAATGTCCCCACACTGAGGCGAAGGTGACTGAATGGAATTAAGAAGAGCTTTTTTAAATAAAATAAAAACAGTGTTTGTGCCACTGTTTTATTATTGCATTTATGAGGAAGACGAGTAGACTAAAGAAACGCTATCAGGAGAGACTGTACGCATAGGCGGTGTGCAGGTCTCTTCATTCATCAGGCAAAACGTAAAACAATCATCAGAAATATAAGCCCTGATTCCCCAACACAAAGTTAGCTGCCTGTAGTGTTCTCTGGGGCCGGTCACAGCGGAGGGTGCAGGAAGGGGTTACTGGTCGGGGACACAAGGAACTGGTAGAGTTTTTGGTTGCCTCTTGGAGCATCAGACAGCCGACGCACAGTGCGTAAAGAGCGCATGACGGGTGGCGGCACTGAGAGAGGAGTGAGGACGCAATGCATGTGTTACTCCATTCGTAAAAATATTCCCAATTTAACGTGCATAAGGCTGGAGTGCAGCCATCAGAAAAAAAAAACTTGCTGAGAGCTAGGAGCGGCTATGGCACGAGCCGCTGCACTTGGCTCTCCGTACACCGTGTGATGGAGTACGGACTCCTCCAGCATCAGCTATTCTCAGGGGTTTTGTTTTGTGCCCAGAAAACACGGGAGCCGTGCGCTATTGCGCACGAGCGCGAGAGGGAACCGTGTAGAGACATAAAGAAAATAACACTGCATTATCTGGTCCTAGGCTCTTGTGATCGTGACACTTCATTTTCGAAATCTTTTGTCTTGTGTGAGTGGATGTGAGCGTAAATATAGTTAATTCTAGAAGGCCTACGTATTTTTGATAATTATCTTTGTGTCGGAATGGCGGGACGTTGCACAAAAGATAAAAGTGTCACCACTCCGACAAAGGGGGGAAAAAATGTCGGAGTGCCGGGACGTTTGCTAATAAATAGAAACACCCCACTCCGACAATTAGACCTCAACGTCGGAGTAGCGGTGTGTCGGAATGGCGGGGTGTAACCGTGATTTCGCACCCTCATCAGGACCCTGGCAGCGCTGTTCTGAACGTACTGGAGCTTTTGGAGGCTCCTGCCAGGGATCCCAATGAGGAGTGCGTTACAGTAGTCCAGCCTGGAGGAGACAAAAGCATGGACGAGCTTCTCTGCAGCAGGAAGGGAGAGGGAGGGCGCAGTTTGGAAATATTACGGAGGTGAAGAATGCAGTTTTGCAGATGGAGGTGACATGACTGTCAAAGGAAAGGTGGGGGTCAAATTTAACCCCTAGGTTAGTGACAGAGAGAGAGAGGGGAATGGTGTGTCCAAGAATGAAACAGAGGTGATTGGAGAGGAGCAGAGTTGATGAGAGGTTCCAGTTTGAATGGCTTCTGTTTTGGAGCCATTTAGCTGCAGGAGTTTTGACTCATCCACGCCTCTATCTCCTCTAGGCAGGAGCTGAGGCGGGCAGCCGTGGCAGAGGGGGAGCTAGAGGGAGTGACTCGGAGGTAGAGTTGTGTGTCGTCAGCATAGCAGTGGAAATTAATTCCATGCTTGCCGACGACACGACCCAGGGGGAGCATGTAAATGGTGAAGAGGGTTGGACGAGTACGGAGCCCTGGGGACCCCACAGGTGACAGTGTGGGGTCTGGATTTAGCATCCCCCAGAGCTACATACTCGGTTCTGTCAGTGAGGTAGGAGTGAAACCATTGAGGGCAGTACCAAGAGACCTGTATAGTGCTGGAGTCGGTGCAGAGGTCGAAAAGAATGAGGAGGGATGTGGAACCGGAATCAGAAGCCATCAGCAGGTCGCTGGTGACTCTGATGAGAGCTGTTTCTGTGCTGTGGGAGGGACGAAAACCAGATGAAATTTCTCATATAGCCTGTTGGATTTGAGATGATTATGGAGCTGGGTGGAAACTACTTTTTCGAGGAGTTGGAGATGAATGGGAGATTTGAAATTGGTCTGTAATTTGACAGGGTGTAGGGTCCAAGGTGGGTTTTTTGAGGAGGGGTTGATGAGAGCAGTTTTGAAGGAGGTTGGAACATAGCCTGTTTCTACGGACAGGTTTATTATTTTGGTTATGAGGGAACTGATGGAGTTTTTGTGAGTTTTAAGCAGAGGAGATGGGAGGGGATCAAGGTGGCAAGTGGATGGTTTGGATTTACGGATGATGTCTCGACCTCCTGCTACGTTGTACAGTAGTCGATACGACTGGTGATAAAAGCATGCATTAGCGTCTCCGTGTTGGCTGAGAGAGAATGGGGCGGACTCTGACTATGTTCTTTAGATGGTAAAACCTATCTTGTGATATTTTTAATGTGTGGAATAAAAGTCAGCTCAGAGTCAAAAATCACGCCCAGGTTCTTCACGTGTGAGGAAGGATTAAAAGATAATGACTGTAGTTTGGGTAAACGTTTCTCTCTCTGGGCCTCAGGACCGATGACTAAAACTTCAGTTTTGTCCTGGTTAAGCTGGAGAAAGTTTTCTGCCATCCAGGATTTGATATCTAAAATGCAGTTAAAAAGTGCATCAATTGGCCCGGTGTCATCAGGAGACATTGAGATGTACAACTGTGTATCATCAGCGTAACTATGAAAGTTGATTCCATGTCTTCTGATGACACCACCAAGAGGGAACATATACAAGTTAAAATGCACTGGCCCTAAAATCGGGGGCACGCCACATGTAATTTCATGGACCTTAGAGGAGCAGGTATCCACACACACCATGAATGTCCTGTCTGTGAGGTAGGATGTAAACCATTTGTGACAGCACCAGAGAGGCCGATGTGTTTTAAACGAGTTAAAAGAATAGTGTGGTCGACTGTATCAAAGGCAGCGCTCAGATCCAGTAGAACCAAGACCTTCTGTGAGTCATAATTTAATCTAAGATCATTTAAGATCTTTAAAAGGCCTTCTCGGTGCTGTGGTTTACCCTAAAGCCAGACTGGAATTTCTCATGGCGTTATGTGCTGTAATAAAATCACTAAGTTGGGTAAAAACAAGTTTTTCTAAAATTTTGCTTAAAAATGGTAAATTGGATACCGGTCTGATATTGTTCAGATCATTAAAATCCAAATTGCTCTTCTTCAGCAGGCCTCACTAAAGCCAGCAGGGAAGACCCTGTCTGAAGACAGCAATTCATGATGGTTAAAAGTTCATCTCTAAAAGAGCCATAAAATGTTTTTAAATGGGTTGGGACGGGGTCTAAAAGACCCCGTCCCAACCCGCCTCACTGAGGAGAAAACTTTATCAAGCATCTCAGCGTTAACCTGGACATCTCCAGACATCAACAACACTCTGGATAAGTAGGAAATGAGGCCCTATGTCAAAATCCTGAATAATCCCTTTAACGGCCAGTAAATCGTTATTACGTTATCGGTTCCTACAAACCTTCATAAAAATCACCTGCCGTGTCAAACATCTAAATACATGAAGCAGGGGAAGTTTACTTGTGGTGGTAGATGTCTGGGTCCCGGCTGATCCTGTTTTGAAAGCCAATGTACAGGTCGTCCCAAAGGCGCCCGTTCAGCACCACCCACCTCATCACACCCACTCGGTTCTTCATCTGCAAACACACAAGAGAAACATCGGGTCTTTGCTTGATTTATGTTTGAATAGGCAGGACATTTGGGGCAGAGACTCGACTCTGGGACCATTACATTAACAGGGACAATGCAAAAATTGGGGGAAAATTTGTGGAAAAATTCCCGTGGCTATCGCGCCACAACAATTCTAACAGCTGCATCAATGATGATTTACCATCAGGACAGACGATCTGCACATTCATCCACTTAAAGTGTGACATAAGGTAAGGTATGATGGCGAACTTACCTCCTCCCCCCCCCCTCACCAAACGCAGACTTTAACATCCTACTCTATCTACTTCTCCCTTGCTGCAAAGTTTTTTGCGCTAAATATGTTCACGCTGCATCTGCAATTTAAATTAAGATAAATAAATCCACAGATCTAAATATAGTGACCACCTCTTTGGGTTGTACTGCAGAGCCATGTCGTTCTCTGTCCTCCTGGTGCTTAAAATGTCCCACTTTTTCATTTAAGCCTACCTCGTGATTTTATTTTATTTTATTATTTTTTTTACGTCTAACTGCTTTGTAATATATTGCGATCTGTTGCTAGCCCAGTGTTATATACGTTGTAATAGTGAAAAGGTGTGTGTCCTTTAGTGGGATGAAAATGCCTGATCTATAAAAAACAAAAAACTAATTCCTCTGTACTTCAAAAAATCTGCCAAATTGTCCACTGGTCTCTGTTTAAACTATTTTGAGGTGGTCACACTATTTCAAAAGCAAAATAAACTCCAACACAGTCATACTGTTTCACCTGTACTTGAAAGTTTCTCATATCCATCCTTTCATTGCTCACAACAAATACATTTATGAACAATGCAAACTGACACATTATTCCCTGCTCTATGGCAAAACTATGACAAAAATAATTAAAATGTTTTCCCTCTTTTAGGAAACCCCTCTGGTTGAGATCCTGGGAAAGAAATGATTCACCTGAGCTTCAGCAGAAAATTTCAAGATTATGTCTCCAGTCAGGACCTACTTCACTTGAATAAGAGTAAAAGTACTGATATAAAGACACTATGAAGCTGCTCTCTCTCCTCATCATGGACATAAGGACAGGTGTCTCTTTATGAGAGTGAAATGTTGCTGCTTTGGGAAAAAATTATAAGAATTATGTTATTTCTAGCAGAAAAATCCTTTGTTTAAAACTATGTTTTTCTCCTTTATAATCTGCTCTAAAGTCATGGAATTTAGTTTTTCAATATAAATAAAATACTTATCAGATTAATCGATTAATCGATGTAAATAATCGATAGATTAATCGATTACTAAAATAATCGATAGTTGCAGCCCTAGATAACAACAATGATCCCAGCCAATCTCAGCTGCAGCCAACAACTCAACGGCCCATCAGCATCGCAACGGCCCATCAGCATCGCAACGGCCCATCAGCATCGCAACGGCCCATCAGCATCGCAACGGCCCATCAGCATCGCAACGGCCCATCAGCAACACAACAACCCGTCAGCAACACAACAACCAGTCAGCAACACAACAACCAGTCAGCATCGCAACGGCCCATTAGCAACTTAACAACACATCAGCAACACAACAACCAGTCAGCATCGCAACGGCCCATTAGCATCGCAACGGCCCATCACCAACTCTATGAGACGAGACAAGATTTTGACATAATTTGCAATAATAAATATTGTATTGTATTGTTTGTAACAAAATGAACAACTAATAAGGATGGAATTGAAGATTTTACCAATATCATCAGACTCTATTTGTGTGCATACAGTTTAATATTAGAACAAGGCTAATACATTTGGCTCTTTTGACAGGTGTATTCTGATTGCATGTCCAAATTATAAATAATAATTAGATATAATTTGAAGCTTAAAAGTTGATTCAGGTGGAGGAGGTGGAGACAGGTTTAGATTTAGTATCTAACAGTCTGTGCCAGACACTGACGCACAGGAGGTTTTAAACATTAAACAGAGAGTGATTCTACTGTAGTTAGACTGACCTCTTCCTTAATGTCCCGCTGTAATCATCCCTTCATATTCTGCGTGCTGGCCTGCCCTCTCCCTCGTTGTCCGCACGCATGTCACATCCGCGTTGTTTTGCTTTTCCGTGCGCGGTAGACGCGTGTGTACACGAGATCTCGGTCCATCCCTACTGAATAGAGATTTGCATGAGATATTATCCTTATAACCAAATGCTGTTCCCTTCACAAAGTCCCTCCAGCTCAAAGTAAAGGTTTGCGGTCGATCTTTCTGACAGTGGAGAGGGATGGACACCTGCACGTTTCTGCTTCTGTGTAAGTTCACCTTTACTGTTTGATATTCTGTTCACAGACTTTTATGGGCTATTTTAAGTAAACAAACATGATTGTATTTCCGTAGGCTCACTGTTTAATTGGATGTGCGCGTTTGCTGCTGGTAAGAGAACAATTTTTATCCAGCCATAGACTATGGTGTAGGTGTAGGTCTTCTTTGTTTGTTGTTCTCTGCTTTTCCTGTCTTGGCTTTGGGAACCGTTCAGTTCAAAGAGCTGTTCAAAAGAGTGGGTAAAGAAGCCAGTTTTGCAGCGTTTCTGGTGTTGATACGTCATAAAGATTCAAGTTTTGTCTCAAAAGCAACATTGTGTATGTACTGCTACATAGAAAATGATGTCACGAAAAACACCAAATTTAACATAATTGTTAGATTGACAATCTGAATTTCTTTGGAAATAATTGTTGAAGGTCCAGCCAAAATCTTTGAACAACTTCACACAAACAGAAAAGGTGATCCAAGTCTTCGGTTTCAGTTACGACATCCATTTTAGACTGTTTAGACTTTAAATCGTTAGTTGGATAAATCTAATTGATAATTTTAACATCTATCTATCTATCTATCTATCTATCTATCTATCTATCTATCTATCTATCTAAGCTCGTTTCACCTCTGGAAAAGTAGTTTGTTTTGTAATAACAACATACTCACTTGATTTAGAATGATTACAGCTTTCCTCAATCACATAAAGCTATGAGTTTGTTGATGAGGTTGGAAGGACCGATCCTGCCAAAGCTAAACGTTGTTGTTTAGGGCGAGCTCTATCGTGGTTTCTCTTAGCTTCAACACCAGCTTCGTCTGTATTGTCCTTTTCACCAGTAATTCAAAATAATGTGAGTACATCTTCCACGGTGAAACTCTTCCATGTTGCTGACTTGCTGTAAGTTTTGGAGAACAGTCTGCACACGAGCACTGATGTGACCCCGTCAGCGAGCATGTGATGCGCGTGTTGACCCGACCCCCGCGGTCAACCCGCGGGGCTCGCGGATTCGGTCGGTTCGGGTACTTCAAAATACGGCCAACTTCGGGTCGTATTACTACAAAGCGAACGTTCTTTTCTTTTTTGTCCTTACATTGTTGCCTTACAACATACAGTGCACTTGTATCCATAAATACCGCAGTCGGCTGTGTTTTATTGTTGTTTAGTTTTATGGGTGAACGTATCATTAGCATGCTTGTTTAGATGTCGCCTATCGCTTCTGTATGACTTTACTCACCGCTACAAATGTGGCACACAGCAGTGCCCAAGCACATGTGCGACGTGAAGCAAGGTAAAACTAAAATAACAAAGACACAGAAGATCTTACTAACCTGAGAGAGTGACTCTTGTAGCGTCAGGTAAAGCTGCTCCACTTTAGTCCAAACTCTGTTTAGTTTGACAGAAAGATTGTCCATGACGTGGTAAAGTAAAGCCTCATGATAGTTTCTGCTCCTCGTTCCTGATAAGTCATAAGCGATTTCAAGGTTCCTCAGCAGCGCAATAGCAAAACAAAGCATCAAGTGCTAATTCTCCACTGTAAACTCACAGTCATGTGACGCGCTCCCGTTAGAGTGACAGCAGCTGCAGCCTGACTCATGCTGCTGTTTTTTAATGTGTGCGAGTTCGGGTCGGGGTCGGGTCCGCAAACTGAGACACTTTTCTTCAGGTCGGTGGTCCGGGGTTGATTTACAGCGGTCGGGTTGGTGCGGGTCAGAAAAAAAGCCGACCGCACATCTCTAGCGAGCAGGTCTGAATGGCGCCGCCGAGGCAATGAGACGAGCGAGAGATCAGGACGCCAACAACAATGTTACTGATTTGAGAAGGAAGCCAGTAATATACCTGCAAATGCAAAACTAACTCTTTACTTTGCTCGTTACTCTGAAAACATAATCTGAGTTACTCTACACTCATTAGTAAAGTAGTGCGTTAACCGCAACACTGCTATATACCTCCTAATGTTGGGTGGAGACAACAATGAATTAACATTCGACATTTATTCATGTGTACCGCTCCTCTGCAGATCCTTGTTCTTCAATAAATACTACGATAAATGAACCTCGGCGCCACGCTTCGCTCCCCAGTCCGACCTTACCTCAACGACTCTGGCCTGGTTGGATCCATGGTGCCGCTTCGGGGTGACGGGGAGACGTCTTTCTTTTAAATCTATAAGAGGTTGTATGCGCGGTGAGCATACTATGGTAACTAATCATAACTTCAACTGGCATGGATCTGGTTTGTACAATATTACTTGTGACACTGGCCCGGTTCTCATGTGACTTCTGGAAACGGACTGGATGTTGTGAATGCCCCGAAGGTTTCTTTATTACAGACAAGACAGCCACCAACCAGACATTACTTCGGCAACTTTTCTGGACAACAGGCAAGAAATGACAATCTTCGCTAATTTGCGATTTCTCAGTGACTGACATTTTGTCCTTTGTTCTGTGTAGTTCATAGAACTGCAGCATAACCTAAATGTGGGAACAACACAAAGTGTATTTGTGGAGAGTAGTGGGAACTGTTCATGTGTACGTGGATATGAACTGGCCGATGTCCAACTGTCAACAATTACGACTGTGTGGGTAAAGTCCGTCAACTAGGCTGGGTACCATTACATTTTTTTTCAATATGAACCTGAACTTTTTCGATCTAATTACTTGTTCATATAGAACCATTAAGGCAGATTAACAATGTAAATAATACTTTTCCTTCATTTTAATTTCATTTGCATTGGTATCATTTTGTTTGAAGATGAAACAACCAAGACAAAAGGGCATAAAAACTATTATTATTCCAAGTTTTCTTTTTCACCACTTCTAACCATTTTTCATGTTTTTCTCCTATTTTTTCACTACAGATTTTTC